>JAZDUH010000087.1:490000-935000 GCA_036419115.1 Scarus forsteni | reverse complement strand
TTGGGAGGGAGTTGAAGTTCTGTTTTTTGTGTTTTCATGTGTATCTTAAAAAATGCTGAGAGTAAAATATTCTTAAAAAAAAGATGTCCCTGTCCCTTTGCTGACAGTCCTTAACGCCCTCGTTATCACCAGCTTGTTATCTGAATAACAAAGACAGTCCTTGTGGGAACGACAGCGTCTCCACAGAGGTGATTGCAGTCTGAGCTCATTGATGTCCTCTCCATGGGGCCCACAGAGTGACCAGTCTGTCACCTCAAAGGTGACATGGACTCGTCTGACCAGGTCCTCACAGACTTTGTGGTGGCTGCAGTCTTTTCACCAGGGGCACACAGCAGGGGGTGAGGGGAATCAGGTTATCTGATCTTCCCAGAGGGGGAAGAGCTGCATGCCTCTTTCACATTAGCATACAGGAAGTCTTCTCCACTCTGGTGGTGCAGCTCAAATAAAAAGTTGGGGGTGTTTTCCCCTGGTGACAGGATTTAAGTCCTCAGAGATCATGATGAGAGTGCTGGGACTGTCCGTCTGAAGTGTTGATATGATGTACGTGTGTGAGGTTCCAGGAGGGAGGAAAACAGCCATGAGGACAGTGTGAGAAATCTCTTGCGGTGAATATTAAGGCTGAAGTCCCACAGTTAGCAGTTCTATGTCCAGGGTACAGATGATGTGACCGGGATGACACCACTTGTTGTTTACAAGAATGACAAGTCCCCCACCGGTCGGTCCGGGACGTCATAGAGCAGGGGTGGGCAACTTAAATTACCAAGAGGGCCTCATTGAACCATTTTTCCCAGCCTGAGGGCCACATTGTTACAAATTTTCAGAAACTCTTGATAATGAAAAAGAATGTTGGATAAACAACAAATGAGGATGTAAATTTGTCATAAAATTAGAACACCAACTGTATTGGACAAACTTTGACTAGCTGGTAGTGTTGTGGCTTACTCACGTTTCCCTGTGTCTCCAAGTAATCATCCAGTCAAGGCCGTCTTGAGTTAAACCACACAAAACTTTATTCCACAGTTTATCCCAATGATAATTTCTTCTGGAAGATTTATATTACACAGGTGTAAACCACGGTTTACCACGTTGAGCCTTCACAATGCCCACACAAAATCTGTCTGCCTGTCTAACCCATACAAAAACCAGAGCTCTCTTAAAGGGCCAGAAACCAAATAGCTTACATCAAAATAGAAACATAAATAAAACTTAACAACAAAATACCTAAAGCACAATATATAATAAAGGTATCAATTTTCTTAAGCCCTACTTAATAACAAAGTGTTATTAAGAACACTTAAAATTTTAAACTCAAAAAACAACAGTATGGCCTCGGCTCATACACCAACATACATATATTACAACATAAATACAAGTTGTTGTGCATAATCAAATGAACTTGATGCAGAATTCAAGCAAACTTAGCTAATATACATGGGATTAAAGCCAATGAAGCTATTTTGAAAACAAAAAAATTATGTTCTTTTCACATTTTTAAAGCTCAAATATGTTGCTGCTGCCATTTTTTAAATGTAGTTTTGAGTAATACTTGATATAATGAAAGACATTTAGACACTATAAGAGCAAAATAAGGTTGTAAATAAACTTACATAAGATTATGTAGAATTGTTTCTATTGGATATCTGAGTTTTCTTCAGATTTACAGCTGCTGGTTTTGGGAATGGATGGCGGGCCACATTTAGTGATGTGGAGGGCCGCATCACTTGCCCACCCCTGTCATAGAGAGTAGGAGATGGAGACGTTAAAGTCAGGAGTCTCCTGCTGCAGCCACGTCTCTGTGAAGCACCAAAGGCTGCAGGTACGATACTCCGTCTGACTCCTGACCGTCAGCACGTCCGTCTCATTCCCCAGACCTCACATTTCCCACGATGACAGAGGGGAGACTCGACTTATAGTTCTCCTCATGTCCACTAGAATACCTGCCTGCAAGCCTGGTTTTGAGAATGCTGATCAGCTGTTCCTGCTGTAAACAAAACGGGTCTGCAGCTTTAACTCCCAGTTGAACTGTTTGGCAGAGGTCGATAAAGTCAGGAATGGTTTGTTTCTGTCTGTGATTTAGGATACAGAAAAGCAAACAAACCAAAAGAACTGATACTTTCTATGTGTGTGATTTAAAGGTTTAAAAATCTAAAAGCTATTATCATAATACTTCAGATGCTTGACCATTTCCTGATTTGAACATGCATAAATAAATTAAAAAACTGTTATTCATGAAGAACATTTTTGTTTGTCAAACTAAATTTTCTGTCATTTTTATTGCCATTTTATTTACAGAAATTTTCTTATTGAATTTGTCTCAATTACTTTTTCATTTTAATGTCATCACGTATCACCTGTTCACTTTTAAAACTTTTCAATCCCACACCAAGACAATCTGTTTTTTGGTTTGTTTTTGGTTTTCTCTGTTCAATGAAATGTTAAGAGAATCAAACAAAAATTAGATTGGTTCTGTATTTTTTTAACAAATTAAATATCCTGAATTTATTGATGCCCTCTGTCAAACAGCTAAGATGGGATTAAAAAGGCTAAAAAGTGATAGAAATTAAGAAAAAAAAAGCTCTCTTCATGGCACAAGTGAGAGAGCACCATTTCACTAATTATGTCAGGAAACAAAAGAACAAGTAGGAAAAGTAAAAGCAGCCTTTTCCAAAAAAAGAAGGAAAATGAACAGGAGCTGCTTCCACAGGCTGCCTACACTGTTTGATGGATGGATTGATTTTTTTTTTTTGCATGGCCCTCTATTTATTTAATTTTTATACTCTCATACAAAGACACAGTTATATACAAAACATACTACTAATGTGGGTAATAAGTAAATATGTAAAAAAAATAACTAAATAATGAAGTCAATTGAAAAAAAAACAGCAACAAAAAAAAAGAAAACAAAAATAAAAAAGTAGGTTTCATGGTCTCTTAAAGTGTAACTTTATAGTGATTTACAGAATGGTTTTGGTACACAGAGGGGGATGAAAAGAGGAACATGAAGGTTATGTTTATGGCTTTATTTGGATGGTGTCGTGGCATCAATTCATGGGCAGGAGAATTGAGTATATGTTACTGAATTCATTAGGTCGTTTTTTTTTGTGAAACTGATTGTTTTTCAGATGATATCTGTGACAATAGGTCTAGCCATTGTGTGAGGTTGACTTTCTTCCTATATTTCCAGTTTTGTAGTTTGGTTTTCTTGGCGATAGTTAGAGCTACTAGTAGAGGTGTTATGACTTATTTTGAGTCTGTGTTGGGTGTTTCCAGATTTAGTATGCATATGAAAGGGGAGAGTGGGATATTACAGCCAGTAAACTGGGATAATGTGGTGGTTACTTCTTTCCAGAATTGGTTGGACAGGTCCAGAGTGCATGGGTGTACTTATCTGTATTAAACGTACAATGAGTGCATATGTCTGAGTCATTCAATCCCATTAAATGCATTTTTTGCTGTGTAATGTGCTTTCTGTGGATGATCTTATATTGTATAAGGCCCTCCTCACACGAAGACGGCCCCGTATTGTCTTTGCGTCGGCATCAAAACATAGATCGCTGTTTACACATCGTATTGTACATAGGCTTGTGCATTTACATGACAACGCAAAATCCATGCAAAATCCTGTCGGGTTGCCTGTCTGGTTCTGCTCTGAGGTAGATCCCACGTCAACAAGTCAACAAGTGCTCATGTACTCGTAACATGCTTCATCTCTCCATGAGCACTTGTTGCTGTTGTTGCCGTAGCTGGCGTTGTTGCTTTTCTGTGAGAAAATGTTGGTATAAAAGTCATGGCAATATTTGTAACTGCTGGAACAAGATCAGAATCAGCCCGGCTGCTGCCATTGTTGTTGTTGTGTGTGACAACGTGGGATGGGGGGCGGGGAGGAGGAGGGGTGCTATGAGGTCACCGTCTTTACCGGACTTACAGTATCTGTTTATACCAACTACGGCATGAACACAAATACCCAGATATCCACCTGCAGAGCTGTTTTCAAAAAAGATGCAGAGTCACGAACAAATACACATCTCCGTGTGTCAATATCACCAGATCAATAGTTTATTTTTCCAGAGTCTTACAAATTCGTACTCGAGTAAAGCCCACCTTAGTCTTATGTTGGTGTTCCTGTACATACTGAAGATGTTATTGCAAATGTTGTTCAAATGTTGGTGGTGATGTCGGAGTCTTTTTCCAATTCACTTACTGGAATGTAGTTTGTTTTTTCGGGTGGAGCAGATGAGTTTAAACAGTTTTTAGAGAGTTTTTTTTTTTTAATTTTCTGTTTTATTGTTGCTGTTTAATAGTGGTGATTCTTCCAAATGAGTGTTTGATTTTGTCTTGATTGTATTCTTTAATTGGCTGTGTTGTAAAAATTGTTGTTTTTCTGTATGTCTGTAATTTGTTGGAATGGTAGCAGGGAGTCATTGTCGAAAATGTGGTGTAGGTGTGTGATTCCTTTATCTTTCCATTTAGTTTTTATTAAAGGTGACTTATTTGCTGTAAAGTCTGGTTATTCCACATAGATGTTGGGTGGGATGGGTGAGATTGTGGTGTGTTTCATTTTGTTAACTTTCCACCAAGCTACCCGAATTGTGGCGATCACAGTTTTTGTGAAGCAGTTGTGGTGTTTGATTGTGTCGCCGATGACGAGTATGTCTGTAATGGCTGTGTCCTGGAATTCAGTCTGTTCAATGTCTATCCATGGGTGGTGGTAATGAAGTGCATGGATCCATTTGATAAGAAATTGTAACGGATTGATGGATTGAAATCACCTTTCTTCTCCATCCTAATGCTCCATTTGACCTTCAGCAGGTCATCTTGACTGAGTCTACATGCCTAAATGCATTAAGTTACTGTTGTGTTATTTGTTGATTAGATATTTGAGTAACTGAGCAGGCCATGGGTGTACCTAATAAAGTGGCCTGTGTTTTCTGGAGGAGCACTCCTGCTCCTGACGCTGCCTGGAAACCTCCCCCAGGCTTCAGGTGTTTCATTATTTTCTTTTGTCTGGTAGTTTCTCCGTTTCGTTGGTGACTCACTCTCGTCTGCAGGGCGGTCAGGTACTTTCCACGACCTCCATGTGAACTCAGAGTTCTTCCTCTCTATCAGACTGACACACAAAACTTTTACTTTCACTTTCAGTGCACCAACCATAAAATCAGAGAAACATCTCAGTGTGGGATCCGTGAGGTCGGGCACAAACAGGAAGTATGAAGATTATCAGAGAGGCCCTGAAGAGGTTACATGCCCCCCTGAACATTTCAACTAAAATCATACACTGGCTTTTAAAAAAAATTACATCCATAACTCCTCTGCAGGGAATGAATCCATAACACTAACGAAGACCTGCTCACTGATCTGCCTGCAGTGAACCAACTGTGATGTTTCAGTGCCAAAAAACTGAGCGGTGCAGAAATGTGTCTTAAAACAAGGCAGAGAAAATAAGAAACCAGATTTTTTTTATTCAGTCCTCATATTTTTTTAATCTATTATTTTTGTATTGTTTATGCCTTATGATCTTTATTATTTCTATATTATTGTTGTAATTGTAGTTGTTATAATTATTAATATTTATCTGTACATTTCATTATTTCACTTATTTATATTGGAAGAGAAGATAAGAGGATCTACAGGTATTGACTTTTTTGTGTTCTTTATAGTTGTTCTCAATGGAGACAAAAATTACAAGAGACCTAAATGATTCTTTTTCAGTCCTTTAAGTATGTTTTATTTCGTATTTAAAGCTGGGGTCGGCGATTTTGGAAAAGTAGCATGAATATGAAAGTAGCATCTCCTCAGGGTTCCGCCTTGCCCCCCCCCCCCCCCCCCCCCAAACCCCTTGGTTGGGGTTGTGGGACGGCTCACAGCGGGCTTCCCTTATTTTCAGAGACGAAACTTGAAAGGTAAGCATTCTCCCACAGACTCTGATACGTATGAGCTCGGCTACATGCACCGAGTCTGTGCACGCTGGGAAAATGCACGTGCAGCAGGCAGGCAGAATGGCGACGGGATTTGATTGGTTTAAAAACAGGTATCCCTGCATGATTATTGGTTGGGGTTTTCCCTGTTTTACTTCTGCTGTAGTTAGCGGATATTTTTCGCTCTGTTTTAAGAACACATTATGAGTTGATTGCCATCAGGTCATAAAGACCATTTTAATGAGAATTAAAAAAAAAGTGTATCTAAATCAAATCGCAGACCCTAGCTTTAATACAATTTATTAATATTAGGGCTGTGACTTTAGTGCATTAATTAGATTCATTAATTACACCCCAAATTAATGCGTTGTAAAAACTAATCACAATTAATCATAGCACACAAACATTTTGATATTGTCCAGCTGGAGGACCCGTACATGGCAGTGGCACATGTCACTTCACACTTGCGTCTCTAGTCAAACCAAACAAAGCCCAGGTGACAACAGGAATGGCATATTTAAGACTTAGTCTTATTTTATTTTTGCATTAATTTATCTATATTTGTTCTACATTCTTTAATAATGCATCAGGCCTAATTGTTTTGCTGGATGTCCTCGACCTTTTTCTTTTTTTGAATTTGATTTATGAAACACACTTAAAGTGTAATTTGAGTTCCTGATTGAGCTTAGAATTTTCTGGACAAGTTGCCCTGACTTTGGTTTTATTTAGTCACCAATAAAAATGTGGATTTACAAATCTTCACTTCTTAGTGTATTCATCTGATTAGTCCTGCACTACAATTTTATAATATCCTAGAATTCAAATTCTTTATTTGTGTACTTTAAGCAGATATGAGATTAAAATGCAATTAATTAGATTAATTAATTAGATTCATTTTTTTAACTGTCTGACAGCATTAATTAATATATATTATTTCTTCATATTAGTCATTGTTTATTATTTACTTTGAATTATTAGTTATTGTGTAATTATTTATTTATACTCATCAATTCATATATATATACAGTATGTATGTATGTATATATATATATGTATACATATATATATATATACATATGTCTATTTTTAAGTTCCTTTTGAATAACAGACATTCTGATGATGCCAAACAATAAAAAACATAATTTTAATGACACTTTTATGAATGAAGGACTGTGATTAAACTTTAGTTAGACAGCAATAATATTTTATTTTCAATTTTTGATTTATAGTTTTTTATTCTCACAGTTTTTGTTTTTACAGTAAAGTGCTAAGTTAATAATGGCTCACAAATGACCTGTTTACTCACAACTGCCAATTGGTTCTCGTAGTTCACTTATTAACGCTGCTCGGAAGACTAAACTCGTACAAGAACGTCACATCTCTCGCTCAAACCACCGAAGTAGGTCAACAAAACAAAACCTCTGTTTATGAGTAGAAGATAAGATGCTAGTAAAAGATAACGTTACATAGTAAAAAAAAACAAGGAGTCACACCAAGCACACAGGACTGTTAAGAGTTGCTGTAGGCAAATACAAGCTAACACTTCATATTGACTCCCAGTGTTTGAGCTAGGCCAGTGGCGGACTGGGACTGAAAAACAGCCCTGGACTTTGACTCGGCCCAGCCCACAACAACGGGTGCTCAAAAGATCATCAGCCAGAGACACAGGTCTCAAAATACTTAAGTATTTAACCAATGATATTTTACCTTCAAAATTAAAGCATTATCACTGTAGTTGATTAAAGTGGTGTTAAGAGCATAGTACAGAACAATGATTCCCAACCAGGGGTACGTGTACCCCTAGGGCAGGGGTCGGCAAGTAAGTTTGGCCTGGGGCCAAAATTTTTCTGGCAACTGAATGGTGGGCCAAAACATCAGCAATCAGAAACATGTTTTCTCTCTCTCTCTCTCTCTCCTTTTCCAAAAAAAAAAAGTTTTCCCCTAGGCTACTTGTATATCGTACATACAAAATGTAGTCTTATTTAAGGAAGTGTTTGTCTTAAATAAAGTAACTTTATTTCTCAAACTATTAGTGTGTTATTACTGCTTTAGCTCCACTGTGGCTGCGTTATAAAACTGCTTATAATAGTAACTTGGTGATGATAAAGCTGCTGTCTTTAATCAGTGAATTGTAATGAAGACTGTTACCCAGACTGTCTTTAAAGTCATCATAAATGTGTCATAGCCAACTATATTTTTCCCCCACACATTTAATAAAAATGTGAGTAATTCCATTTTGAAAATAAGTACTTCTTTGAGCCCAGCTAACGCATTTTTAATAAAGATTTTTAAAAAAAGATTTTCAGGATTGGGCTATGATTGTCAAGTGTTTTTACCGTGACATGGCTTCCCACACTTGATAAAGGAAGTACTGAACCAGACTTCAGGTTTTTGCTCAATCCCTTTTTTATTTTTCATCAGAAATCAGGTGAAAAACCTACAATCACAAAACAAATCAATGTTAAATATTTCAACAATTTTTTAAACAAGCAGAAGAACATTTAATTAAACATTTGCTTTACAAATTATTAAATATTGCTGATTTTCGAACCATTTTGTTTGAAAAAACATTAACTTTTTATATTAGGCAGGATTTGACACTGATTTTAAACTTAAAACATCAACCTTACCTAAAGCATTTAACAATAAACACTTTTTTTAACTAACATGAAATAATTTTTTAAGTACCATGACATCAAGTTATTAAATCAGATTTAATGTAGGTTTTAATACTTCCATTTAACAGAAACTATTTTTGTTTAATACCTTTAATGTGGGGATTGTTCTTTTGAACCACTTCAACTGGTGTAATAGTTTTTAAGATTTTAGCATCCATTTTTGAGTTTGCCATTTTTAATTCTCTTATATCCCTCTTATAAACTCTAATTAATCAAAAGGTTACCAATAAAATACGACAACCCTACTCATTCATTAAAGAAAGAATAACTTTGCCAACCAAAGATGAAAACCATGAATTAAATGCTCTTCCTGATCAGTCTGTTGCCAAGCTTCCCTTCTAAATAATTACAAATGTAAAGCAGACACACCTCACTGACCCACACAAAAAAATGGTACACACCAGCAAGCTAAATATGCCTCAGTTTAAATGGGTGTATGCTCAAATCAGTGAAGGCAATCACACATATAAAGAGTTCATGGATAAAACTGTACTGGCCTGTTCAAATGACGACAGGTCCTGGTGAGCTTTTCATCTGCCAGCCCCCCTTAGTGTGAAGCTCAGCCAATTCTCCTCCTCTGTTCTCCAAATTCAGATGTATGTCATCTTCTCCAGCTCGTATACATTATAATTGGATAGAGGAAAGGAAAAACAAAACAAAATTCATCACTCATCATTACCCAAGACTTAAAAAAAAAATCCCAATAAACTAATTGAAATCTGTACGCATTAATTGCCAACTTTTGAGTTGTCTGTTTATATTTTCAAGCAAACTCCGGCAAGGCTATTACAATCATTATGCATTAGCAAGTAGTACATTTCAAATTATCTGACATATTATATTCTTAATATGTTATACAAACAACCATTGTTGTTTGTGAAAGGTTTTCTTCTTTGTTCATTAGCAAGTAGTATATTTCAAATTATCTGACATATTATATTCTTAATATGTTATTATCCTGAATTTTATTGATTATTCCCAGAAATTCTAAATAGCAAGACCGTAGGGTTTGATCCTACTGCCTCTGTGACAAGTAGGAAGGGCCAAATTTCACCGCAGCTGCAAGACACCCCCCTTTGTTCCTCCCACTAAATGTATCTGAGACATTCAGTGTCCTCTCAGCTCCCGACCAGTAAACATCACCCATGCACACACACACACACCCAGAAGTCTGTGCTAACAAGCCCATTGTCTGATAAGGAGTCAGACAAGTGGTTCATTTACCCCTGAAGCTTTTAGGAGCTCCAGCTGACCTGACTCATTGTCTCTCTTGCAAAGTTCCAGTTTCAATGATGATCGAACCGCTTGTTCCCTAAAGGGTTAACAGACTTATGTCCAAACAAGTCATATCTTCCTGAAACCGCAACTTATTTAGAGACAACACTCACTGGACAATTTGCCAGCATTATGCTGCTGCCTGAATTCATACACATGTGTATACATATGTCACAATCCAAGCTTTGGCACAAAACCTTCAATTAGTCCACTTTTTCTTAATAATCTTACAAACCCCAAGAAAGATATAACCCCCCGAAAGAAGAAACAAAGCAAAAAAACTGCAGTTACAGACACCCTCACTCTCTATTCCAACACACCCACATACACACACACATAGAGCTTCTCAAACACACACATGTAGGTACACACAGACACGCACACACACAGCTCCAGCACACTTCTCCTCCCAGAGAACTCCAGGTTATTTCTTTCCTACTGAAAGGAAGGAATTTAGTCTTAAATTACTCTATCTATCCCTAACCTAACTTTTAACATTTAATCCTACTCTTAGTCAACTTATTCACTTTTCCTTGAAGCATGCTTATTGTCTTTTACTTTTATGTTTCATTTAACTTTTTTCTTCTGTCATCTATTTTATTCAACCAATGTGAACTTTTTCTTATTACGTCTTTCACTATTTCTTCTCTTATTTTTTATTACTTCTCCTTTTATTTCCCCTTTTCCTTTCTTTAGTTCCTATTTCTTAAGTCTTTTTGCTCACTTTACAGTTAACCTATTTTAGACTTTGCCAATGTTTCTCTGGGCCCAGAGTAACTTTCTATGCTTTTAAATCAAATTCCTTTAAAGCTATGGTCTACGATTTGGAAGCTTTGTACATATTAATAACACCGTTTATAAGGCTGTTATGGTCCTTTGGTCCTATCTACACAGTATAAAGACCAAAAAGAACGAAAAAAATCCATTCAGTATATCCGCTGAAAAGCTGCATACTAGCTGACCAATCAAACCTAAGAACCTGCGACTATTAATTGGTCCGTGAGTTGGTCCGTGAGTCCATCCAATCCCCTGTCTCTCTCACGCAGCGCGTAGTGCGTCATGGTCCCGTCTCCTCCCCTCTACCTCCGGTGAGCAGCTAGCAGCGTTAGCTACTGAACTATAATGGAGCCGGAAAAGCCTAGCGCCGAGACCGAAGCCGCCTCCCTCTCCCGCGGGGCCCAACGGAGCTCTGCCCGCGGGTTGAGGCCTGTTAGCGGGCTAACGGCTAACGGCTAACGGATAGCCTCAGCCGGCCGTCAGACCTTCAGCATCGGCCGTTTCGCCCCTGGTTGATCAGGTAATGGCTTTGTTTACTACAGTGGGAGATGTCTGCTGAATAACTCTGGTTAGTTTGTGCCTGCACGGGCTAATAACTTGTAGGGGAGCGGGTTAGCCTGTTAGCCGCTAATTGTTTGCACTGTAAGCTGAGCTGGGGAGGACAGGCTGAGAAAGATAAATCCTCCCCCACACTCGGCTCCGCTCTGGCGGCGCCAGACCCGCATTGCCGCCGGTCCAATTGAAATGGCTACTGCTGTGTGTTACAAGGGGGATGTCTGTCGTGTTTGATACTTGCAGTTGAGCTGAGCTATTTTTGATTGAGTTTGCTGCTGATATATTGTGCTAGTTGCTCGTAGCTCTGTCCGAGGGGGCTTTATGAGGCGACACGAGCTGGGGGCGGGATCTTGGAACACGGGGGGGAGAGGTGAGGGAAGGGGGGGCAGGCTGTGGTTTCAAATCGTAGACCACAGCTTTAAACTAAACTTTCGCGGAGTGTCTAAGTACCCATGACTTAGCATCAGCTAAGATATACAGGCCTTGAACTCGCATGTTGCATTCAGCACACCCTATATCGCTACTAATTTCAGTTTTTCTTGCACTTGGTGCCATAATTCCTTTTTCCTCTTTTATTCCTCTTTTATTCTTCTTTTATTCCTTACACTTATTTTCTCTTTTATTCCTTTTTCCTTACACTTATATCCACTGCCCCCCTTTTGGTGACAATACCTATTTTCATTAAATTTAGATCAAAAGCATCGCAGATAACCATCCACCACACAGATACACATACGGTCTGCCCCAGAATGAAAAACACAGCAGCTCCTACGAGCAAAGCAGCTCCAATACTGTGAGAAAAAGCTCACCCTTGTACCGCGGTGTTGAAGCAGGTTTGCAGGCAAGGCCGCTGGTCCTCACATCTTAAGTGACACTAGGCCAACTTCAGTCTCCTCCTGGGTCAACATCAGACACTTCATGAGCTTTTCCGGTTTTTCCCTGATGGCCAGCATGCCACTGCCCCTTTTATATCAGTTTTTCAATTTCATCTGGCGGGTCAGATAGTAGTAGAGACGGGCCAGTTTTGGCCCGCGGGCCATTAGTTGCCAAGCGCTGCTAGTGTATTTTTCCCATCTCCACTTGCACACAACATATATAAGTAGCGAGTCAGCTTGCAGCTCAGTGTGTGCCAGCCAGTGCATTGCTGCCACCCCTGAAACAGCCGTAGGCCTATATTGTAAAGCAAGAGAGAGAAAAAACATGACGGGGGCACAGCGGCCGGCTGCTGAACGGCCACTGATGCCGGTGGGCCGGCAGCACCGGCCGCTGGCCGACCGGCAGTACCGGCCGTTCTGGTATTCTCCAGAACGTCCAGACGACCGGTCTGCCCCTGAGCTAGGCTAACTAGCATTGGGTGAGCTCTTTCCATCTCTTAGGCTTTACTGCGCTCACAATCATAAGGAGTCTAAGGGGCCGCTTACATGGCCCCGAAAACGGTCAAATTGGATATGTTTTCATTGCGTTTTGGCCCTGGTTTAGATGAGAACACGTTGTGTTTCCACCTAAAACACAAACTTTTGAAAACGGGCTCCCGAGTGGAAAGATTTGAATCCGCTCTTCATGCAGCTCCGTGTAAACCCGTATCAGAGCGTTTCAGGGTGAAACGCTGACGTCCCCGCATGCGCAGTACTCTTTCAAATGAAGGCTGCGCGCACATACCAGGAACAACAACAGCTTCGGCCGTCCGCCGAGTAACATGTGAGCATCTTACCGTGCTCGGTTTATTATCCAGACAAAACTATCCAGTCAGATTTGTTGTCCGAACTGATTTGTTGTCCAGAAAAGAAACTCCTGCTTCTCTGTGTGTCTATTCACCATTGTTGTTTGTGAAAGGTTTTCTTCTTTGTTCGTGTGTTGTAGCAGCGCTGCCTCTCTGCAGACCTACACCGCCATCTACTGAACCGGCATGCACACTACAGCGGATTTACAGGGGATTAACTCGTCTCCAGCATTGTCATCTGAACGCAAAAGAATTTTAAAATGGAAAAGGAAGAACCTTTGCGTCTTCAAGTCAGGAGTTTCCATGTAAATGGCCCCTAAGAAAAAAAGTTTGAGTGTCCCTTTAAACCCCCACCCCCAAGACCCTGTCCAGTGTCAGTTGGTCAATGTTTGTGACACAGATATGACCTCAGGCTGATAACAGACTCCTTCTGCTGCAATAAAACAAAGGTCATTTATGTCTTAACATAGCAGGTTACCACTGACCATGTACTTGTAGTGTTTATACAAAGAAAACTATTCTAAAATTTCTTTGGACGAAACTGGAACATTTTGAAGATTATGAAAGTGTAGTTTAAGTTTGGTTTTTAAGCTCATTTTTAACTTTACAAAAGTACACTTTCAAGTATGCAAGTATACTTATCTAAATACTTCTAGTTAACTAGGTACATAGGCCTACTTATATTCCTCATTTGCTGTTTTCCTTTAAGTATATCTGTAAATTCTACTTTCTTATAATTCCCCATCATGCACAGATTAGATCAAAATTTCTGTATCACAGTCAAAACTCTGGCAGAAGAGATAAATCAGTGCTGTATGCTTGAAAGATGGTGCATTTCTTTAATTAATGACATTGTTATTCCTAACCATGTTCATATCATATTTCTGCTTTTTCTTCATGCGCTAAACTCTGTTGTGTACTTAAATCAGACAGGCCTTTATGTAAAGATTTACAGATCAGTCTATAAAGTCCTTTCATATTTGAGGTTAAAAAACAAACTTTTAATGCTTTCTGTTCTGATAGGATTAAAACAAAATGTGCTTTTGTTGAAACATAACAGCATGGACAAACCCTCAGGAAAGGATCAAGAACTTGATCAATGAAGTCAAGTCAGATGTTTCTTTGTTTGTTTATAAGGTAGCTACATGAAGATAATGACATTGAGCACACAAACTATTCACTGTTAGACATTTAAACTCCAGCTCTAAATGATCCTGAATATGTGAGTTCATAACAGCAGTAAAACCTCAAAGCAAATGTGTGCAGTGAAAAACAGTTTTATTCTGCTATATCAACTCTTTCATTCATGAATTATAAAATCACAATTAGAGTCTTTTGAAAAATGTTTCTATGTTTAAAGTTGAATTTAAATTTAAAAATCAGGCTAATTTTTTAAATGTTATATTATGAGGGAGTTGTGTATCTGTCCACTGCTACACTACTGCATCAATGGTATTTACAGTAATTTAGTAAAACTTGATAAAGTTCCACAAAAATAAGTCTTTGACAAAAATTTGTTGTCAGAAAATCAAATAACAAATCCAAATTTTCACTATATGTGTTAAGAATAATTTGACTCTTGCATATATTGTATATAGTCTTTTCATGTATTTGAACCATCTTTTTCTCACTCTATTGTGAATATCTGTATAATCATTGTTAGTGACTGCATTCCTCTAACACATACAGATACTAAATGACAAGGTCCATGGGACAATCTGTATTACTGCTGTTTAGTCAAGCTATTCTCTAGTAATTAATCTGAAATAAAACCTCCAAATTCAGTGAAATTTGAATACAGGCATCATTGGATCAATGATGCAATATCTTGATATGGTAATATATTTTTTTATCCGTAACTATTTTTATTTATTTTTCAAAACATAATAACACACAACGCAACACAATGCCCTTTTACAATAAAAGAAAAGACAGAAACAAAGCAACTTACTACACAATTTCTCATACCCCTAGATTGACACATATGACACAAAAGGCCCCCAAATACCCTCAAACATGTTTTGTCTGCCCTTCAGCACATAGGTGATCTGACCCACCGCAGGCCCATGGACCTTCTTCCAACATAATGAAATGCACCTCTTTGCAGTTAACAGGCTTATGTCTATAAAAACTTTTTCAACTTTTGTGTACGTGGGTTTCTCTGGTTATAACCCAAACTTAAACAGTCTTTGGTCAAAAGCAAATTTCTTAGAAATTATTTTTTCAATTTCACCTCTTATTGCCTCCCAGAACTGTACAGTTTTTCTACAGTACCACATACAATGAACCAGTGTTCCTTTGATTCAGTACATTTTGGACAAACGTCAGGAAAATTTTGGTCATAGCGACTGAGATCTACTGGTGTTACATAAATTCTCATTAACCATTTGTATTGGATTAATCTGAGAGACGTATATTAACAGATCTGGTATGTGCCAGGCTACATGCATCTCTCCAGTCTTCCTCTGATAACTCTGATGACAAATCTTCATTTCAAGCTTAAAGTCTACCAGATGAATCTTCAGACATTTTCGACATCATGACATTATAAATATGCGATATTATACCTTTTTTACAACCTTTTTTATCATTTCTTCTAAAGTTGATACGGTAGGTTTTGTCGGAGCATTGTTCTGGTTTTTCTGTATGAAGCTCCTGAGCTGAAGATATTTAAAGAAATATTTTCTATCTATGTTAAATCTTTCTTGCAACTCCTGGAAGCTCAACACAGTGTCGGATCTGGATGGAAACAAATCCTGAATCATTCTCAATCCTTTGGCTTTCCATAAATGAAACACTGCATCAGCTCTCCCAGGTATAAACGATTGGTTGCCCCATATGGGACTAAACTGAGATAAACTATTTGGTTCTTTTAATTTTTTTTTAAAAAAAGAACCAAACTCTAATCATATTATTAAGTATTGTTTTTTTGTCTGTTTTAACAAGTTTGAAACAATGTTCGAATACATGTATAAAGGGAGCTCTAAATGTAACCCTTGGCTTTCCATATCTACCCAATGTGGCAAATGATGTGTGTAATAAAACATCATACATCTCAGTTGTGCAGCCCAGTAATATAATTGGCGATTCAGGCATTTCAGGCCTCCACGATCATATGGAAGGTACAGCAAAGATAGTCGAAGTCTTGACCTTCTATTATTTGGCATAAACAGTATGAACTTGATATGATAATATTTTTTATAAAACTTAAGACAATGGTTTGGGATTTTACCGCCTGGTATTTGGATATACTGCAGCCTAAAGGGAATAAATATATTCTAAATATCTGTCCACTGTAGTGGACATCAAGAAAGGATTAAACATACACATAATGACTTAACCTTATTCTGGGAGGATCAAGATGTAAATAGGAGTACTTTGTGGGAGAAAGAAGGAAAAAGTATACTAAAGTACAAGTATAAGTTTTAGTTTTAAAGCAGGGATGTCCAAACTTTTTACATCGGGAGCCACATAAAGAAGAATGCATGGACTACTGAGCCACTTGCTGCACCTCACTCTTATTGTATTAAAATTAGGGTTTGGGGGTTTAGGGATGGGTTAATGGGATGTAACCTATCACAGATTTCACATCTAGTCAGGGCAAGAATTACCTTCTGAGCATCAGAGATGAAAGACACTAATGGCTTATCTTCACTTTCAGACACAAAACAACAGTAAACTGCAAAAATTCATGCTTGAAGATAAATATAAACTTTCTAAATGAGACCCTGTGACAACATTAATATGGCAGAAAAAGTGCAAGATTGATGGTATTTGCTGCTGTAATCAAAATGTCTTTTTTCATTCAACTGTTTCAATGGCCAATTCAAAATGGGCAGTGGGCTGCATTAGGCCCCCGGGCCATAGTTTGGACACCCCTGTTTTAAAGTATAATAGACTTTTCACAATAACCCAAACATACTCCACTATGCAATTCTTAATTATATAAATACATCAAAAGTGGGTATACTGCCTCAGTATAGTATAAAATAATTCTACTCGCAGGACATTTGTTGATCTGTGTGATTGAGTCATTGTGTGATGGAGTTTGCCCTTCTTAAGTCTGATTTGTTTTGTCCCAGTTTGTGCTCCGGTGACTCGCACCTGGACTCGGCGAACAGAAACCTGCTGCAGGGCGGGGTGGTCTCTTATCCACACCCACCCAGCTCAAAAACAGCAGGACACCAAACCACATGCTCTCTGAATCACTCACAGACTGTTTACGGGAAACAGGAGGCGTGACTCTCCGACTTCCTGATGCTTCAGAGCGGAGCAGCTAAAGTGAAACTACTAGAAGAGAAGCAGAGGACGGGCGCGCGGAGACTCCCCTCCTGTCCCAGCAGGTAAGACCGAGAGGTTTTCTGATTTAAACCGGAGTGAGAGTTTGTTTTTGGAGAGGACGTCGAGCCAGACAGGCCGAACGCACAGGCAGAAAACTGCAAGACAACCGAGCAGCCCGCGCGCGTTACGCAACAACGTCTTTAACTCAGAGCAGTGGTCCGAGCGACGCTGTCCGCGAGAGCGCAAGCGTCAGGAATGCGCGACAGCCCACAGAGGACAGAGGAGGAGCAGAGGAGTAAACTGTGCGAGGGCCCAAAGAGGAGAGAAGAGGAGAAGAGGAGTAAACTGTGTGTAGGTGAAAAGAGGAGAGAGGAGTAGCATAGAGTGAACTGTGTGATAGTCCAAAGAGGAGAGAGGAGGGGCAGAGGAGTAAATTTGGTTAGGACTGAAAGAAGAGAGAGGAGGAGGAAAGGAGTAAGCTGTGAGGGCTCAAAGAGGTACTTTCGGGTACCTAATTGGGTCAGTACCAGGGGCGGACTGGGGTAGAGGGGTGGCCCGGGAAGTCATTGACAGAGAGGCCCACTTCATGCGCGGTGTGCGAAGCAACCAAACGGCGACACAATTTTCCCATACCATGAGTGAAAAAAGACTAATTTAACATTGTTTTGGACCATAATAATATAGCAGGGCTGCCAACTTTTCAGAAAACCTTGGAGTGAGATTTGGTGAAGGCAATCAAAATTTTGCCCGCATACACGGCGACATTTAACACAAAATACCTAATTTTGTGCAGGTTTAATCAGACTATATAGCACTCAGAAGTAACAAAAAGGTGCATGTGCAATCAACTTAGGTTAAAGGTAAAAAATAAAATTAAAACAAATGCTATATTCTGCTGTGTCTGATACGTCAAGCTCTTTCGACCTACATAGTGATATAAACAATAACTATAATGTCATTGTTCCTCATAAGTCTATGTCCTAACTGTCTACAGGTTTGTGTTCATGCACAACCAGTAGTCCCAAGACCAGGGTTTACTCACCAAAAACACTGGTCTGATCACCACTTCAGCAGCTTTACAAGAATTAAAAGCTCAAAACAATATATCAATCTAAATGACATTTTTAATGAAAAGCTGAACTAAATCAAACCACACTTTGATTTTATTTTTTTTATCAAACTGTCAGCAAGCAGCAACAAAACAAAATCTGAATATATCACATAACTGAACAATACACACACCTTTACATAATTAACCAATTAAAGCCTGTTGTATCTTATTTGATACATATGTATTTGATACCTTTATCAAATCAATATGACCTACAAATACAAAAGAAACATCTTATTCAGATAAATGGTAAAAAGTGTCTTTCAATGGATTATCAGTTGCCAACAACTAATTCTATCAAATGAGATACCAAAAATATATGTGTTAAATTTTATTGAATTTTTTTCTTTTTTTCTTTGATTTTAGTTGAAAGTAAGATTAACATTTCAGCTCCCAAAAAGTAGAATTTTATGGCTATTATTTGTGCATTCATTTTTTAAAGGGTTAAATTATGTAATGCAATTAAATATACATTTAGCCTAGATTTAATTTTTCTTTAGTAAATGAACAAAGTTTTGGTATCAATTTGTCGGCTATAAGTCCACATTACTATGAACTATCTTTAAAAAAAACTTTGAAATTATATGTAGTAATTTTAATTGGAGGACAATAAGGAGTGAAAATTAAGAGTCATAATTTAATGAGAAACTTGATCTGTTCAAGGTAACATCTAATATTTGTGTCATAAATGAGAGGATGAGGATGTCACAGCCAGGCAGAGGGGAGTGGGAGTTAAGGTTAAAATCTTTCAAGAGTTAAAATTGTCAACTAAAATGTTTATAAGACTTGACTTGTATTGTACAGTCAGAAAACATAACCATACAATTGAAAACCCTTTATTTGTGTTTACAGTGGGGATTTTTGGGGGGACGACTTTATAGAAGGCGGGGACACGACCAGCTGTTTAATTTTTGTTTTATTCTATAAACTCAGACATACTCGGATGAATGTTTGTCCTTTTAGGCCCCCACACACTAAAGACATTTTTACCTCATTTATGCACTGTCCACTAATAATGGCCCTGAGACACACTTATGGGCCTCCAGCCACACGTAGAGAACCACTGCACTAGTAGATTGTATTTGAAGCTTTATCCTTCAAAGATTGCTCACATCATGAAGAATATGTGATCCAGGGAACCTCAGGATGAATGTATCATTTAGAAAACAGTGAGTGAGTGAAAACAGCAGCTCAGATGGACTGATGAACAATGTTGCATTTTGATTCATCAAAAGGTTGACTCGTCTTTTTTTAAGTCTTTGTGTTCATTTAAAATGTGCTCATGAGCTATCAAGACACAGTTTGAAATATTAAATCACACATAGTGACTGACGATCTCTCACTGTCTGCTGGGATGCGCGTCTCTCTGCGCCTTTACGCACACCGGCACAAAGAGGAGCGCGCGTACACGGAAAGTGAAAGTTAAAGTCACACAACCATCCTATAAGTATGTTTTATAGTGGTTATATGGTATTTCTTGGCATTTTCTAGTGGGTACAGGGTGCATACCTGCATATCTTGTACATTACACCACACGACCTCTGCGTTCTCTCTGCGCTTTTGTGCCTCTGACTTGAGCGTGAGAAATCGGACGTGTGGCGTGAGTGCGTGCGAAACCCAACCAAATGTGTGAGTCTCACGGCTAATGCGTGAAAGTTATACATCCATGAATGTCCCCCGTTCGAGCAGCGTGATTGACAGGCGACTCTGCCACAGCCTGATCCGCCCCGCCCCGCCCCCTCTCTCTCATGTTGCGGCCGCGGCCCACCGCCCTTGGCCAGACACTAGAGAAACGGTAAACCAGCGGTGGAGTCCTTTTTTTTTTCCTCAGTCTTGGCCGTACCGGCCCACTGAGGCAGCGACCCACCGGGAAACCTCCCGGTGCTCCCGATGGCCAGTCCGCCCTTGGTCAGTACCCAAACACCCAGGGGTGAAAATCCCTTTTCGTTGTTGGAGGGGACAATAAACAGTACAATTTAAGACATCAATTCCTGGGGGGGACATAAAAATAAATGCTATATTTTTGCTGTGTTTTTTTATATTGTGATATTAAACAGTGACTATAATCATGTCATTGTTCCTTTTAAGTCCATATCCTACCTGTCTGCAGGTTTGTTTATACTCAACTGGCAATTCCAGGTGGTGTTGGGTGATAGGTGTCAATTACACCAGTTGTGACCAAACAGAATTTCTTTTCTCATCATGAACACTGGTCTGATCACAATTACAGCAGCTTTACAAGAACTGAAAGCTCAATACAAGTGCTACAGAATGTAATTAGAAACTGGATCTGTTCAACATCTAAGTCAAAGTCAATTAACTACTTTATTTTTAAATAAATAAATCTAGAATAGAACATAGAACTCAAATAAATAATGGCCTACATTAATGAATTCATAAATCCGGACAATATCGTACTAGAGGCATCTTAAATAGTTAAATTTTGTGTCATAAATGAGAGGATGAGGATGTCAGCATGTCACCTGTCTGTCTTATCTGTCACAGCCTTTTTTGCATCTTAAAGGAGAGGCTGTTTGCCAGCCAGCAGCAAACAGTGTGATAATTAACTTATAAATTGTTTAGTGTTTTAATGCACTTAATCGCGATCCTTGGCGCTCTGTAGTCTGTGTGTGCACTCCACATCGGGCGGAAAGCTTAATCAGCGTCTTGTGTTTATTTAAAGCATACTGTCAGACTTCAGACAAAGGAGTTGACATTTGATTTTCATTTTCTCTGTGTGTCTGTTGAACAAGTGAAGTTATAACTGTTCAGTCTTTCAATGAAAGCTACTTACTTAACCGCGATCCACCGCTCTGCCTGTGCGTCTGTATTTGTGTGCATGTGTGTGTGGGGCATCCGTGCCAGGAGAAAGAGATTGGATCAGACCACTGCGAGGATCGCTGGGGGGGGGGGGGATCTTTCAGTATTTAAAATTGTCAAACAGTGTGTTTTAAGTAGCATGACTTGTATTATACCATTACAAAAACATTACTATACTACTAGAAATATAATTACAACTGAACTTTTTGGGGGGGACAACTTTATGGAAGGGGGGGACATGACCCCTGCGTCCCTCCCCGGGATTTGCGCCTATGCGAACACCATTAAGAATCTGGAAAAACGGTACCGTTATCGATACTTAAATGTCTCTTCAACTGTCACGTAATTATGACACTAATGCCGCCCGGCTCAAGCATGTCAGTGAGGGCTAAGCACTTGAAGTTTTGAGCTCACTTTAGCAAAGTTAATGAAAACTCGGCCCGATGCAATCTTTGTCAGAGAGAAGTTGCGTCCAAGGGGGGAAATACTAGCAACATCACCAGACACTTGGAGTGCACGCATACTAGAAAGCTAAAGGAGTGCAGACTGCTTGATTGCTATAGCAACACGAGTAGAGTTGGCAGCCCGGCTAACACTAAAGACTGCAGCACCAACAGGACAGAGACTCTATTATCCGCCCCTTTGGTAAAAATCCTGCCGAAAACAACACAGTCACACGGGGTTAAACTCTTGACGAAGCGCCGCTGCACTTGGCCGTATAACTTGGATGAAAAGCTGATGGCACAGCTCTTCTCAGATATTCGGAGCTGTTAATGTCCGCTTGGAGCGGAAACCTTTTATTTACTGAGGTCAAGAGAGCACCGGATGTGACTGACGGTAAAGCTGTGCTCACAGCGCCCTCTGTTGGATGAAACGGTCCACCGCTTCAGGCGCCCTGATGTGCTGCTACACTCAATATTTTACATTCAAATATTTATTTACTATTTGGCTACAGATGTTTATCCCCATATTCGAACGGTTATTCGAATATTGAATATAAACTGAAAGTCCTAGTCATCATTTTCAAGATACATGGGTCTGTCTGTACATGCAGTCGGCATGTACAGACGGCATGGGCGGCATGAAGGGGTTTTGCCATCTCCTTTAGCTTTCTTTTTGCCTCTGAGAAGCATTTGTAATGCATTACCTCTATTCTGTTGATGCTTTATTGTTACCCTGTGGTAATAAAAAAAGGCTGAATCTAATAATATCTTGTAAAGTCTTTATTTTTTACACAGAGTATCGATAACAGTATCGATACCGATAAGGAGTATCGGTATCTGCATCAGTAATGATAAAATCATAACGATGTACATCCCTAGTCCAAAGAGGAGCAGTGGAGTAAACTGTGAGGGTCCAAAGAGGAGAGAGGAGGAGCAGAGAGGTGCTTTAGTTGTGGTGCGTGTGCGTCTTGATGCGGATCATTGTGTAAAGTCATGGATGGACAAGGGTCCACATAACAAGACAATGGGGCCTACTTTGGCTCGGATCTCTGCTTCCGATCAAACTCAGCAAAGGCCTGATTATCCAGAGGTCTTAAAGAGGATCTTCCCTGATCATCCTGTGGAATGAGTGGTGTGGAGCACTGAGGACAGCTGAGCACGTACGTCCTCTTTGTTTGTCACATGTACCAGTGCAAAGCCAATCAGGGAGCGAGTTGGCTGAAGCAGTAAGCAAATGTAGCCATGGCAACAAGAGTAAAGGGTAAGCCTAAGGTTAGATGGGTGTCACACTGTGGTCAAATTTGTTGATTAGTTTTAAACATATGAGCGTGCAAACAGCATCGCATTTAAAGGATATAAAACAAACAAACCATACCCTCCGAGGCTGATGTAGGAGGCTAACTGCTGCGTTTAAGCTTTGCGTGTGATCGTGAGCTGTGGGAGCAGAAGTGGTAAATGAATCAGGTGGTTTGTGGTGCTTTGTCTCTCTCTCTCTGGTACCCCTTTTCCACCAAGCTGGTTCCTGGGCTGGTGCTAGTGCTGGTGCTAGAGCCGGTTCAGAATTGGTTCAAGTGTGAACCGGTTAAGAACCGTTTGCTTTTCCATAAACGGGTGCTGGCCAGAGAGCTACGTCAGCACGTCAATGTATACGTCTCTATACGCCACGCCAGTTTCCCATAACAACTAGCGAACAACAATAAACAAAACACTAAACTTACCAGGCTCTGTGGAGGTTTGCTCCATGGTTGTGTCCTCCTGCATAGACTCCAGCATGGCTGTGGCCGAATTCAATGCCCCGGTAGCGCTACACGCCGGTCGGTCCCCGAGAACAGCATCGAGCATTTTGTAATGCGGACTGTTAAAACGTGGCCGACCATTGTCACTACGGCCCAGCTTGGTCTTCTGGTCCCTATATTCTTTCTTTATATATTCTTTATATGTATATATTCTTTTCAATCTGTTTTTCGCTTACTCCAACCTCGTCTTTTTAAAAATGGCTCTCTTCCGTGTTTTTACTCTGCTAATCCCGCCCCCACCCCCTGACGTAAGCAAGTAGCTCCCGACGTAATGTGGTTCTTTCTGCTGGCCCAGCAAAGAGTTGGTGCTTGCCAAGCACCGGTTTTGAGAGCCAGCAACCGGTGCTTGGAAAACCAAAGAGCTGGTGCTAAGTCTGGCTCTAGCTCCGAACCAGCCCTGGAACCAGCTTGGTGGAAAAAGGGTATGGCTCACCACACACAAAACAGGAACAAGGCTGATCAGTTTCATTCCATCTGTCTTCATCTGTCTCACTTTTCAACATCAGTTAAGATTTTAATAATCTCCATGTCGATCAATCAGTCTTTATTTTTGAAGTCCCAATTCATAAGGCACATATGTATATCTCAAGGCACTTCATGATAGAGCATAAAACCGTTCATTTTATGAATACACATATATGCATAGATACATATTTACATTTAAAATACACATACACACATATATACAAATATATACATCCAACAGCCAACATGAATCCACATAGCCAATCATGAATCCCTCCACCATGGCGGCAAGAAAAGACCTTCTTTTAATGGATTGAGGGTGGAGTCCAGCTCTGGCTGTCACATGTCCATGTGTCCTTGGGCAAGACACTTAAAGGATAACTTCGGTTCCTGCAGCTTTTACATTGTTTCTAGAATGAAGAACAACAATATACTCACCCAGAAGGCTTTCCTGATGCAAACGGTGCTTCGGGAGATATTTAGATCCAAAATCGAGCAGCGGACACCGATATAATGTAGCCTGTAGGGCATAGATCACCGCTCCTAAAAACTGCATTAATCGTCCAAAAACTCATGTTTTTCACCAATATTCCATCATGATTCGCGCCGAATGGACGGCCATTGCAGCCTGTGTCTCTCCACACAGCGCTGTGTGGCTGAACTAACCTCTGAACTGACGAAGAAGACCGGGTACCTCTGCGCATGCGCAGTACTCTCGAGCGCTATGATCACTTCTTCATTTCTAAGAGCTCCTTATCTGTATACTGTGGCTCCAAACTGTAAGGACACCCATCATATTCAAAGTCCTCCTCCACAACATCTTCATCCCATAGATATTCGGCCCATTTTGCACAAAACTGGAAGAAGAAAGTCGATTTGTAGCTGCCCTGAAACAATGAGTCGACTGCGCATGCGCCGAAGAGCATGTAAACAAACTCGTTGGTTCAGCCACACAGCGCTGTGTGGAGAGACACAGGCTGCAATGGCCCATTCGGGCGCCAATCATGATGGAATATTGGTGAAAAACATGAGTTTTTGGACATTAATGCAGTTTTTAGGAGCGGCGATCTATGCCCTACAGGCTACCATTATATCGGTGTCCGCTGCTCGATTTTGGATCTAAATATCTCCCGAAGCACCGTTTGCATCAGGAAAGCCTTCTGGGTGAGTATATTGTTGTTCTTCATTCTAGAAACAATGTAAAAGCTGCAGGAACCGAAGTTATCCTTTAACCTCAAGTTTCTCCCACTGCTGAATTAGTGGCTTGTAAATTCTGCTGCTTAACAGAAGGTTTTTTCTTGCCGCCATGATGGAGGGATCCATGATTGGCTATAAGGATTCATGTTGGGTGTTGGATGTATATATTTGTATATATATATATATATGTATATTTTATATGTGTATATATATATATATATTTATATCTATATCTATATCTATATCTATATATATATATATATATATATATATATATATATATATATGTGTGTGTGTGTGTGTGTGTATATATATATATATTTATATATATATGTATATATATATATATATATATATATATATATATATATGTGTGTGTGTGTGTGTATATATCTATATCTATATCTATATATCTATATATCTATATATATATACATATATATATATGTATATATGTATCTATGTATATATGTGTATCCATAAAATTAAGAGCTTTATGCTCTATTGTAAAGTGTCTTGAGATAACTTGTTATGAATTGGCGCTATACAAATAAAGATTGATTGATGATTAAATTGTGTAGTGTCAGAAACAAAAGAAAAGAAGGATCTTCCTTTGATTCTCTAAATATCTCTCTGGGCCTCCTCTTTGAGAGAGACACCAGCAGCTTGTGTCATGCAAATTATGTAAATTGCTCCTCTTTCCTGTTTGTTGGCATGACCCCTAAATGAACCGCCACACGCACTCTGCAGGACAAACCCCTCTTTGTGATCTAAAATACTTTTTTGACACACTGTGGAGAATTGGCCAAAATCTGATTCGCCAAGACTCGACAAGGCACCAGCCAGTCGCCTTGTCGATAAAATCCCCATCTAAACGATTCTCCACCTTTCCAGATTTAACTGTTCCTTGCAGCTGTAGGTCGTAAAGCCACCCCACTTGGTCTCACAATGATCTGGACAATTTCTTGCATTCCAAAGCATTCAGAAAAATCTCAGATTGCAAAAAAACCCTTAAAGAACTCGTATTAAGGTTCCAAATCATAAACTTTGTATTGATTTGAAGTCAGTGTGCGATGTACATTCCTATTTTCTTTCAGCAGGCTTGCTGAAAAAGCACAACTGTAATATATTTTGCAATAGATATCAGAACTTATTGACAATGTAATCAATGTGTGTGCTACAATGTATTCTAATAGTGCCTGTCAGTGTAATATTAATTTATCCACCGTTATCAACAGTATGACAGTAACTGTGCTATAGTTACTGTGTGTTTTACTTCTGTGTTGGAATTGTCTGATATCATTCTTTTATCATTTGTTCATGTGTTGTCCAAGACCTTTTACTTATGGTGAGTCGAGTGACATGAGTAGTTATTCCTTAAAGTTAAAACATAATTATTAAGTAATGTAACGGAGTCGTCATATGACATCAGCCCTCCCACTCGAAGGGGGCTCTATAAAGTCCGGACGTCTTGTCATCTGCTCTCTCTCTCTGGTTCCGCTTGCTTATCGCTCTCTTATTCCTCTCTTATATCGTTTTTGGCTACGTTGTTAACCCTCTGTCTTGTAGCCACGTATAAGTTTTTCCTTTTTATGCCGACTGTGCATAGTTTTATAATTTTTTGTTTAGTGAGCAACTTTGATCCGCAACTTAAAGGTGCTATGAGGAGAATTTATCGCCGGCGTAATGCTGCGTTCCAGTAACCTCGGAAATGGGAGTGACATCATCTCCGACTTATTGGCGTTCCAGTTAAAGTCAGAAAAAAACATGCCGATCTACCAGGCTATTGTTAGCTGTTATTAGCACGCCCTGCGTTGTTGTATGATGAATGTGATTATCACTATGGCAGCATTTTTGTAAATGTAAATCTAACAATACTATGTATACAGCTGATCTAGAGCGACACACTCCAGTCAGAAGTGCAAATAAATTGATTATTACAGGAGCTAAATAACTGTTCACACTGGGGGCATCCATCTTTGATTGACACCTCGGGGTGGCGAGGTTTCACCGAGTTCCCAGTAGGAAATTCAGACCTCTGGGGACGCTCCAGTTTTAGTTTCCTACTCGGAGCTCAAAATTCCTACTTCTGACTACAACTTGAACGCACCGGAGACGTGAAGCCAAAGTGTGTTTGTTTGTTGTGGTAAATGCAGCATGGATCTTTGTCGGAACTCTGCATTGCTATACAAGTTCTTTTTCAACAACTTACAGGATGCAAAGCCACGAGGTAATGTATCTCTTTCTAGTTACGTAGCGGTAGTTTTTGATGTGTGACGACAAGCAATGCGGGGAAAAGTTATTATCGTAGTTGTAGACGGCTAAAAATCGCTACTTACAGCCCGGCGCTCTCAGACGTGTAATATAAATAATAAAATAATATAAATTTGCTCTAGTTTTAATTGTCTGGTTCTCCGAAATTGAGTATCCAGGCCAGTCCAGCCCTGTACGACCCGAACGGAAGGCTAAAGAATAGCATTTATAGATAACCTATTTAGATGCTATAAAACTCATCGATACTCATCTTAAAGTGTGTATTTCGATCAGGCATACGTCTAAAAGTGAGACTTTTTTGTAATTACTCAAAAACTCCTCACAGTCTCTTTAAAGGTGTAGTCAGAGATGTGGGAGAAAACGAGTGGAGGGTTTGTTGATATTCGAATTTAGACCCACCTCCCAAAAGCTGATGGACGTGCATCATCATGGAAACGGCCGTAGAAACTGCGTAGCTGACCAACGCAGCTAAGGAAACCCTGACTGGTCAGACAACTCGACTGCCATAATTGAAAACATCCCAAAAACTAGGGATGTCCTGATCCGATATTGATATCGGATATCGGTCAAAAAAACAAATATCGGATTATATCGGCCTGCATCCTAAATCTCCGATATCAGCACTCCAATACAAGCAGTCCATTCTAATATATTTATTTTTTTATTTTATTCAGTTGTAGAATATGCTTATGTTTAAGTTCAACACAGTGGTTATTTTGCAATTGGTGAAATATGTTTTTGTTTGATTTATTGAGGTCACTTTTCAGGGTCTTCTAATATTTTTTATTCACGTTGTTTTAATTGTATATTCTTATGTTTAAGGTTAAAATTTATTTAACCTATTGGTTAATAACAAATGGGTCAGTTTTTCTCATACCTACTATTGCTGACTACTGTTCTCTGTTTGAGTAATCTGACCTGATCAAGCCTTTTCTTACAGTCCATACTACAAAATAGGTAATAAAAGTCTGTATGATTCCTGCTGATATCGTATCGGATTGATATCGGTATCGGCCAATACTCAAGGCTGCAATATCGGTATCGTATCGGAGGTGAAATAGTTGTATCGGGACACCCCTACCAAAAACAGCACATTTTGGAAGATTAGACAATAAGATGAATGCCCCATGGCTGCTACTGTTATGTAAAGCACCACAAAGCTAATGTTGCTTACCTATCCGGCAGACGGACGGCGATGTCCGCGTCCGTTTTCAGGTCTTTCAATTGGCGGAGTTCCCTCCACCGTTGGAAAGAAACGCCAATGTTGACCCAGGTCTTCGCTCTTTCATGGTCATAGTCTTCCTTTTTCACTTTTCACTCCTCTGACCTTTTTCTTTTGGGCTGTTTTTCAGCCATTGCTGCTGCACATATTGTATCTCTCTCTTACGCTAACTGCGCACACTACACAACCTACGACTCCCACTCCCTGATCTGCGCTTGAGTATGATCGCCCCTGGATGTGGGGGGCTGTACTCTGTTTTGGTAACTCAGCCCGAGCCTCGGTATTTACCTGCTGAAATTCTGAGTCAAGGCTGTGTATTGAGACCGGATTTTTTTTTCAACATGCTGCCAGTGGGGATATCTTGTCTTGGAGAGGAGAAATGCGGTGATTTTGATTTTAACAGGTTTTTTTCATTCAGACTTATCTTTAAAATCTGAATGCTCCAATCCTCATCAGAAAGCCTGCATAGCATTGTTTTTGATATTTGAACTTTTGATTCCACATAGTTATCTGTGAGACATCGTTAACCTGGCCAGTGATGGTGCTTAGAGACTCACGTGGATCACATCCTTCATATTCTCATCAAAACGATTTTGAGAGTTTTGAGCCGCTGCCACCTTCAAAAGCCTGTGTTTGCCTGAGGAGGCCTCTGATCGAGCTGTCGAGAAGAATCCGTGGGGCAAACCCGAACCAACTTGATCCAATGCCGGTCCGACCTGATCCACTAGTAGCCTGGACCTTCTGAGCCTCGGAGAATACAACAAGTCTTCCATGACCAAGTAGGCAAACGTCCAGTGGCTCTGTACTTAAAAGGAGGTTTGATGCGCTCTTAGACTTAAAAAGGTGTTCTGACATTAGATTGATCTAACCCAGCTTTCATCCGAAATTCCTCTCAGGTTTTCATATAGGTGATAGTTATTCTTTACAGATACTGTATATACTCACTCGCCATCATTTTAAAGGAGACATATCATGCTTGTTTCTCCTTTTCACTATGCCAGACTAGGATGCCTGTAAAGCATTTCTGCCCTCAGTACAAGTCATTTAGTTCCTTCATTGCCCCACAATAGCGTTCTCAAAATCCTCATTTTAGGCCATTAACAAGGTCTCGTTGAAACGCTCAATTTCCAGGCTGACCTCCAGTAACCTCGCAACGTCACAGCCCTTTGTGCTCTGATTGGTCAGTTCTATCGGGGGTTGAGCCAGCCTGTCCTTCTTCTTCTACTGTTTTTTCCGGCCCGCTCAAAGCAGCGACCGCGTATTGAGTCCCCCTACAGGCCAGAGCTGGTGATGAGTGATTGTGAGCTAGGGAAGTATAAACTGCTGCTGGTGGATGTGTTCCTCGGTGACGGTTTTGTGGCTAACGGACATCACAGAGGAGGAAGTGTTTTATCAGATTACTCCAATAAAAAGAAATGTACCTCGTGTCGTCACGACGTTTGAAATCTCGCAGACATTTCGCAATGACCTATTTTCAGAGGCATCAAATCTCGTTCTAGGATATCAGAAAAAATACAATATCTCATTTTTTGAAAATTAAGGGGGTGTAAGGTCTTGTTTTCAAATGTATTATATTATATGTAAGTATTAAATCATGCATCAGCATGATATGTCTCCTTTAAGGTTCCTGATTTAACTTTTGTTTTCATTCAAACTGGATGCTTATCGTCATTTCATTCATAATCTTCCCAATTAATTGTATGCATTGTAACCATTTTCATTTTTAATAAATTTGTGATTACTGCTTTTAAATTCACTGTTTGTTAGTGTTCTTCAAAACTCAGTGTCCCTGAAGCAAGAACTCTGTCTTAAGATTTCGAGATTGATAAAACTTGATTTGATTAGTGTACCTTATTTAAGGGAGTTAACTAGGTAATTAATTAATAATTAAATTAAGGATTGCCTTGTTAAAAAGGCTGGTGCCCCAACAAAAACAATATAATGAATTTTTAGTTGATCATAATAATTTAGCAAATCTTTCAGATTTAATGCTGCCAAATTTCTAATCGCTACACTTGATATGAAAGTAGAGAAAGACAAGAACTTTATCAGCTCAAGTCCTTTACCACAACAGATCCTTTGAGTTGCATAACTGAGGGGGGGGAGAAACTTAATAGACTATGGCGTAGTGTTTTGGTTAAAAAGTTACGATCATGAGGACAAATCTTAACCCCAAAATCATTTTTATTACATATTGTATTTTAAAACAAGTACATCTTTGTCTGATTGATGTATGAACTTATTAACTGCAGAGTTGTTAAATCAGTCTTTCAGAGGCTGAAGACCAGAAGAAAGACTACAACACCTCTGACACACATAAACTCTGCTCATTGAGTTTGGTAATGGAATCATAGGTGCAGGGCTTGTGTTGTGTGTGGGTGTGTTTTTTTTCTGCCTAAATTAGACCAGAAACATGACCTTTATCAGGGATGGAAACACTGTGGCTTTGGGGCAACAACCGTCCCACCTTCACACACAATGTGGTCTACAAGTCAGTTTAAGAGTCAGTGCATTGTGAGAGTGAAGACAATATGAAATATCTGCCATGAACAAAGAATAATGAAAGTATTTTTGAACTAATCTTTGATTTAAAAGGGTAGGATTAGACAAGTTTATACTTTTTAATCATTTTCATTCATATAAGCTGAGAGGCTTGAGAAATTACAGACTTAAGACATTATTAACAGCAAAACTGTTTCTGCAAACTCTTTAATCAGATCGTATAAATGACGTCAACCGTATGTGAAGAATTAGTAAATATTTACAGGTTGAAAGAGTGATTTCAAATGACTGGAGTTCAGTGATCATTATCTTAAATGGGCCATTATGATTAGAGCTGAGCGCCCCACCGACAAAAAAAAAAAAAAATAAATAAAAAAAAACAAAAACAAAACTTGATTCACAATTTAATTTGATGCCCCGCCCCATTTAAAATGAAAAAACTACTCACTGTAAATTTATTTCCAAATTATACATTTATTAATACTTAAAATATACATTTAAAGTGTCTCCAGGTCAAAAAATCAACTTAGAAATTGACACAAGTGCCTGTGCACTGTAGTTTTATACACTTGTTTGAATTAACTATGAAGGTAAATGTCTGAGGTAACGCTTGTTATAAACAGTGTTGGGCACATTACTTCAAAAAAGTAATTAGTTATAGTTACTAGTTACTTTCCCAAAAAAGTAACTGAATTACTAACGGAATTACTCCTTCATAAATGTAATGAGTTACGAGGTAAAGTAATTGATGCTTTACTTTTTTGAAAAATCTTTTCCTCTTGAACTGTGTGTCTCTGTCTCTGTGTCCTTCCTTGTTGTTTCCTGCTGCAGCAGCTCTGACATCATCAGTTCTCCAACAGCGCGTTAAGGGGAATTTGCCTGATAGACTAGAATGGGAGCAGAGTGCTCCGCGGTAGGCTTCACCAATGCAGCACTGTGCGCCATGGCGCTGGAGATTCGCGTCAGATCTATTTTTTGCGCGGAGAAGTAAAATAAATCACGAAGCTGTGTGGTTGGGACCAGCCACGGGACCTTAGAGAAGCGAAGTGAGGTGTTGTTTATTTCTTTTCTCAGTCTATAACATGCTTCATGAGTGTGTGACATCGCTGTGCTCATCAGCCTTCCCCCCTGCACGCCGCAGTGCTGCTCGGTGCGCAATTTCAGTGGGTTTTGTCTGTCAGGGCAAGACCGTGGCACGGCGCTTCCGTGGATTTTGGGGGTGAGGCAGGTCGGATAACAGCTGCTTGACATCGGTGCAAAGTAACGTGCCACATTTCCCTGTTAGTAATGGTAACGGCATTGTAACGCATGACAAAGTAATTAATTAGATTACCAGTTACTGAAAAAAATAACGCCGTTAGTAACACCGTTATACTCTAACGCCGTTATTCTTCTGTAAAAAATGTAAAAGTGTACAAAGTAATGAGAAAAGTGCCTCAAAGTGCGAATGTGGAATAAATGGGTTGAAGATAAAAAAAAACAAAAAAACTTTAAACTGGAGTTTCAGGAAAAATGTATTGATTTGACTTGCCAACTTGATTTTTAAATCTTATCCATTTTCTGCCCAGGCCGAATTCTGATTAGCAATCAAATGTACAAAAATGTCATATGTCATCATATCAAAATTTACACAAACTAGAAAAGCACTCGTAGAGCGCAGACCTCCACCAGTGCCCCAGTCCTCTCCCATATTGTGATTTTTACCATAAATATTAGTCCTACCTTTATTTCATTGAAATATTTAGATTCCTTGACCATGAAAACATACCATTAGCAATTTGATTCATAATGATATCTATTTTAGTTCAGTAGTTATTCACAAAAATCACATTTTCCTCATGGTGGCCAGATGCTGATCCTGATCAACACCAAAATTTAATCAGTTCTTCCTTTTCCCATGCTGAACATTTCCTGAAAATTTGAACAAAATCCATCTATTACTTTTTGTGTTATTTTGTTCACACACGGACGGACTGACGGACAGACAAACAAGCTCCCCAGAAAACATTACCTCCTTGGCAGAGGTAAATATAAATAATAATTTATATATAAATATTATTTATTAGAGCTGTCACTTATCCCAAAAAGGAAAATCTGTTGGATTTCAAGTGTTCACACTAATCACTTAAAATATGTATACCATGTATCCTTGTGAGCTAGCATGTATGGACCCAAACACAAAAGAGGAATTCCTGTTAGATAATGATAATATTTATCTTTCCTGTGGCCACTTTGATAGACCACATGTACTGCATATTCAACTTGAAATCTTGTCTGCGATGGACTTTTCTGGGCTTTCTGCTTCGGAGAACTTGGAGGGCTAGACTGCGGGGGTGCACAAACAAACGGGTTCACATACAGTATTTGTCATCGTGGGCGAGTCAAGAACTCGACACACAGGAGCCCAAAGTGCTTCCACACGACACCCCTCAAATGTTTTGGTGTTGCTATTGTCTGCTCAGAGTGGCCTGTCCTCCATTTCCTGGAGATTCTTTGTCTTCTTTGTCTGCTTCCTGCTGACAGGATACATCTGTTGTTGGGGTAAAGAGAGGGGGGCGCCCCCTGCTGGATCAGGTGGATCAGGTGGATCAGGGCTCCAGGTGCCCTAATGTGCTGTTCATCTGTTTGTTTTAGATTCAGATGTTTCTTTACACTTCAGATGTTAAAAATCTTAAATGTGCTACTGACAGGATCTTGTTATTGGCCTCTTTTTCCTCTGATGGTGAGGATGACATTTTAGTGGCACTCTCTGTAATTAAGGTTTAAATCCAACACCTCTCCCTGCTGACTCATTTTCTCCAACGTTCTTTTATTGTTTCTCTTTGTGTAGGTAGTAGTGTGTCCTGGTTTCTTTGGGACTGCCCCGTCAATGAGCACCATGTCAAAGATCCTGTTTTTAACAGCTCTTCCCCCTTACAGATTAACTAACCTGTTTATGCCAACCCCTGTCACCCTGTAAATCTGCGAAGATAAAAACAGAGAGGAAAGTTTAGTTTATTTATTGTACCTTCAGATATCAGTCCGTGAATGTTACTGTAGATTAAAGGCACACAAATAGGAAGTTACGGTATGAAAATTTCATATCACAGTTATTGTAACCAAAGTTATCAGGGTTACCACAGGCAACCACAGGTAAATCCTTAAGACACCAAGTGACATACATTTATTTTCTCTTTTTTTTTCCCTCTTCTCTTTGAATTTCATGAAATGAGAGAAGCCAGATATATACTCTGTATCAGATGTTAAGGCTGTTTATCGTTTACTTGTGAGATGTTCCTCACACTTCAGCTGCTGTCAGGTTAAGTATCCATTATGACAAACGGCTTTAATCCAACATCAGATGTGACGGGACAGTTAATATAGATACAAATGTATATGCTGGCTCAGACGGTTACATTAAATAGAGATTGCTGTGATTGTTTATTGCATTAAAATGTGCCTGACAGTCTGGAAACCTGCCTCTGAGGCTTTGCTGATGTGTGTGCACACGTGCACCTGTCACCAAATTACTGCTGTAGAGGGTGCGCCTTGCCTGAGGCCAGGTTGGGGCTGGTGAGCTTTCAGCACACCTTCCGCACAGTTTTTTTGCACAAAAATGTCACTGCGCCAACCTGAATCTGTCTGCACCTCCCTCTGGTGCACTGTCACACCCATCTCTGCACAGATGTTTTACTAAACTGTCAAACTGGCCAGGCTCTGTGCACCCTGCGCAACCCTGCGCTGTGCCACAAATTTAGGGCCCTCAGTCAGCTCGTCACACTCTTCACAGACCAACCATATCAAGCCACAGTATCACGTAGCAGCTCCACCCTGTTTTTATAGCAGTTAGTTCAAACTAGGGCTGAACGATTTATCATTTTCAGATCGAAATCGCAATTTTAGACAATGCAACTTTGTGATCGCCAAAGCAACAATTTTTTGCAGCGCTCCTGACTGACTCAGGATCTGTTGTGTCAAGTATTATACACATACTGTTTTACAAATTTGTAGACAATCTATATGTTAAAAGTGCTGGTAAGCAGGTCAACAACACAAAGCCTCTGTTTAGGAGTAGAAGTTAATGAAAACAGATTATTTATCATCACTATTGAAGGTGAATAATGTGTTAAGTGTTTTTCATCATTTATTTCCTTACTGTTGTCTGTACTGTAAACAAAGTGAATTTTGCAATGAAGTTTGATTTGAAAAAAAATCATGAATTGCAATATCTGCCAGAACAATCAATATTAGATCCTTTCCTAAAATCGTTCAGCCCTACATGTGAATATCCCAAAGCTTGATTTGAAGAAAATCGTGAATCTAATTGAAATCACAATATCTGCCAGAAAAATCGCGATTCAGTCTTTTCCTAAAATCGTTCAGCCCTAGTTCAAACTACTAGAACTTCAGTCCTTAGACTATCGTCCTATCATACATTAAATTATACCACACACATGTGTCATCTGCCACATAAATGTGACATGAATCTCGTCAAAGACAAAACCCACCAAGTTCTCCCGATAACCTTCTGGGGTAAATTTCAAATCGTAGGGTAAACATGACTACGGCATTGTTTGACTGAGCCACCGGGGCGTCGGTGGTGCAGTTGGATAGTGCACTTGGTCAGTGATCGGGAGGTTGCAGGTTCAAGCCCAGCTCCAGGCAAGACACTTAACCCCAAGTTGCTCCCACTGCTGCGTCAGTGGCATGTAAATGGGCATGAATGTGTTAGAGATACTGATGGATAACTAACGTAGAAACTCTGAACCATCAGTGAGTGAATGTGAGAGTGAATGGGTGTGAATGGGTAAGTGTGACGGTAACTGCGGTGTAAAGCATTTTTGAGTAGTCCAAGACTAGAAAAGCGATATATAAGCTCAAGTCCATTTACCATTTATCATTTGTGCGGCATTTCCGCATCTCTCTATATGTCCTAGCAGTGGGGAATTGGAAAATCATAATTTCCCATGTAACAGCTTGAACTGACTTTCTTTTCTCCTCTTTTAAAGGAGAAATCAAGTTCATTTCTGATAAAACTGTAGATCTTGCTGCATCCGTGGAGATCACTTTTACAAGCTGTTGTTGTTTTAAAACATTCAGTCACTTCCTGTTGTTGTCACATCCACAGCTCCGCCTCTGTCCCCTGATCATCTGTTAAATTTTGAGAGTTTTTAAGCATTGGGCTTCTTGTGCTTCAGTTTTTGGGGGGTGGAGAACAATCTGCCCAAATAATCTAATGAATTTCGATGAAAATAACTCAAGTTGAGGCTTTTTTCAGCAATTTTTAAAGTGAGATTAAAAATAGATTTATTAGATTAATTACATGTCATAATTAATAAATTGCCCTTTTTTTAATCTACAGACAGCACTATTTATTTCCAAATTACAATTTATTTGGCGTCGATTTTGCAAGTTCTTTTGGGTCCTTCGGCAGAGGCCTGCCTCACACTGAACAACTGTGGTCCAACAAAAAAAGCACTGCAGTCCCTGAATCTGCGTGGACTAACTCGACTCTCTCTCTGTCTTTCTCCTCAGCGTGTCATCATGTCAGCAGCCAACTGCGTTCTGTCTGAGGACCAGTTCCTGTGCTGCATCTGTCTGGATGTCTTCAACAACCCTGTCACCATCCCCTGTGGACACAACTTCTGCAAGATGTGCATCCTGCAGCACTGGACGGTCAATAGCCCTCAATGTCGCTGTCCCATGTGTAAGAAACAGTTCCTGACCAGACCGGAGCTGCCCGTCAACACCTTCATATCCGAGATGGCTGCCGAGTTCAGACAGTCGGCGGGAAAGAAGACACACTCTGACTCTGAAGTGAAAGCTGCCAAACCAGGAGAGATCTGCTGCGATGTCTGCACGGGGACCAAAATGAAGGCCGTGAAGTCCTGCCTGACGTGTCTCACTTCCTACTGCGGGATCCACATAGACCCTCATATGACCGCCGACTCCCTGAAGAGACACCTGCTGAGTGATCCAGTGGGGAACATGGAGAGCAGGGTGTGTCCGAAGCATAAAAAAGCTCTGGAGCTGTTCTGCACCACCGACCAGGTCTGTGTGTGCGCCCACTGCACTGTCTCAGAACACGCCGGTCACAAGATCTGCTCCCTCGGAGATGGATTTGAGGGGAAGAAGGTCCTGCTGGAGCAAACAGGCGCTGAGATCCAGCAGATGATCCGGGAGAGACGGGTGAAGATCGAGAAGATGGAGCGTTTGAAGACCCACAGTAAGGACGACGCTGAGAGGGAGATCGCAGACGGGGTGAGGATCTTCACTCTGGTGATGCAGGCTGCAGAGAGACAGCTCAACATGATGATCGAGATGATCGAGGAGAAACACAAGGCCATGGAGAGGGAGGCAGACGGCGTCATCAAGGACCTGGAGCAGGAGATCTCCACTCTGATGAAGAAAACTCAAGAGATGGAGCAGCTCACACGCTCCTATGACCACGTCCTCCTCCTCCAGACCTTCTCGTCTATAACTTCAGTCCCGAGCACCAGAAACTGGGACGAGGTCAGGGTGTGCCTGCCGTCATACGAGGGGGCCGTGGAGAAGGCTGCGGCTGAGCTGGAGGACATCTTTGTCAGGGAGAAGGAGCAGCAGATCCAGAAAGCTCACCTGAAGAGATTCCAGCAGTACGCCGTGGACGTGACCCTGGACCCCCAAACAGCCAATCCCTGGTTAGCGGTGTCTGACGATAACAAACAGGTCCGATGTGAGGAGGTGAGGAAGGAGCTGCCCGACGACCCGAGCAGGTTTTCTCTGTACGTCAACGTGGTGGCGCAGCAGAGCTTCTCCTCAGGACGGTTCTACTACGAGGTTCAGGTCTCAGGGAAGACCGACTGGACTCTGGGGGTGGTCAAGGAGTCTGTGGACAGGAAGGGCATCCTCCCGTTAAGCCCTCTCCACGGATACTGGTCTGTGGGTCTGAGGAATGGTGGCGACTTTATGTCTCTGTCCAACCCTGTGGTCAGCCTCAGTGTGGCCTCCAGGCCTCAGAGGGTGGGGGTGTTCGTCAGCTACGACGAGGGTCTGGTCTCCTTTTATGACGTTGATGCTTTGGTCCATCTGTACTCGTTCACTGGCTGCAGCTTCACCGAGGAGCTCCTTCCTTTCTTCAGTCCTGGTCTCTCTCATGGAGGGGCTAACTCGGCCCCCCTCATTATTGCACCGGTCAACAAGACTGAGTTTGGATTTTCATGAGGCTGATAAAAAGGAAGTTATTGGAAGAAACCAAAGATTCAGTGAGACGTTATCTGAGATGGGCGACGTTAGCTTTTATTAGCACAGTGTTAGGAGGTTAAAGAGTGACCGCACTGTTCATCCACAGATCCATGACCTGTGTTACTCATCACAGCCTGAGGGGTTCACCCTGGTTCAAGGTCATACTGTAATTCCTCATATATAACACTAGGCCTGTCACGTTAACAAATTTTGCTCGATGATAATTAACCAAAAAATTATTGCCGATAAACAATATTATTGTCAAAAATTTTTTTTTTTCATTTTTCGTTAGTGTAATTGTAATATATGTCATAATAAAGTGAGTACACCATATCAAAAGAATAAACCTTTAATTTTTTAAGAGTATTCACCTGTATCTGGAAGGTCAAGATCTTTTTAATCAAATAGATTGAACAAAATTTAAATTTAACAAACAGAAAAGAAAAAAAAAATGAAAAGGAAATGGACTCTCTTTCAGGAAAAAGTGCATGTAAATTAAATAACTCTACTTATCAAAAACAATAAAAAATAGACCCTGTCTCTGTAAAGAAAAAATGAAACTCCAATTGAAACACACACAACAATAAAAACAATCAATAAAAGGGAGTTTATACAGGAATTGTTTGTGACATGTACTTTCTCCCAGTCATTTTTCACTGTCTGTCAAACGTTCCTAACATTGCTGGCTATTCAACCTTATTGAAGGTTTGCATTTCTTTTGCAATGTGGTGAAAGACACTGTCAGTGAGCGCACCATTTTGCGCTTTTATTTATATTTCCTTGCCGATCAAATGCTTCGATCAAACGCTGTCAGGACGAAAGCTCTGCTGCACCTTCCGTTCTTCGTTGCCACTGCTTTCGAACAAATGCAACATATCCCTCCGTCGGTGTTCATGGGCTTACACCTATAACCAAAGTATTCCCACACTGGGGCTGTGGCAGCCGACTTAAGAACCATAGATTTTGTGCCATCATTCATATTTGTGTTTCTTTCCTTGTTACTCCTCAGGACGCTCACTTCGGCTCCCTGTGTGTACGCGCGAGCGGCCCCGCCACCCCCCCCAAAGATTGTATGAGTGACAGATGCTCACTCAGCTACAAATCCGCTAAATCCGTCATAGAACCGATGCACCCCTGTGTTAAGAAAGATGGACGTAGTGAGCCATCTTCTCATTCATCCTCTTTGGTAGGAAGAGAGGAGGAAAACAAACATGCATGAACCTTTCAATTTATCAAAGCCGGCAAACTTACGGAGGGTGTTTTTTTATTTATCGATATTCAATTGATTTATTGATTTTCGTGACAGACCTATATATATAATATGCAATTTTTTGCTCTTGAAAAAAGTATAATTTTCAGTGCATGAATGAGCACACAGAAAATATGCAAAATATTTTGTCTTGCCAGCATCGCGGGTACTACACAACAAGATTTCTCTCTGTGAAACATTACCGCCAAACTTTTGTTATTCTTATAAAACTGACTGTTAAACTGTTCTTATCCAAAATTTTGGGTCTTAATTTGTTTACCTTTGTGTAATGATCATGTAATTCTCTGTGTTATGCTACTGCTCATGTGTAAACACACCAGGCGCTGACATCTTGTAAGATGGGGATTCAAAACAGCTGCTTTTTAATTGGTTGAAGACATCGTCATGTTGAAAGCTGCGCTCTGTTTGGTCGGCAAAAGTGTAAATTACTCATCAGCATTTCAATCAATAAATCTTTATCTATATAGCGCCAATTCATAACAAGTGTTATTCCAAGACACTTCACAATAGAGCATAAAACTCTTAATTTATGGATACACATATATGCATAAATACACACACACACACACACACACATATATATATATATATATATATATGTATATATATATATATATATTCATATATATACATATATATATATATATATATATATATATATATATATATATATATATATATATATATATATATATATATATTTATATATATACATCCAACACCCAACATGAATCCATATAGCCAATCAAGAATCCCTCCATCATTCAAAAGAAAGGTGACTGAAGTGGCTGAGGCAGTGGGCAACAGAGAAGCTGGTAGGAAATTTGGCGTGAGTGAAGCTAACATTCATGGTGGGAGGAAAAACAAAGCAGAAATAATGAAGGACAGACCAGCAATAAAAGCTTTGGGTGGTTGTCTGACAGAGAAAGGTTTGGGCAAAATTTGGGTGTGTTTTTTTTTTTTTGAGCACAGCATTTTTCCTGGAAAAAAGTACGAAAAATGGGGTGTGTGTTATAATTGAGTGCATATTAGGGATGTAACAATATGAAAATTTTGCATCACAGTTATGACCAAAAATATCATGGTTGTCATTATTTCCCAGGTATTGTTGCAGTGTGCTCAAAATGTTCATAAAGTACTTTTACACACAATTGAAATCATTTAACCCCTTTAAAATTATAATCATAACAGTTCTTTTGTCGTTTTTGTAAATAAATGTGTCAAGAAATGCCCTTTGAGTACATTGTTTTACTTTTGTCATGACAAACAAACATTTCTAGCAAGTATTTGTTATTTTTATGTTACAAATGCTTGAACAGTGTGTGATTACACGAAAAGAATAAAACAGATTTGAACTTTAAACAGGATTCTTTTCATGAACAATTGTAAATGAACATGTTCAAAGGTTTGAGATGACAAAAACTAATCTTAAAGTATTTTACATGCTCAGGCTTTTTTTCTTTTAACTAATAATAGTTCCTGAAGCAGATAACCTCCTTCTTGACTCTTCTCTTGTCTCCCCTTTCCATGGCAGATCTCCTTGATATTTTCTCCGCTAATATTTCCAAATTACGATGAAATCCTCAAATCGCCAACTTTGACGGAAAAAGACGATCTATTTCAAAATACATTGAATACATGGCAAAAGAACAGCAAGAAAACACTCCAGAATGATACTCATGCTGTTATTTACAAGATTTATACATTATTTAGACAGAATGACTGATAAACCACTTGTTATTGTCTCAGGTATGTCTCACTGAATCTTCCCTCTCTCTACCTCTCCAGCTCAGTCAGCTCACTGACTCGAGGAGTTATGGCAGTTTTAATCACGCACATCTTTTTCTTTCACCGCAGCAGCCGGGTGGCTGTCTTCAGTTTCCCCTCAGCATCCTTGTAAAAATCCAAAATTCAACCAGACTTCAGAGTTTTGCTCCCAGCTTTTAGTGAGGCTGCTTCATCGAGGAACAGATACACATAGTTCAGGCTTTTCCAGCCAAAGAGCAGCATCACTGTGAGTTACTGACACAGTGTGGTGATCAAACATGGTTTAATTGTACTTTTAAAAGGACACAGTAATGATAACTGTGGGAAATCTTAGCAAGGTATAGCATTTCACCAGCAACCGTTACATCCCAAGTGCGTAGTATACTTGAGGATTTACTGTGTAATTTTTTTATTTTAATCCATTAGTTTTAGGGCTGTTCTTTTATTTTGTACAAAATGCTTGTTTTTAGTAGTCCTGGCGGTCTTTTCCTTCCAGCAAAGAAATAGAATACTTCTTTATATGCAAGTTTTAATCATTATACTTATGTCACACAGGACAGAAGATTAACACCTCAATCTTGTCAGCATTTGTACTCTGTCAATATCTGGATCAAGCAACAGGAAACAAAATGTCTGCCTGAGAACCTGATAGCTGTTTAATATCTGGTATGTGCCGACCTTCAGGGAATATTTCTACAGTGTGATGAGCCATTTGCACACATGTAACCCTGACATTATCAGGATAATACCGGGGTAATTTACTGACATAGTCGCTCACACTTGCCCTGCCTACTAAACGAAGCATGTAATGTTAAACAGATGCAGTGGAAGTCAGTGTTTTTAACCCATGAGGCACTCAAAAAATTAATACTGACTAAAGTCCCTCGTGTGCCAAAGTAGTTTCTCTCAAACAAGTGTAATAAAAAAGTTAAATCTTCCTTTTTTTAATACTTTCACTTCTCAACATCTCTTGACCTAACCATAGATATAAAGTATTTTATTATTTATAAAGTTTTAAATGTTTTAATGAGGTTTTTGTTGTAGAAACCCTTTTTTTTCAATAGGTCAAACCTAAAATTTGCAATTTTTTGAAAAATAACTGACAAAGTGCAATATTTGGAGTCAGGTTATTAAATGGTAAATGGAGTTATGCTTATATAGCGCATTTCTAGTCTTGGACTACTCAAAGATGCTTTACACCACAGGTCACACCTACCCATTCACACCAATTCACTCCCACATTCACTCACTGATGGTTCAGAGTTTCTGTGTTAGTTATCCATCAGTATCTTTAACACATTCACGCCCTTTCATGCCCATTGAAACGCCACTCACGCAGCAGTGGGAGCAATTCAGAGTTAAGTGTCTTGCCCGAGGACACATCGCCATGTGTCGCCCGGAGCTGGGCTTGAACCTGCAACCTCCCGATCACTGGCCAAGCGCACTATCCAACTGCGCCACCGACGCCCCCACAAGGTTGATAATTCATAACTAATATGATTTTGATGCATTATTTGTTTTAGGAGCAATTAGAGTTTATTCACCAATTTAACATGAAAGTCCATCATGCGCCAAAACAGTTTCTCTCATAAAAGTGTAGTAAAGTTAAATCTTTTTTTTTTTTTATTATTTTCACTGCATCAAGTCTTTTCAGCATCTCCTGACCTAACTATAGAAATAAAGAACTTTATTATTTTTATGTAACAAATGTTTTCATGAACTTTTTTGTTTTTTTAAAAAACCTTTTCAATGGAGAAAAACCTAAAATGTGCATGTTTTTTGTAAAATAAGCTGCAAGGTGGAGTATTTGGGGTGAGGTTATTACAGCCCTAAGGAGGTCAGTAATTCATGCCTAAATTGATTTTGATGCATTTTTTTCTTTTAGGAGCAATTAGAGTTTATTCAAGAAATTAACATTAAAATCCCTTGTGTATTAATACGATTCTTCTCATAAAAGTGTAATAAAAATGTTTAATCTAAATATTTGACTGAACTTTCATTGCATCAGATCTTTTCAACAACTTCTGACCTAACCATAGATATAAAGATTTTTATATATTTTTTCTATATTTTATGTTTTAATACCCTTTATGTTAGGAGGACAGAGGAAGCTCTTGATCAAGAAAACACATAGACATGGCCAATTTGACCTCTGATGATTTGAACACACACACACTCACACACACACACATCATCCCAACACTCCAAGTCCATTTTTGTGGAGTTCATCTTTTTTAATGCCATGCACTTTACCAGGTAAGAGATACAGACCTCCACTGAAACCTTATATGATGCATTTTCGCCCCCTGGTGGGTGTAGGGGGTTCATTACACCTTAAACCTTGTATCCCTTTATTTTGAACAAAGAGGCTGAGAGTCATTAGGGCTTCATAAGTAAAATATTTAAAATGTCAGGATTACAGTACATCAAATATATGTGTTTATATGGAACAACACTAAGTAAAAGAGTACATGCTCGGTGCATATCTCCTATTCATTTCAACTCACAATAGTGGGACTATGGAATTTTAAAAATGAAAAAAAATATTAAAAAACCTTGTCAAGTAATATATTTTTTGTATTTAAACTGACAGAGATATTGAGGATCAAAAAAGAAAAAAAGTAAAATAATCCAATTTGGCTCCCAAGGTGCCTCAAGGGTTAATTATAAAGCAGAAGACAGCTTCTATCCTTTTTATTTTTCTTAGGATTATTTTTGGGGCATTTTTGTGTTGTTTATGTTGGCTTGCTTTTCTGTCTGTGTTCCCAGCTCCCCACAATAAAGCAAAACACAGGTACAGTCGTTTCCAATCCCCATTTTTTGGTTATTTTCCCAAACACACTCAAGTGACAAAGCCAGAGTTGCCAGGTCTGCGTAATGTAAGCGCCTTTGGCCTTCTTTTTTTGCAAAGTTGCTTGTAAATATTGTCAGCTGCAAGTTATATTTTTTTGGGTCTTTTCTTAAAAGTGCAGCTTCTCATTTGGGCTTGTTGTTTCCCTAAACCCAGGAGGGATCTGATGCTCACCGTATTACCAATATAAACTCAATTCAGAAGCTCCACAAACGAGTTTGTCCCACTGCAAACAAATGGAATTTTTACTATAGAGAGGGCAAAAGTGATGTTTCCACCAACTAGAAATCCCTATAGCGAGAATTAAACTGATTTGTAATGTAGCGTTTACTGTTTATTTTGTCATTAAACTATAGAGCAGGGATCATCAACTACATTTGTACAAGGGCCAGTTTTGCTTTGTATATGCCATGAGGGCCAAAAAACAGTCATAATAATTACAAAACAAATAAAATTAAATATTTTGGTCCACTTACTATATTATTTGTCAGCCCCATTCACCAGTCCTGAAGCACAAACATGGGATCTCAAATAGGTTTACGTATTTAGAGACAAAATCTCTTGTTGAAACAACACATTTTTAACTAGAAAAGCACTCGGAGAGCGCAGACCTCCGCCAACGACACAGTCCTCACCGATATTGTGATTTTCACCATAAATATTAGTCCTACCTTTATTTCATTGAAATATTTAGATTCCTTGACCATGAAAACATACCATTAGCAACTGGATTCATAATGATATCTATTTTAGTTCAGTAGTTATTCAAGAAAATCACATTTTTCGTCATGGCAGCCAGACGCTGATCCGGATCAACACCAAAATCGAATCAGTTCTTCCTTTTCCCATGCTGAACATTTCCTGAAAATGTAATCAAAATCCATCCATAACTTTTTGAGTTATTTTGTTCACAGACGGACAGACAAACAAACTGTCCCGAAAACATAACCTCCTTGGCGAAGGTAACCAGCACATGTTCTCATTTTGGGAACACAGAAGATCATAAGGGCCAAAAAGAAAGAAAGACGGACCAGAAAAGAAAATTAAAGGCTGAACCTCTTTTAAAGTCAGATAAAAAAGTTCAAATTCTGAGATTAAAATTGGAATTATATGAAAAAAAAGTGGAGAAAATGAAAGATTTGGATCATACTTCATTTCAGAATTATACATTTAATTTAAGAAAACTGACTTTTTCTTAAGATTCTGATTTCTTTCAGTAGTAAAAGCTTGATCCTAAAATAGATAATCATAATACACAAAGGGCCGGATGGAAAGCTTTGAGGGCCTGATGTGGCCCTGGGGCCACCATTTGGTGATCACTGCTAGAGGATCAACATAAAACTTAGATAAAGATATTTGATAAATATTTAGATAAATATTCGACGGACATCTGCTCCTGGTAAAATTTGCTATACTACCTAGTCCGACTAGCCCCTCCAACATTTCGAGTGCACCGGTATTGCACACTTTACAATAAACTCACAGTGGACGGCTACAGCTTGTACTGACTTCCTGTTTTCAAAATAAAAATGTAGAATGTGTTAAGCTGAGTTTACAAGCAAAAAAGAGACAATATGTTCTAAAAATGCTAAAATGCTAATATTTATATATTAAAATTCATAAAAAATGGAAAAACAAAAGACGTATCTCATGCAGGCAGTAGAGAACTTTGATTCCACACTGATTTTAAGTCAATTTATCAAGTTTCTTGGAAGCTATTGAGCTAAAATGCTAATATTTATATGTAAAAATTCAAAGAAATTATTTAGAGATTTGAAATGTAAAAACAAAAGGCGTATTTCATGCAGCCAGTAGAGTACTATGTCCCACACTGATTTTGAGTCAATTCATATTTTCCTGTAGTCCAGACCTGTCCTCCATTGAAAATGTGTGGTGCATTATGAAGCGTAAAATACAACAACGGAGACCCCAGATTGTTGAACAACTTGGGAACAACACTGGGACTCAAAGCAGCCAATCAACCCAGTGACGTCACAGCTAGTGGTACTGCAAGATGGAGGCGCTATTGCAACGAAAGATAGAAATGTTGATCCGTTTTTCTTTAATATGCTTATATTTATCACATTTGTTATATAATTATTGAAAAGAATGGAACGCAATCCAGGAAATAATGTAAACTTGATTGACTCTTTCATTTCCACTTTAAACATGTATATATATCTATATCTATATCTATATCTATCTATATATATATATATGTATATATATATAGATAGATAGATATATAGATACATAGATATATAGATATAGATATAGATATATATATATATATGTATATACACACATATATATGTGTGTATGTGTATATATATATATATGTATATATATATATATATACATACATATATATGTATGTATGTATGTGTATATCTATATCTATCTATCTATATATATATATATATATATATATATATAGATATATATATATATAGTGGGAGAGCTGGCAAGCTTTCATATTCATGTTGTATCTTTAAATTTTTACTTTTACCACTCTTCTGTGTATTTTTGGTGTCATCCTATATTTGATATGCAGTGTATTCTGGTTATATTCTCATCACACATGATATTCTTTTTAATTGAACTGTTTGCAATGGAGGTAAATGGGAAGACATGTCATACATACTAGATATTGTATTTGTACTAGGGGTATGGGTATTGAGAACCGGTTCTTGTTAAAGACTCGATAAGGAAATCGTCAAGCATAAAGGCTAACAAAATTGATGGATCAGACAATTTCTTATCAATTCTTAAGTTACGTCTGAGTGGCCGGCCTGTCCAGCCTGCACCAGCTATAATAGCTTAGCAGATAGTTAACAGTTTCCCAAGAAAACTCTAAGTAACCAAGAGGTTCCTATTTCATCCATTCAACATGTTATACTAAACAGAGCCTAAGATACGGAGCCCAGGAGGTGACACGAACTTTAATTATTTTTTTAATAGGCACATATGAATTAGTGTCTTGCACGTACATTTTAGTATCTCAAACATGTGTTGTATTCGTACCTCATAGGTGCAATTTCTGAGTATCTCACACATATGTGCGTTTTATTCATTTTTCTTGCATGCGATTTGTTATTCTTTCGCATGCAAGTTTTATTCTTATAATAAAACGTATTTACAGTAGCTCAAATATGCAATCTCCAGATAAACAGGACTTTTACTGTTGAATTTCTCCACATTGGTGCCATAAAAATATTTGATATTAAGCATACTTATAGTCTTAGATGTGTAGAAGTCACATATACCACCCATAGCCGGGAATTATTGATCAAAGTGTTTTTACAGTACATGAAATATAAGAAAACGTGCAATCTCCAGGTACAAATATGGGAGTCTTATTTTGGTATTTCTCCACATTGGTGCAATAAAAAAAAATATTAAAATGATATTTAGTGTTTTTTCTTGCATGAAACACTTTAATGTAACATTTTATTTTAAATGTAGGCTGGATATATAGTTTACTGTTCTCAATATCTTTATTTTGAAAACCGGAAGTAAATATGCTGTTTCTCCACATTATCATCATGCTGAGAATACCTGTACACCAAAAATTAAAGTGCTGCTAATTTGACCACGAAGATTGGAGTTTTGGCTGGCTTGTCAAATGCAGCTAAGCTATAAAGTATCTTTTTGTGAGTGATACCTAAATGAAGGAAAATGCTAATAAGATGCTCTCTGTCTATGAGACTGGTAAATCGTGAGATACTAAGACGTATACTAAGATACTGAGAAATTGCACATACAAGATACGAATAAAGTGCACATACGAGATAGAAATAAAACACAAGTATGAGAAACTAAAATGCACATACAAGATACAAATTAAACGCTCAACAAGATACTGAAATATATGTGTGAGATACTAAAACATACGTGAGAGATACAAATAAAATGCGCAAATAAGATGTGAATGAAACGCTTGACAAGATACTAAAACATATGTGTGAGATACTAAAGCATACTTGAGAGATACTAAATTGCATGTGCATATTAAAAGAAGTCACCTCCCGGGCTCTGTATTATACAGCTTCTAATGTATCAAAAATGATAGAGAAATCATAGCACAAGATTGATGCTAAAGCATAAGGAAAATTGATATGCTGATATGCTAGCCGTTAGAATTGATAACTTTAAAACAGAATTTAAAATTTCATCACAGACCCATATCACAATTCCTAATCATGAGAGAGAGAACTGCTCTTGTTGATGTTCAGAGCATTTGGACCCTGTTTTGAATTTGATTGTAAAGGTTAATTTAGAAATATGTTTTCAATGTCTGTGTTATAGCGGCTGTGCTTACTCAGGTCTGGGTGATATATATCAAAAGTCAAATCCAGATATTTTTTTAATTAATGTCTAACCATGTTATAGCCTAAAACCAACTTGTGTAATAACTTTTAACCAACCTCTGACAAAATACTATGTGAACATTGTTTCAGCATGAGCAAAAACTTTTTTTCATTGTAGATGAGACAAAAAAAACAGGGAGAAAAAGGAAAGAAAAGACACGGAGAGGGAAAGACAGACGATAAAAAGGATGAAGAGCAGGAGAGTTACACTGTAGACACAGAAGAGATACCAGCAGAAGAAGAAGGAGACAGTTCAGTGGATGATGAAGGAGCAAAGCAAGGCATGCAGATACACAGTGTACATAAAGTTAAAACTGGTCTCAAGAAGACACAAAACAGGACAAGAAAAGACATGGAAAGGAAAAGACAGATGGTAAAAAGGATGAAGAGATACCAGCAGAAGAAGAAGGAGACAGTTCAGGGGATGATGAAGATACACAGGATGGAGATATTGACAACAGACATTGCAAACCAGGACGGAAGAAGTTCAAAATTTTTACAACCAAAAATAAAATAAACAAACGGGACAAAATAAAACCTAAATGTGGCATGAATAAACTCAGATCTCCTTGGACTGACACATTGCACTACGAGTTTTTGAAAAAGAACTCATGTTAAAAAAAAGTCATAGCCACAAAAAGCAATGTCACTATTTCAGCGCAAAAGCGAAATGCACTTTTGATGAGTGTACAGCTGTCTACCTTTTCTCTAAAAGAAACAAGCCAGTATCAACAGATAAAAAGATATGTTTTGATGTGATTCGCATTGGTGCAGTTACACACTGAGAAAATCAAAGGACATTTCGACCAGCAAAGTACCTGCGAAGAGGAAAATAGCAAAAGCTATAACCAAAGGTGTCAGCAATTTTCATTACACCATGCTGGGAAAAACACTGGTTCAAGAAATAACAGCTGGCAACATAACACACAGCTTGACCAAGAATGTCTTAAAAAATATCCTCTGAAGTGAAGAAGAGCTTAAAGGGCAACTTCGGTATTTTTCAACCTGGGTCCTATTGCCCCAAGTGTATGTGTGTGTACGATTGACGGGTACAACTCGTTTTAAAATTGGCTCAGTATCAAGGGAGCGGATGCAGCCGGCAGCCACGAAGCTAGATGGGGGGCAACTGCATCCCGTATAAGTTTGAACATTAAAAGTGTTTATTTCGCCACAGACCGGTTGCGATCGCAGGTGCTAGCTCTCTAATTAGCATTGTAAGCATTGTGTTTTCCTTCACGTCCTCTGACCTGTGTGATGTCATCTCCTGTGAGCTTGTTGCCGGAAGAAAACAGAGGAGCAATGCAGCGCGCCGCTCAGAGTGGAGCTGCTTATCCCGGAGGACAGTTGAAAGTTTTACTGCATCGGTATCATGGCTGAATATTTACCAGATTTCGAGAGTGAAGACGAGCCTTTTCATTACGACGGCCACCCGTATTTATTTGAGCCAGAGTATACGGACGAGGAGCTGCTACAAACTCAAGAGCTAACGAGGATAGCAACAGAGGGCCAACGAGCAGACGAGGGTGAAGCAGCAGCGGCACGAACGCTCTAGATTTGTCTCTGACACACACATTTACTGTTGCCCTAAATCCTCTTCACTTTTTCCTCTCATCCAGCCAGTACAGACTTGTGGCCTACCGTGTTACAATGCTAATTAGAGAGCTAGCACCGGCGATCGCAACCGGTCTGTGGCGAAATAAACACTTACACAGTACATACAATACTTATACGTATTGTATGCATAAAGACATATTAGTTATACTTACTTTATGGATAGTTGTCCATTTGGTCCCTGTGGTTTTGGTCGCATCCTCCAATTTATTTTGGGTACATGAAAAAAGGTGTCCAGCACTGCCCTGTTGATCAGAGGGGGGAGATCCTCTAATGTAGTTACACAGCGTCGGGTACTTTCTGTATCATCCCACGACACATCGAGACCACGAATATTGGGCAACAGGTCCCACTCGTTGCAACACAGACATTCTTCCTCTGTGGGCATAGAGTCACAGCAACCACAGGAGCACCACCAGTCCTCAGAAATTCGCGTTCGTGCCGCCGCTGCTTCACCCTCGTCTGCTCGTTGGCCCTCTCTTGCTATCCTCGTTAGCTCTTGAGTTTGTAGCAGCTCCTCGTCCGTATACTCTGGCTCAAATAAATACGGGTGGCCGTCGTAATGAAAAGGCTCGTCTTCACTCTCGAAATCTGGTAAATATTCAGCCATGATACCGATGCAGTAAAACTTTCAACTGTCCTCCGGGATAAGCAGCTCCACTATGAGCGGCGCGCTGCATGGCTCCTCTGTTTTCTTCCGGCAACAAGCTCACAGGAGATGACATCACACATGTCAGAGGATGTGAAGCAAAACACAATGCTTACAATGCTAATTAGAGAGCTAGCACCTGCGATCGCAACCGGTCTGTGGCGAAATAAACACTTTTAATGTTCAAACTTATACGAGATGCAGTTGCCCCCCTATCTAGCTTCGCGGCTGCCGGCTGCATCCGCTCCCTTGATACTGAGCCAATTTTAAAACGAGTTGTACCCGTCAATCGTATACACACATACACTTGGGGCAATAGGACCCAGGTTGAAAAATACCGAAGTTGCCCTTTAAGGCTTCAAAATGATGTAATGCTGGAACTAATGCTCACTCAGAAAGTTATCCAGGAAAGCAGCAGTCATGCATCATTTAAAGGTTATCTTCAGCACCTCCAAATCGATCCATTTGCTCTACATTTGTATACAGAGGGTGGACTTAACATTCTGACTGAACACCTTAAAAAACATCACCTGTCACTCTCTACCTTGATGCCACAGGCAGTTTTGTCCAGAAATGACCAGATCAAAACAAGAAGTTCTGTATTATGCTCTAGTTTTGCCTGGAATAGGCAAGGACAGTCCTCCCCTACCTGAACTTGTGTCAAACAGCCATTCAGTTCCTGCCATATCACACAGGCTTATGGAATTTACAAGAAAAATATCAAACAAAACAAAAAAAACAAATAGCACAGGTTGAGACAGATCATAGCTGGGCTATATATATATATATATATATATATATATATATATATATATATATATATATATATATATATATATATATATATATATTTTTTTTTTTTAAGTTGTCGTGTCCAGCATTACAACAGCAGAATTATGGTCTGGCTGCCATATTGTGCAGAACACATTTACTTTGCCAAGAGGAGCCGTTTGTATAAAAGGCTCCCCTTGAGTTTTAAGTGAAACTTTTTATTAGTGTTTTTGTTAATTCTTTTTTTTCCCGCGTATATTGCCAAGTTGGAGGATTATTGCTTGACCATACAAGGGTGATAATAGATAAGATGGAAGGAAGAAAATAGACAGAAAGTGAGAGAGAAACAACAAAACACAGAAGAACAACCACAATAACTGAGCAGATGCATATAAACAGGAGAACCAAACAACCAGCTGCTGAACCTGAGAAGAAACAGTATCCTGAGGCCTTTGACACTACAATCACAAGGAGCACCTGAGGAGAGAAGAACTGGAGAGATCGTTAGCAACAATGAGCACAGCAACAACAATTGTAGATATATATATACACATAAACATATATATAGCTACATAAACACACAGATATCGGCATCTGTGGGGGCACGGCTGAGAGTGCAGATTATCCGGATTAAGTTGTGCTTTGTGTTTAGTGATCATGCAGATGTAGCCCCACTGCCTCTAGGGGCCAGATGCACACTGAGAGGGCCCCCAGCGCCAGGCAGCCAGCCACCACGACAGAGCACAGAGCAAAGGCAGCCTGCCACAGAGCCAGGGGCGCGCCAACCGAGGAGAGGGCCGGGAGAGGAGGCAAGGAGAAGCGGGAGGTAGACACCCGACTCTGCGGGGTAAGGGCCCCAGGGGTCAGGGGCTGAGGCCCACAGGCCTCGGCAGACGCCGGGCCCCCAATCGAGCGTAGGGGGCCGGAGATGGGCGCAGTGAGCCCAAGGGCAAGCCACCCCCCGCAGGGGAGGGCCCAGCCCAGCACCCAGGAGGACATAGCTGGGCTATAATTAACAGTGTACTTCTTGCATTCAACAAAGAAAATGTTTCTGTCCACCTTGACACCTGTCCACCTTACAAAATCAGAATGGGACAAACCAAAGCAATTCCAACCTTTACAGTGCTTCATCTTTGCTCCGCCCACAGTCTGAAGGCTGTATTACAAGCAGTGGTGAAGAAAACCACTGACAAAGGCATAAAGGAATATGCCTTATACACCTTTGCTCACCTTCTAAACTGCACCAGCATGAAGATAACTGTGGAGGGTTTTTATCACATGTGCATGCTTTTTGACTCAAGGGAGGACACAGAAGTGGTGAAACAGAGCAAAGCCTTGGCGGGTTCTTCACCAACGCAGCCCTGCGTGGCACCCTTGAAACATACTGCGGAGCACTTCACTCCCATTGTAGTCTATCAGGCTTCCACTGCCTGCACTGCGTTGGAGAACTGATGATGTCAGAGCTGCTGCAGCAGGAAACAACATGGAAGGACACAGAGAAGGAGACACACAGTTCAAGCAGAAAAAAGCTTTTTCTAAAAAGTAACGCATCAATTACTTTACCTGGTAACTAATTACACTTATAAAGGAGTAATTCTGTTCGTAATTCAATTACATTTTTGGGAAAGTAACTGGTAACTATAACTAATTACTTTTTTTGACGTGTTGCTTCAGAGCTACATGGGGATCTTTCCTTTGTGGGGTGGTTTGCTTCTTGGGGATCTCTCATGGCACATAAAGTCAGAAACTAAAATTAGTGGTGGAAAGCTGAAAATAAGAGATACAAACTGCCACACTGAGCTGTGCTTTGGTTTAGTGAAACATTCCATCCTGCAAAAGAAGAGATATTTTGCGACCAGCAGTTTGTGTCCAGAATGTGTGCCTCAGTGCAGGGTCGATATATTGTGCACATCATGCAGCAGAATCTTCCACAGCAAATTTTGGACAAAGTCAGTACACGTTCAGGCAAGACAGATGATGACCCTATATAATGGTAGCTCCACAGGACGGTCCAAGTCAAAAACAAATACTTCAATCCACCCAAAAAACTAGCTAAACCCAAGAGCAAGATGGAGACATCAGCAGTCAAAGAGGATCACCAAGACAATGGCACACAGGTTTGTTTTTAGATATATTTTTTTCATATGTGAAAATTAATTAGTTATTATTATAGGGCAATAATTAGTCTTATCAGATTTAACAGGGCTTCAAACCACCAGGTACCTCGCCCTGATTGACTTTGGTATTCAAATATTTTTATTGATTTTTAGAAGAAAAAGAAAAAACTATATATATGGCCTGTGGGCCATCTCCATGGACAGCTTGTTTTTTTTTTTTTCAGAGGCATCCTGACGTAACAACACGTCCGTGCAGGCCAAAAACAATTAGCTCCGCCAGTCGGAGTCCGTGAGATGAGCCAGATAGTAGCCGCAGTGCTGGGCTGCCGGCAAGATGGACAAAAAGCGCAAGGGTGGCGCGAAAAAGCGAAGAATTAAAAAGAGGAAAACGCTTGAAAATGATGCAGCAAAATGTACAAAATAGGCACTTTTAACAAAACGAGCTTGCGGTCTGAAACGACAGAGGATGATGATGAAACTGGTAAAGTAAGATGTTGAATAAAATGACACTTGCACCGTGTGATGATGACGCCACATAACTGGGGAAACTTTGTCTTGTAGCCCTTCAGAAGAGATGCACCGAGCAGCACCGAGCAGCAGCCATGAGCCCATCACAGGTGCAGAGTGGGCAGGTAGGATTGTTCACTGAGTGAATGTTAGAATTAATGTCAGAGTAGGGGAGAGTGGGGTAAACTGAGCCAGTGGGTAAGTTGACCCAGCCCCTGTTTCTGGGAAACAGTAAATAATTCTTGTCATGAGGCCCTAAATTCAGAAAGCCCTTATCATTTCACCCTGCCTCTGTTGAAGAGAAGCACCTGATACAAACAGTTGGTACTTTTAACACAAAAAACTCTTTTGGTGTGCCAGAGTAAATTTACAGCATGTCTTTGAGCTTTTTTTTATCATTTCCAATTTATCCAGGTCTAAAATGGTGTAATATACAAATTTGTTATTTACCAATGTATAAAACTGTATGTCCCACTTGGCTACGGATGAGCCTGTAGTTTGTGTCGAATCGTAGTGGGATGGTTGTTAAAAATTGAGTGTTGCACAGTACTGCCCCACCAAGAATATTTTTCACCAGCCGCCACTGTTGCTAACATCAGGTCTATCCTGTCCCAGAGTGATGCTGGAAAACTATCCATGCTTTTGTTACTTCTAGACTGGACTACTGAAATTCTCTTTTTTCAGGCTGTTCCAGCAAGTCGCTTAAGACACTGCAGCTGGTTAAAAAAAATTCAGCACGTGTACTGATTAGATCTAGGAGAAGAGACCACATTTACTCCTGTATTAGCTTCTCTGCATTGGCTTGACAATAGAATTCAAGATTCTTCTCCTCACCTATAAAGCTCTCAGTGGACAGGCACCAGTTTATCTTAAAGAGCTTGTAATGCCGCACAACCCCTCTAGAACATTACGCTCCCAAAATGCTGGCCTGCTCGTAGTACCGTCAATCTCCAGAAGTAGTATGGGAGGTAGAGCCTTCAGTTATCAGGCCTCTCTTTTCTGAAACTATTTACCGACCACAGTTCGGGAGTCTGACACTCTCTCTACCTTTAAGGTTAGACTTAAAACATTCCTCTTTGATAAAGCTTTCAATTAGGGACCAGCTCACAGTCCATAAATTAGTCCATAAATTAGACTCATAGTTAAGATGCAATAGGCCTAGATTGCCGGGGGGGATCTGGCACATTGGGCTCTATCTCTCTCTCTCTCACACTCTCTCTCCACATCTGCCTTTGCCCCTTTTTTGTTTGCTCCTGTACTCGTCTCTGGCTCTGGTTCTTGTCATATTGGTGGTCTGGGATCCTTGGTGGAGACTTCCTGCTGCTGTGAAATTACAAAGCCTCAATAACTAAAACTACAGATATATAGTATATTTCTTTAGCCCCATTCCAGTTAATGATCATTATAGTTGTTAATGTAGACATTAGCATGATCTCCCATATCCATGCTTAAGTATACATCCATAGTAACTATATTTACCACCATATTGACATGAGTTCCCTCTTCAAAATGAGATGCCACATCTCAAGAGGCCTACGTTTATTGAATTTATACTTACTTAGTGGAGACAAATGTGGTGGAGACAGATTTATGGTCTGGGCATCCATGTGTTTGTCACTACTGTAAATTCTTATCTTCAGTCCATTGCCAGCTGAAAATAAATCACTTAGAAATTATTTTGATGCTGTAGTATAATTCAGTGTTAATGTAGATATTAGATTACTATTATTTTTGTGATTATTACTGATTATACTTCTATAAAAACTAACAATACAGGCATTCAGAAGGATCCTCCTGAAAAGGAGATGCTGCATCTCAAGAGGCTAACCTCTAATACATTTATACTCCGTGACAGATCCATGGACCAATCATAGAACTGTCTTCATCATAATAGTCTCTGCTAACTTTGGTTCTTACTTTAGTCCACTTGTCTCCTCTTACCTCCCTTCCTTCACCCTCACACCCAACACAGCATTGTGCAGATTTGCTGTTCATCATGAGACTGGGATCCACATTCAAGATTTCCTGCTGCTTAACAGAAGGTTTTTTCTTGCCATCATGATGGGGGGATTCATGATTAGCTATTTTAATTCATGTTGGGTGTTATATGTGTGTATCCATGAAATGAAGAGTTTGTCTTCAGCCTGTAAAATGTCCTGAGATAACACTTGTTATGAACTGGCACTGTACGAGAAAGATTGATGAATTGATGTAATCAGACAAGATCTTATTGCTCGTGTCAAGGGCCATGTAGTAAGGTAAATCTTAAGACCAGTTGAAAAATTGCTAGAATATTCCTTTTTCCACATTTGGACCTTAATGAGGTTTTAAATAGAGCTACAATATGCAAAAGCAAGAAGGGGGAGTGTGACAAAAAACATTTGGAACTTGAAATGAAAAAAAAAACTGAAATAGGTTGTTTATTACCTGATCAAAAGTTTAAAACCACAGGCTATTAAAGCCAAAATCTGCTCAAAATGTTCATTTTCTGTCAGGCATTCACACAGTCATGCCCTCCTGATGGCTAAAGCTTAGAAGCTTTCTCTTCTTGAACGTGGTCGGATCGTCGAGCTGCATAAGCACGGCCTCTCGCAGCGTGCCATTGCTGCTGAGGTTGGAGTCATTCAAGACAGTCATTCGAAATGTTTTTGAAAGATCCTGAGCATTATGGAACAAAAAAGTCAAGTGGTAGACCCAAAAAAATTACACCTGCACTGAGCCAGAGGATTCGATTGGCTATCCATCAAGACACAGGGCGGTCCTCGACCCAAATAAAGGCCCTTACTGGTGCCGACTGCAGGGCAATAACCAGCAGACGGCATCTGCAGGAAAAGGATTTCAAAAACAAAAACACAGATTCAAAAACCTCATCTCCTTCAACGCCACAAAACTGCCTGTTTAGACTTTGCCAGGGAGCATCAAACATGGGACACTGAAAAGTGGAAAAAAGTTTTATTCTCTGATGAGAAAAAATGTAACCCTGACAGTCCAGATGGCTTCAACGTTACCGACATGACAAGGAGATCCCACCTGGGATATTTTCTACCCGGCACAGTGGAGGGGGGTCCATCATGATCTGGGTGCTTTTTCATTCAGTTGAACACGGGAGCTTCAGGTGGTGCAGGGCCGTCAAACGGCAGCTGGTTACGTGCAGATGTTGCAGCGGGCATCCCTCATGACTGAGGGCCCTCGTCTGTGTGGTAACAGCTGGGTTTTTCAACAGGACAACGCTGAAGTTCACAATGCTCGCTTGACCAAGGACTTCTTCAGGGGGAATAACATCATTCTTTTGGACCATTCCGCGTGTTCCCCTGATTTAAATCCCATAGAGAACATTTGGGGATGGATGGCAAGGGAAGTTTTATAAAAATGGCCATCAGTTCCAGACAGTTGATGCCCTTCGTGAAGCCATCTTCACCACTTGGAGCAATATTCTCAAAAGCTTCCTGGAAACACTGTCATCAAGCATGCCCAAATGAATTTTTGAAGTGATTAACAAGAACAGCGGAGCTACTCATTACTGAGTCCTACTGAGAAAAAAAATTTGTTCTGGTATGGAGAGTTTTTGAATTTTTTTTTTTTGTATTAATCTTTTTCGGTAATACAGTGATGTACACATGAAATACAACTTATACATATTATATACTTTATATAATTCCCCCCCTTTTCTTCCTTTTAACTCGAAACAACAACCAGACCCTCACAGAAGGGGGGTCAACAACATGAACAGTAGAACAAAGTCTCTGTACAGTAACATAAGATTACATAAGCTCAAAACATAACCAACATGTAATGTGCAAAATAGTAATGGTTGAAACAAGATAGTCATAAAAAAATAATTAAAAAGATGAAAAAAGAGAGAGAAAGAAACTGGTACTTATATTGCAATATAATGGATAAATCAATCAATAAATAGATAAATAAGTAAAAAATAATTTAAAAAATAATAATAAAAATAATAAACACTGTCAGGGTCATAATCAAAATAAATACATTTGTAAATAACAATTGTGAAATATGTAAGATATATAACATATATAAACATATATCAAATTCAAGAAATTAAAGAAGAAAAAATAATAATAAAAATATATGTATTTATACATATACACATACATACACATACGTACATACACACATATATATACATATATACATACATATACATACACACACATATAATTAAAAATTAAAAAGAGGGGTGGGGGTGGTGGTAGGTGGTGGGTGAGGAGCATCAATCCGGAGGTAAAGTTTGCATTGACATGAAATAATCTATGAAGGATTACCATTTATGAATAAATTTCAAAGAAGAGCCTTTTACAGAGAGCCTTATCTTTTCCAATTTGAGGAAGAAGATAACATCCCAGAGTCAGAGGGAGATGGATGGAGGTTTGGGAGATTTCCATGATAGTAGAATTTGACGTCTTGCTGAAAGAGACGTAAAGGCTAATACATCTGACTGTACAGTGTTAATATGCAAGGAGTCAACAAAGAGTCCAAATATTGCCATAAAGGAGCCCATGCCAATATTTCTCCCCAAAACCTGAGACATGATCATAGAATAATCACTCCAAAATTTCTATAGCCTAGGACAAGAGAAAGACATATGGCTTAGATTACATGGAGAGCCATGGCATCTGTCACAGAGGTCTGCAACATTGGAATAGATTTCAGATAATCGGGATTTTGACAAGTGGGCTCTGTGCAACACTTTGAATTGAATGAGTTCCAATCTAGCACAAGGTGTGCTAGACTGTACACTAAGGACTGCTTTATCCCACAACTCATCTGTGAGATCTAGACCCAACTCTCGTGACCAACCAACCCGAGCTTTGGCAGCTATGCCACCATCGAATATCATTAATTGTGTATATATCTTAGATATAAGAGATTTTTGATTAAGTTCCAAAGCTAAAAGATCGTCCCATGGTTGCAGGAAGATCAGGGAAGCTTGGAAACAAAGTAGAAGCACAAAGTCGGAGCTGGGAATAACGAAACAAATGGGAGGTAGGTAAAGAGAGGTTTGACCTCAGACCTGAAAATGGTGAAAAAAATACCATTCTTATAAAGATTCCTGGAATGTTTAATGCCTCGATGATGCCAAATCATAAAAGTTGAATCAATTACTGATGGGGGAAACAGATGATTTTTAGTAATGGGTGTGTAGGTGGAAGGTAACGGAAATCTAAAATGTCGCCTAAATTGTAACCAAATCTTAAGGCAGGAAGGCACCACAGGATTATTTGTAAAATTAGGAGGATTCAATGGTAGAGAGGAGGAGAGTAAGGCTGTCAGAGAGGATGAAGAAAGTGACTGAGCTTCCAATTTACACCATATTAACCCCAGATCCTGAAACCAATATATGAATTTATGAATGTGCGCTGACCAGTAGTAAAACAGAACATTGGGTAATGAAAGACCCCCATTAAATTGAAGTTTTTGCAAAAGTGCATACCGTACCTTGGGAGTCTTACTGCCCCACAAAAAGTTGGTGATAATTTGGTCAAGCGATTTGAAAAAATGTTTGGGTAGAAACAAAGGAATGCATTGGAACAGGAAAAGGAATTTACGCACAACAGACATTTTCATGACATTAATTCTACCTATCAGCAACAGTAGTAAGGAGTTCCACCTCTGCAAGTCTGCCTTCACCTGACTGACCAGTGGGGAAAAATTTGCGACATAAAGGGAGGGTAAAGTTCGGGTCACATTTATTCCTAAATATCTAAACCCTGACATGCTAAGTTTAAAAGGATTATCAGATTGTTTAAGAAGTAAAGCAGGGGAATTTATAGGGTAGCATTCACTCTTAAGCAGATTGACTTTATAGCCGGAGAAGGAGCCAAAATTCTTTAACAGGAATAGTATTGATTGAATGCTGGTTAGCGGATCAGAAACGTATAAAAGCACGTCATCTGCGTAAAGTGACAGTTTGAGTTCAATATCAGACCGAGACACTCCACAAAAAAGAGGAAGAGATTTTAAAGCAATCGACAGTGGCTCGATGGCTAGGGCAAAAAGTAAGGAGGAAAGTGGGCACCCCTGTCTAGTGCCACGATATAATGTAAAATAACTTGAGTGAATATCATTCGAGCGGACACTAGCTTGGGGGGAGATATAAAGAAGTCTAATCCAAGATATCAATCTGTTACCAAATCCAAATTTATGAAGTGTAGCAAATAGATAATTCCATTCGATATGATCGAATGCTTTTTCAGCATCAATCAAAATAACTTCCAGGATCAAAGAAGAATTTTTAGAAAAAATGACATTCAAAAGTGTACGAACATTGTAAAAGAGCTGGCGTCCTTTGATAAAACCATTCTGTTCTTCTGATATGATAGGAAGAATCTTTTCTAGACGAGTTGCAAGCACTTTGGCTAAAATTTTGACATCCACATTCAATAGGGACACAGGTCTATAAGAAGTACAAGATTGAGGGTCCTTGCCCTTCTTTAAAAGAAGAGTTACAGATGCCTGGGTTAAGGTTGGGGGCAATGACCCACGATCAAGAGACTCATTATACATTGCGAGGAGAAGAGGTGCTAGTTTGTCTATGAATTTAAAAAAAAAATCAACACCAAATCCATCAGAACCAGGGTCCTTGTTTCTTTGCATAGATTTGATGGCTGCAGCAATTTCTTGTAAACTAAGAGGAGCATCGAGCTCATTAGCCACATCTGGATCAACACTGGGAGTGCTGAGGTTCTCCAAGAAAGAGGTCATAGCTGCTGGATCAGGAGGAGATTCTGATTCATAAAGAGAGGAATAATAGAATAGAAGTAGAATCTCTAATGCTAGGAATCAATCTGGATGATGCTTGTCTTTTTAATTGATGAGCTAATAATCTGCTTGATTTATCGCCATAGTCATAGTAATTGGCGCGGGAACGTAGTAGAAGACATTCAGCATCTGTTGTTGCTATTAGGTCGAATTCTGATTGCAGATCAAGGCATCGCTTCAGTAAATTAGGGGTGGGGTTAGCCGAATTTAATCGGTCTACGTCCAAAATTTTAGTTGCAAGTTCTTTTAAGTCAGCCCTATGAATTTTATTGGAGTATGCAGAGTAAGAAATTATTTGACCACGCAGATATACTTTGAGTGATTCCCATAATAAAGAAAAACTGATAGAGTCCTGTTTGTTTAGAGCAATAAAGTCATCTATTGAGGATATTAGGACATTAAATGCATCACCAGATAACAACAATGGATTAAACCTCCAGGGCAAAGAGCAACTGGGCAGATTAGAAAATTTTAAGTTTATAGTTAAAGGGGCATGATCTGAAATAACAATTGGGTGGTATTGAGAAGAAGTCACTTTGGGGAGAAAAGAGCTGTCGACAAAAAAATAGTCAATAGGCTAATATGATTGATGGACTTGTGAATAAAAAGAAAATTTTTTAACTTGATGATTGGAGAACCTCCATGGATCGACCAGCCCATGTTTGGCTATAAAATCAGAAATTGATTTTGACATAGACGATTGCATCAAAGAGCGAAGATTTGAACGGTCTAAAAAGGGATCAATAATGCAATTTAAATCACCTCCAAATATCAAAAGATGAGTATTTAAGAAAGGAAGGCTTCCAAATAATCTATCTGTAAAATTGGGGTCGTCAAAATTAGGGGCATAGACATTTACTAACAGTATGGGGTTTCTATATAGTGTTCCAGCAACAATCCGAAACCTCCCATTTTTATCAGTCATTGTCTTAGAGACAGAGAAATTAACTCTTTTGTTGACCAAAATTGCCACACCTCTGGACTTAGAATCAAAATTTGAATGAAAAATATCCCCCAACCATGGACGTTTAAAGGAATATTACACCCAAAGAATGATATGCCTTAATTTTCTACTCACCCTCATGCTGAGCAACACTCTGGAGCACTTTTCTGATGTCTCAAATGCAGCTGGAGGTCCGGGGTGATTTTCGCTGTGAACAAACCTCCATCTAACAGGGGACGACAGAGCCCGAAGAAAAAGGTCCATAAAAGTCCACAAAAACGTGCCTATTTTCCTCCATACTGCTCGTCCGCTGTAATCCAAGTGTCCTGAGCGGGTAACGTCCGTAATTAATTCGAAACGAGGTCATTTAGTACATTTTTCGAGCCTAAACAGTGCTATAGCGTACTTCCGCAGTGCACGTCTATGCGCGCTCCCTGCACTACGCAGCCGCGGCAGACCAATCCAGACGGGAGCGTAGTGCAGGGAGCTATAGGGGAAGGGAATAAAGGGGAAAACAAAACAAACCAAGATGAAATACAAACACATAAAAACATACAGAGATATGACCCGATAACCAATACACCTATCCCAAACGATAAGAACAATCGTGCAGGCTCCAAAAGGAGCCATTCTCTAAAAGAGATGCTTTCGAATATGAAGCAAGAGTTTTTGGAATTTTTTGAGCGATGGTCTTAAACTGTTGATCAGCTGATAAACAGCCTATTTCAGTTTACTTGTTGTTTTCAATAAATTACTTTTTCAAAGGGCTTTTTGTCACACTCCCCCTTCTTGTTTCTGCATATTGTGGCTCTATTTAAATCCTCAGGTCCAAATGTGCAAAATGCATATTCTAGCAATTTTTCAACTGGTCTTAAGATTTTGATCAGGTCTGTACACCTTAAGTAGTAAGAGCTAACAGAGGAAACTTTCTCTGCTTTGCTAATGTTGTCTGTGTGACTACATTTCATCCATGCAAGATGCGATCACTGTATCTTGCACTGTATGTTTAACAGCATAGTTTTATTTTATTTAGAATTAAAACAGTTCATAAAATTGAACATTGTATCCCCATCTTGTGGGTTGATTTGTAAAAAGTGATAATGAATAATTATTTGTAACTAACTTCACCGCGGTTTAGTACTTTAGCATTAGGTACTGACAGTCAGTAGTGAATTATGCAGCTGTTCACAACTGTTAAAAGACGTAAAAAAAAAAAAAAGCTCTGCAACATAAATATACATTACATTTACATTACTTTAGTTCAGTGCTTCTCAACTATTTTCTGTTAAGTCCCCCCTAAGAAGAGGAAAACATTTCATGGCCCCCTATTCTCCAATGCGACAATAAATAGCATCATTTGTTTGAAAAATTGTTATAAGTACACCTCTGCATAACATAGTATCTGTATTAACATTAAAGAATACAAAAAAAAGAAAGAAATATAGATCAACTTACGACAAAGAATAACTTTATTAACATTTATTTTTGGTCTGTAACAGAAGAGATTTTAAGTGCATCATTTGCCTGAAATAAAAAAAATAGTAAATCCTTATATAAATTATACAATTTTTTAACTAAACGAAAGTCTCCCAAAAGCCAAGACGAGGAAATATGACCAAGTGCACGTAGCGCTTGGCTTCACTGTGGCTACGGTGGAAGACGAGTGGTGTTTACTGTGTAAAGACAGTCAGTCAAGCCAAGCACTACGGACGCTTTGTCATATTTTGTGGTCTCGGCTTTCGGGAGACTTCGTTTGAATCCGCCTCTCTTTTCACGCCTGTAATATATTTTTCCATGCTGTCTCTTGAGGGTTTGTTTCCTGTTCTGTGCTGTGTTTGTGCATGCTCGCTGCACACATTCTGAAAATGACAGCGACACTGCCACCGACTGAAGTGGATGTTTAATCACACTTTATTCTAGTACGGCCCAAAAACCACAGCTGTGTCCGAAATGGCATACTAACGTACTACATACTCGTGTACATACTGTATACTACATACTATAAGTATGATTAGGATGCCAACCGTTCACACTGTAGTATACTGCTTAGTTTCCATGATGCATTTCAAACCTCCGATGACAAAAATCAGAAGCACACCAGGCTATCAAATATCTCTGTTGATTCACCACATTTGAAAGTTCAGAGAGCATTTTAGGCAAGAAGGTCACCACGTAGAATACCAAAATGTGGTCATTCGAGTCATAAAATGCACGGATATAAATTTCATTTCAGCATTTTGGACATTCCGTTAATACGCCTTATTATGCTATCGAAGAAACTTCCAGTCGGCTCAAAAACAAGAGCCCAATTTACAAAAGCTTTAAAGAACTAAAGGGAGGTAATAAAAGGTGCTTTTATTTTGAAAACGGGAAGTTTGCAAGTGGCTGATTTTTAGCTGAATACCGGTCTCAAGGCGATTAACATTTATGATATTATTATAATCAGTAACTTCCCAAGAACAATAAAATGTTGACTGCCCGCAGACACCGAAGACGATCCATCAGTCGCCTCTGGCACTTGATTAATACGTACCTACATTTTGGTTTCCCTGTAGAGGTAAGTCCATTTTGTTGCTTCTCATCTTGTCTTCTCATTTACTATTCATGTTTTCTATGATGCCACAGCTATGCCATATAACCACATTTAAATTTTATAGCAAGGTTTAATAATTTAAGGAAAATTTCTTATAGATGTAATAAATACTTAAAATATTAGCGTTCAATACAAGAAGTAGTTTAAAAAATACACAAATACCAGTAAAAAGTTTTGAAAATACATAAATACCAATAAATATTTCAATAAATACACAAATAACAATAGTTTTAAAATGCAAATTCCAATAAATAGTTAAATACACAAATACCAACCAGGAAAGTTGTCCATTTTCGCTCGCAATGCATTGTGGGGCATTTGAGTGTGACTCGTATGCCCACCTCGCATACTTAAATTTTTTTCCGATATAGTATACATCCAGGTATTTCTCGCACGCTCAGTCTTTTTTTATACTATCTAAAGTGAACGCCCAACATTCTCATTTTGACATCACACTTAGTATGAGTAGTATGTTAGTGTGCCATTTCAGACACAGCCCATGTTTCCCGGTGTTACATGCGCCCCCCTTGGCATCACAGCCTGAGGGGGCGCGGCCCACTATTTGAGAAGGACTGCTTTACCGAGATGTGTGTGACGGCGCACCAGGGGGAGATACCGACAGATTCAGGTTGGCGCAGTGACAATTTCATTTACTGAATTGACATCACTAGTAGACTTCTTGTAGACATATGTTACTCACAGAACAGAAAGGCGCTGTATGTGCTCCTCTAGAATATGATGCATTATTATTGATTTAAATATACAAAAGCATGAGCAGATTCATGCAGCACTGACAATAATCCAAAAAATATATATAATTTTGAAAGGCTGACATTTTACAGCAATGGTTACTCTTACACTTTCTTCACCCAGTTATTTTTCTTTACTCTATCACCAGCTGTGGAGTAGCTTTAGTTTTTAAATAACTGCATGAAACATGTATGCTGCTTGCTCACAGAAAATGATAACAGCCTCTTTCTGTATATGAGCAAATAATGTCCGTGGGGATAAAACACACGGTGCTAATTTTACACACAAATGTAAACCCCAGTCATGTATTTCCTTGTCACTGCTTTGTTGGTGATATAAAAAAATACCTGTGGTTATTTATTGTGTTCTCATATGGACTCAGTGTTCAGTGAATGGAGCATCATAATATCATAATTACATGCAATAACATTTATTAACATTACATGAGAAAGGCTTGATGCACGATGTGAAATATAAGCACACACTTCTGCTCTCTGGCGGGTATGTAATGCAAGTGGTGGAGATGACAGCACCTGCCGTAGGCAGGATGGAGAGGGTCGGGGTGGAGTACATAACGATGGTGGCCGTGATGGCTGCACACGGTCACCGGGATAGAGAGGGTCGGCGGTGTGACTGCAGGTGGCCGTGATGGCGCACACGGTCGAGGGGATGGGGAGGGTCAGCGGAGGGTACATAACGCCGGTGGCCGTGATGGTGGCACAAGGACGGCAGGATGGAGATGTTCGGCGGTGTGTACTGCCAGTGGCCGTGATGGTGGAACACTGTCGGCTGGACGGAGAGGGTCAGTTCAGCCCAGTTAATGGACTCTTCAGAAAATCCAGACTTTACCATGTGATAGTTTTTCTAACCGTCTGGGGTAAAGTGAGCACTGCAAGGATGCACGAGTGAATTGGAGGAGACAGGACTGGTTAGCTGACTGGTTGACTAGCTAGCTAGCTACAAACTTTCATAAGGAAGAGAGGAAGCGAGTGGTACGCTGAATGTATTTATAACGCTGAAGCAGGATTATGGTAATGGGGGGCTGCGTTACGTAACGCTGCCCCCTGATTTCTGACACGCCTATTCAATCCTGAACACAGAAAGGTAAAAAACAGTCTGTGAAGCCTAGCTCCAAAATAAAGTTCTGAATAGTTGAATGGCTTTCACATGTTTTAAAGAAATACATCTACAACATATTTAATGTGTTTAGAGGTGTAGTGTCTGATGTGAATGTTTTAGATGGAAATTAGGTGGCCTTGGGGGTGAGCCCATGAGTAGACTGAATTTGGCCTGGTTTCACTCAATATGCATGCCCAGGATGCTAACCCCTGGGGTTAGGTAAATAACTGAGAACTTAAGACTGTTACCTAAGGTGATAAACAAAGGTTAAAAATTGTCAAAGGTTAAAGGGCCTTCACTTCAGGCTATCATGGGTAAGCCTTTAGGTCACTGGTCATTTATCTAAGATGTTCTGGTCCAATGAGAGTTCATTCTTTGTATAGTTCAAACAATGAGTCGGGTATAAATACATGTCCTCTTACAATGCTCGGGAGGTCTCATTTTGGCTTTGAGCCTCTCAGGCTGTCCGGAGTGCCTGATTTAGACACTTGCTTGATTTTGTAATAAACTTCTTTTATATACAAACAAGTCTTTGTCAGCGAAGCTTCTTCATCAACTGCATCTACACATCAACCAGCGAGAAACTACACATGTCAAACTGTCACCAAGACAGGAAGAACTGTAAACTATTTACGTTTATAGATGATGTGTCATATAATTCGATAAGGGATGGGCCACAAAGGTTGCATGACACATAAATGAAAATTTAATTCATTTAGTCATTCATTCATTCATTCATTCATTCATTCATTCATTCATTCATTCATTCATACTAGGAAGGTACTGGGTCTGCACGGGGTACCAGCAAGGGTACTGAAATCATGCACTCTTCAGCTTGTCATTAGCTTCACCAACATCTTCAAATGAACTCCAGCAAGACAAAGTCCCCACTTGCCAGAAAACCCTTAGAGGCCATGCCAAAAAAAACTCTGTTTAAACTACTATGTTAAATGATAACCAGCTCTTGGCTCTGACACTGGTGTTGCGATATATTCAGAGCCACATGCCCTCTGGCCCTGACCAACATCATTTTGCTTAGAGGTCCAACTGATCCATAAAGGATGCCATTGCCATTGCCATTGCCATTGACACTGCCCTCAGCCACCTTAAACAATCAGCAAAATACATCACGTGCTTTTTTTTTTGACATAATTTCAGCATTCAACTCCATCAGCCCCCGCATACTGATCATTCAAATTCAATCAATCAAATTAAAATTATATAGCTGACAAATCAAAAATTGCTATTGTTTTTGGGACCAGTGTGTCACACCCTCTGTCTTTTAACATTTGACTTGAATTTCAAAAACTACTCCGTAAAATTGGTTGAAACTTCATAAAGAGAGCCATGGAGAACGGAGCCTTCTCCTAAGATGGAGAGATGTGCAACAGAAGCCACCTGTACAGAGAACAGAGCAGCAAAATCCAGTAAGACCCAATAATTACCAGAGAAGAACAAGATCATGCAAGGGTAGTAGGAAGAGCGGTAATGAGAAGAATATTTATATTTGATATTTCCTGCTCCATGAGACTGCCAAACAAAGTTTGTCATGGTGCATCAATGATAAAGATTCAGATATTTTTTATTTTTTGTTTGTTTTTTTAAATGTATATTTTTGGGCATTTTGTGCCTTTATTGATAGGAGCGAGACAGTGGATAGACTTGTGAAAGGGGGAGAGAGAGTAGGGGAAGACACTCTGCAAACTGGTCACAGGCGGGATTCGAACCTGGACCGGCAGAAGCATGTACATGGGGTGCTAACCACTATGCCAAACCAGCACCCCGGATTCAGATATTTTTATATTTCATATTTAGGCTGTATAAGAAATATCCGAACAGATCATATAAGTGACCTCACTTATTGCCTTAAATATACAAAAACAAAAATTACAAAAAAATATACAAAAATCACAAATTCCACAATTATATCTCTGGGGGTTCGGGGTGACCACAGGGTGGAGAACGTAGATGTTGCTTTTCTCATGTTCTCTATTCGAGAAACTGGAAGAAACAGCTTCATTGCCGGGAAAAGTGTCCATAACAAAAGGTAACCACAAAGTTACAAACATGCACCTACACTACTCTGGGGCTACTGGTTCTACAGTACCAGGTTCTACTGTACTACTGGTAAAGTAGTACTACAGGTACTCCCCAAACATGGTCATTTACTCAATTGTCTACAATATTGTAAATGGTAAATACAAATCATGTCCTTTAAACAGAATTGACCGTCTGTGGAGAGATGTTTTCACAGCGGTCACATGCCGGTTCTACAGTCTCCTGCACCAGTTGGAGGCAGATGGCCTTCTTGACCTCTCAAGTGTTGTTCACCTCTTCTGCTGCCACTACCTTTTTATTCCTTGCATCCAAGCGGAGCTGGACATCTTCAGAGAGGGTTGGGACAATCACCCTCTGTCATCAGAGAGCAATCGCACCCCAAACCAACTGTGGAACATGGGACTACAGCAAAGCCTGGACGAACTCAATGATGGGGTCAGTATGTGCAAAGCACAATTAAAAAACCCAAAACCAGTGAAATTGACACGTTGTGTAAATCATAAATAAAAACAGAATACAATGATTTGCAAATCCCTTTCAACTTATATTCAATTGAATACACTGCAAAGACAAGATACTTAATATTTGAACTGAAAAACTTTATTTTTTGCAAATATTAGCTCATTTGGAATTTGATGCCTGCAACATGTTTCAAAAAAGCTGGCACAAGTGGAAAAAAAGACTGAGAAAGTTGAGGAATGCTCATCAAACACTTATTATTTTATTTTAAAAATCATTTTCTTATTTTATTTTGTGATATATTTGATTTTATACTTTTAACTAACCTCCGGTGTTTCCTCATTTTTAAACCTTTAAGATGGCGTTTCCTCAGTACGTACTGGGTACAGCAGTGTGCTTCATTATTGTCTTTTATTTATGATGCTTTTTATCAACACTGTGTATGGATTGCTGTGTGGGTGGGTTCAGGGGTTGGGTGGAGTGGGTTTGGGTTATAATTTCTTCATTTAATTAATTTGTTTGTAAAGCACTTTGTGCTACATTTTATTTGTATGAAAAGTGCTATATAAATAAATTTTGATTGATTGATTGATTGATTTGGAACATCCCACAGGTGAACAGGCTAATTGGGAACAGGTGTGTGCCATGATTGGGTATAAAAGCAGCTTCCCTGAAATGCTCAGTCATTCACAAACAAGGATGGGGCGAGGGTCACCACTTTGTGAACAAATGTGTGAGCAAAATGTCCAACAGTTTAAGAACAACATTTCTCAACCAGCTATTGCAAGGAATTTAGGGATTTCATCATCTACGGTCCGTAATATCATCAAAAGGTTCAGAGAATCTGGAGAAATTACTGCACGTAAGTGACAAGGCCGAAAACCAACATTGAATGCCCGTGACCTTCGATCCCTCAGGTGGTACTGCATCAAAAAACGGCATCACTGTGTAAAGGATGTCACCACATGGGCTCAGGAACACTTCAGAAAACCACTGTCAGTAACTACAGTTCGTCTACATCTGTAAGTGCAAGTTAAAACTCTACTATGCAAAGCCAAAGCCATTTATCAACAACACCCAGAAACACCACTGGCTTCGCTGTCCCCGAGCTCATCTAAGATGGACTGATGCAAAGTGGAAAAGTGTTCTGTGGTCAGACCAGTCTACATTTCAAATTGTTTTTGGAAACTGGTTGTCACGTCCTCCGGACCAAAGAGGAAAAGAACCAGCCGGACTGTTATAGGCGCAAAGTTCAAAAGCCAGCATCTGTGATGGTATGGGGGTGTATTAGTGCCCAAGGCATGGGTAACTTACACATCTGTGAAGGCACCATTAATGCTGAAAGGTACATACAGGTTTTGGAGCAACATATGTTGCCATCCAATCAACGTCTTTTTCATGGACGCCCCTGCTTATTTCAGCAAGACAATGCCAAGACACATTCTGCACGTGATACAACAGCCTGGCTTCGTAGTAAAAGAGTGCGGGTACTAGACTGGCCTGCCTGTAGTCCAGACCTGTCCCCCATTGAAAATGTGTGGCACATTATGAAGCGTAAAATACAACAAAGGAGACCCCGGACTGTTGAACAACTTAAGCTGTACATCAAGCAAGAATGGGAAAGAATTCCACCAGAAAAGCTTCAAAAATTGGTCTCCTCAGTTCCCAAACGTTTACTGAGTGTTGTTAAAAGGAAAGGCGATGTAGCACAGTGGTAAAAATGACCCTGTGCCAACTTTTTTGCAATGCGTTGCTGCCATTAAATTCTAAGATGATGATTATTTGCAAGAGAAAATAAAGTTTCTCAGTTCCAACATTAAATATCTTGTCTTTGCTGTGTATTCAATTGAATATAAGTTGAAAAGGATTTGCAAGTCATTGTATTTTGTTTTTATTTACGATTGTGAACCTGCCAATTTCACTAGTTTTGGGTTTTGTGTGTGTATATATATATATATATATATATATATATATATATATATATATATATATATATATATATATATATATATATATATATATATATATATATATATATATATATATATATATATATATGTGTGTGTGTGTGTATATATATATATATATGTATATATATATATATATATATATACATATATATACATATATATATATATATATATATAGCACCTTGCAAAAGTATTCACCCCTCTTTGTTTTTTTTTTGTGAGATTTCAACTTGTAATTTAAATGTTTTTCATCTGAATATTTCATGTGATGGATCTGCACAAAGTAATCTAAGTTGGTGAAGTGAAATGAGAGAAATATATATTAAAACAATTAATGTAAGAAATAAAAAAGTGAAATTTGGCATATGCATATGTTTTCACCCCCTTTGCCATGAAGCCTCTGAAAAAGTGCTGGTGTAATCTATTACTTTCACAAGTCACAGAAGTAGTTAATTGAAGTCCACCTGTGTTCAATCTAAGTTTTACATGATTTGTCAGTATAAGCACACCTTTTCTGAGAGGCCCCAATGGGCTGCAACTCCACTTAGCAAGAAGCATCACATCATGAAGACCAAGGAGCCATCCAAACAAGTCAGGGGCAAAGTTACAGAGAGATACAAGTCAGGACTGGGTTATAAAAAAATATCTAAATCTTTGATGATACCCTGCTGGAGCACCATCAAATCCATAATGGCCTAATGGAAACAACATGGGACCACAACAAACCTGCCAAGACAGGACCGACCACCAAAACTCACAGGCAAAGAGGGCATTGATCAGAGAGGCAACAGAGAGACCAAAGGTAACCCTGAAGGAGCTGCAGAGTTCCACAGCAAACACTGGTGTGTCTGTCCATAGAACCACAATAAGCAGCACACTTCATCGAGCTGGGCTTTATGGCCAGAAATAAGCCTTTACTTCGTGTTAAAAATAAGAAGGCACATTTTGAGTTTGCCAAAAAGCTTGTGGCCGACCCCCTAAATGCCCGGCAGAAGGTGATCTGGTCAGATGAGACTAAAATTTAACTTTCGGCCACAAAGGGAAATGTTATGTCTGGTGGCAACCAAACACACCCCATCACCCGAAGAACACCGTCCCCACAGTGAAACAAGGTGGTGGCAGCATCATGCTGTGGGGATGTTCTGCAGCAGTAGGGACTGGGAAAGCTGGTCCGCAAAGAGGGAAAGATGGATGGTGCTAAGTACAGGGACATTCTGGAACAAAACCTGTTTCAGTCTGCCTGTGATTTGCAACTGGGACGGAGGTTCACCTTCCAAGCAGGACAATGACCTGAAGCAAACCGCTAAAGCTGCGCACTAATGGTTTAAGAAGAAGAAGTTAGACGTGTTCGAATGGCCTAGTCATAGCCGAACCTCAATCCAATTGGAAATCTCTGGTTTCACTTGGAGACTGCATAAGCAGAAACCATCCAACTTGGAGGAGCTGAAGAAGTTTTTCCATGAGGAATGGGCAAAAATCCCAGTTGCAAGATGTTGCAAGCTCATAGAGACTTATCAGAAGAGACTTACAGCTGTAATTGCTGCAAAAGGTGACTCAACAAAGTACTGACTTCAGGGGGGTGAATAATTAGGAACACTGAAGTTTTTTTAGTTTTTTGGCCTTTTTGTTGTTTGCTTCTCAATACCAAAAATTTTCACATCTTAAAAGTTGTTGGCATGTTTTGTATATGAAATGATGCAAATGCTTGAACAATACATTTTAATTCCAGGTTGTGAGGTATTAAGACGTGAAATATTCCTAGGGGTGCAAGCACCAACGCTACTGTTTTTAGCCTGGCTGGCTACGTAGACAGCGGTGCGATGGAGTCAAGGTGGCGGCGTATTAGGGCCACCTAAAGAAACTCCAAACAAGCCGCTGACAGCTTTAATGTGTCTGAATCTGCTACCGGTGATGGCTCCCGCCGACCGTGTGCAGTCATCACGGCCACCGACGTTATGTACCCACCGCCTACCCTCTCCATCCCGCCGACCGTGTGCAGTCATCACGGCCACAGACGTTATGTACCCACCGCCTACCCTCTCCATCCCGCCGACCGCGTGCAGTCATCACGGCCACCGGTATTATGTACCGGCCGCAGACCCTCTCCTTCCCGTCGACAGTGTGCAGTCATCACGGCCACCGGCGTTATGTACCCACTGCTGTCCGTGTGCAGTCATCACGGCCACCTGCGTTATGTACCCACCGCCTACCCTCTCCATCCGCCGACCGTGTGCAGCCATCGCGGCCACCGGTATTATGTACCGGCCGCAGACCCTCTCCTTTCCGTCGACAGTGTGCAGCCATCACAGCCAGCTGCGTTATGTACCCACTGCCGACCCTCTCCATACCGCAGCCATCACTATAAACTCAGCCATCATGAGCTAATAGAGTAACAAGTTTTCTGTAGAAAATTTCAAGCTTTCATTATTATTTTTTATTTCTTTAAGTGACCCTAATACGCCGCCAACTTGACTCCATCGCACCGCTGTCTACTGAGCCAGCCAGGCTAAAAACAGTACAGGTGACCAAAATCGTTGGTGCTTGCACCCCTTGGTGGTCTGAAACTGTATCTCCACGGAGGCTCACGGACAAGTCTGCGCACAGATACAAATCGCTGCACGAATGTTTTCCTCTTCCGCGGAAGGAGTGTAGCAAAAGTCACGTGTGAGAATACATCCAATGTAGTGGCCAGATAGTCACAGACCACACACCTACATAGTGGTGAATGTATTTACTGACCCGTCTACTCATACAGATCAGTTTACGCAGCTGCAGATTTATTTTACATATATGTGGATCTGACTACACACAGTTTATTTTACACACAAACTGATTTTTTTTTTTAAATAGACACAGTTTATTTTACACACACAGATTTTGTTTTCACATTCAAGGATGTAGTTACACACAGACAGATTTCTTTACTAATTTGTGGATCTGATAACACACACACATCGAAATACGCATTTGTAAATAGTTGTAGCTCGAATTTGTGGATCTGGTAACACACAGATGGAAATACACATTTGTAAATGGTTGTAGTTACAAATTTGTGGATCTGATAACACACACAGATGGAAATACGCATTTGTAAATAGTTTTAGTTACAAATTTGTGGATCTGGTAACACACACAGATCGAAATACGCATTTGTAAATAGTTTTGCTACAATACTGGTCCCATAAACAACATCTTGACATTTGTTTTATTCTCCAATGCATCAGTAATATGAAATACAGTTTAAGGACAACAGTTGTCTCCAAATAAGCGTAAATTACTATTTTAGATATTATCTATCCAAAAAGTAAGATTGATATATAGATTTATTTTTATATATCTTTCTATAGACCAATCCTGGGAAACACCAGAAGTTGTCGAGCCACCATTACTGTGGCTGTAAGTTGGGCAGCTGGCATACATATAACTGAGAGTCATCAGGAGAGTGGACTGAACAAAAATCGATTTCTGTTTTTTTATTGCCGTAAAAACATGCCAGGACAATCTGGGAGAACGTGTGCTGTTTTAGGCTGCCTCAACAGCTGTGTCTAACATCATCAATCCAACTATTCATCTTGCTCTCACAGCCAGCCAGGACTGTACTTTACTGTACTACAGCACTACTGTACTTTCAATAGTAGACGGTCCCGCTCACAAACCAATCCCACGTGTAAATTAATCATAATTCTCAATTACATACTATATTGTTCTTACATTATTTTATGTTCATTATTTGTATTTTATTTGACCAGCTCTCTTTGTGTAACTATTTTGTTGCCGTACTCCCTCCTGTTCAGTGCCAAACACGTAAGCAGCACATGGCTAATTGAATATGCATGAATAGGAGCTGGTTAGCTTAAGGCTATCCAGGCTCACAGCAGTGAGGACGTACAGCTGATGGAGGAATAAACAGCAAAATGACAGCTCTAAACTAACAAACGGAGGACCACACTCAACTGTAGCTGATCAGAGACCCCATTTCTCACAGCTGGATGGTAAAGTTTAAGGGGAACGAAGATTGACTTGGTAAATGGGTGAGTAACATATTTCATGTTAAATGTAGATGCTATTTTTTAAATATATATTTGACATGAGTAAAATAATTTATCTGTGAAATATATCAAAAGTTTTAGCCCTTAGTTTACAGTACTCTTGTGGTTCTGTAATGTTTTGATTACAAACGTCCATGCCGCTGTCTCAGACAGCAGGTAGTAGTAGATGCGCTGTTCCACCACCACAGTAATGGCAGACGCTGATAATGGCGGTGCCCACAGATCAGCCGTAGGATTGGTCTATACTTTTCAAACTGGAATTGGATTTCAAACACATCCCTCTTGTTCCTAGAAACAGTTACTTTGAGAAGAGGGCCCTGATTGGCTGGTCAGTGGACCAATCAGAGGGGATGGAATGGAATGGAATGGAACTGTCCTTTGAACAAAAACTGTGATGTCACATCTTTGAGCCAAGATGGTCTTTGATGTTTCAGATCAAAGGCCAGCCTAGTCTATAAAAAGAACCTGATCCTCAGTCTAATTCATAAATTCACCAGTTCAATATGAGTGTAATCACAAAGCAGACCAAAACAATGAACGGCGAAGAGAAGATTACCCAGACCACCACTGTGGTCAACAAGGACAAAATCAGGCCAATAGTTTACACCTTTATCGACCAGCTGACAACAACCCAGTGGACAAATCTGAAGGTTGGAAAATTTGACCAAAAAACAAAAACAAACTTGACTGAGATGTGTACTGATTTGATTGATGTTGCGTCAACCCACATCTATGAGATCCTTCAGTCAGAGTTGGTATCAACAGGTCTGGAACACCAGGTGCGACAGTGTCTAGGGGACATGGGTGCCACCTTAAAAGAGACCATTGCTGAGACAATGGGTTTAGATGGTAACGTCTTTTGCCGGAGTTCACAGGAGGTGACGGAGCTCATGGTCACCGAGGTAACAAAGAAGGTGAATTCTAGGTTGTCTAGCAGCGATGATAGTAAAGGAAGTGATGAGGAGGGCCCAGGAAAATGCATAACTTTTGGTGAAAGGGTGAAGAAAATTGCCAAAAAAGTTGGTAAAATATGCTGTGTCTGTGTGGCCAAGAAGTCAAAACTCTTTGTCGAAAATAAAATTCAGCAGGATGAGACTGATCTGGAGACAACCAAGGAGGTACCTCAGAGCAGTGCAACTGAAATTTTGTGTGATGAGGAACAGGACAGGCTTTCAAACATGTTCTCAGATGACCTGGACATACTAAGAGTCTCAGAAGTACTTGAAATCTCTTCTGCTAAATCAGCCAAAACGTTCTTGGATGATGAGGCCAAAAAGGTCAATGAATGTCATAGATATTGTTACATTTCTGCTGAAGAGTATAACCTTCATCTTGCCAAATCCGGGCTAGAGTCTGAGAAACTTTCCCTTGAGCTCCAGGTGAAACCAGACAAAGCCCAAGATTCAGAGCCATCACCCAAGGTCTTTAACAAAATTAAGGCTTTCTTTATCCGCCATTTTGCCCGTGAATCAATCCTTAACATGATGGCAGAATTAAGATTCAAACATAAATCTGGGACTGTTAAAGCATCATCATCATCCACCATGATTGATGTTGTGGATGACCTGGTGGAGAACATGATCACTGAGGCTGAGAAGGAAGACATGGGTGATGAGGAGTGCCTGTACCAGAAGATGGCCGACAGTATCTCAAGCACCGGTGGCCTTCTCTCGCTGAAGGTGGGTAGTGTTCTCCAACATTATGTAACACCAGCAGGAGAGGCTGCCAGTCTAGAGATAAAGAAGGAGGTCAAGCTTGAGGTGAAAAATGTTTTGAAAAAGCTGTGGTACTGGCTGACCAGACAGGCCAAAAAGAGCAGTGCTGCAAGCAGCATAGAGAAAGCTGTGGAATCACTTGAACCTGATACAGAGACCATGTTCTCAAACGGCCTGGATAACCTCAGAGTCTCAGATGAACTTGAAGTCTCTGCAGCTAAATCAGCCAAAATGGTCTTGGATGATGAGGCCATAAAGGACTCTGACTTTCAACAGGATTCTTATATTTCAGCTGAAGAATGTAACCCTCATCTTGACAAAGTTGGGCTAGAGTATGAGAACATTGGCCATGAGCTCGATGAGCTCCAGGAGACACCAGACAAAGCACCAGACTCAGAGCCATCACCCCAGTGCCTAGACCAAAGGAAGGCTTTCTTTATCCGCAATTTTGCTCGTGAGTCAATTCTAAAAATGATGGAGAAATTAACATTCAAACATATCTCTAGGACTTTTAAAGCATCATCATCATCTACCCTGAGTGATGTTGTGGATGACCTGGTGGAGAACATGATCACTGAGGCTGAGAAGGAAGACATGGGTGATGAGGAGTGCCTGTACCAGAAGATGGCCGACAGCATCTCAAGCACCCGTGAGTCTCTTTCACTTGAGATGAGCAATGTTGTCCAAGAATTCCTAACACCAGCAGGAGAGGCTGCCAGTCTAGAGATAAAGAAGGAGGTCAAGCTTGAGGTGAAAAATGTTTTGAAAAAGCTGTGGCAGTGGCTGACCAGACAGGCCAAAAAGAGCAGTGCTGCAAGCAGCATAGCGAAAGCTGTGGAATCACTTGAACCTGAGACAGAGACCATGTTCTCAAACGGCCTGGATAACCTCAGAGTCTCAGATGAACTTGAAGTCTCTTCAGCTAAATCAGCCAAAATGTTCTTAGATGTTGAGGCCATGAACATCTTTAGCCGTCAACTTGGCTGTGAGTACTCCAGAACTTCACGCAATGAGCTCCAGGTGGAACCGGACAAAGCACCAGACTCAGAGCCATCACCCCAGGGCCTAAACCAAAGGAAGGCTTTCAGTATCTGCCATTATGCCCATGAATTAATCCTGAAAATTATGGAGAAATTCGGATTGAAAGATAAATCAGGGACTGTCAAAGCATCATCATCATCCACCGTGAGTGATGTTGTGTATGACCTGGTGGAGGACATGATCACTGAGGCTGAGATGGAAGACATGGGTGATGAGCAGTGCCTGTACCAGAAGATGGCCAAAAGCATTGCAAACAGTCATGACTCTCTTTTGCGTGAGATGAGCAATGTTGTCCAAGGTTTATTAACACCACCAGGACAGGCTGCCAGTTTGGAGATAAAGGAAATCGAGCCTGAGGTGAAAAATGTTTTGAAAAAGCTGTGGCAGTGGCTGAAAAGACAGGCCAAAAAGAGCAGTGCTGCAACCGGGGTACAAAAAGCTGTGGAATCACTTGAACCTGAGACAGAGACCCTTACTTTTGAGCCAGTCCTTGATTATGATGATGATAATAATCTGGCTTTCTCTGATAATGAAGCCAATCCAGAGCAAGAGGCTGATGATGTAGTAGACTTCACAGATGACAGGGCTGATGTTGAAGTCTTTACAGACGGGAAAGCTGATGATGAATCCCATACAGAGGAGGACGAGCTCAGTGCAAAAGTTTGTGAAGTCATTGTGTGGGACCTGTTATACAAAGCAATGCCACGGTTTTTACCTCGGAAAAATTCCTCCTATACAGCCTCATCGACAACTTTAATTGACATGCTCATCGCAGAGGTAAGAGCATCTGGTATCATCCTGGACCCACATCGTGTGAGCATCCCAAAGGTGATCCAGAACACATACAAGGACCTGTGCAAAAAGTATGGTGGTATGCTGTGGGCATACCTGCTCTCAGAATCTCCAGAAGTCCACAAGTTTGTCATTGAGACTCTGATAAAACACCTTGCACCCAAAAAGACCTTTAAACAGAAGATGTCAGCTGCCAAGTCCTGGTTCCTGTCTTTGCTACCAGCCTCACTCAGGTGTTGATCAGCAAAAGTAGCACCAATGACTCTAGCCCAGGATTAAGATCACCATAATGCCACACACACCTCTGTGTGGCCTCATCTTTTTTTTTTCAGGTTTCCTCCGAGTGCTTCGGTTTTCCCACATAAGATTTGATGTAAAAAAATTCAGGGCACTTCCGGGTTAGAGAGGTGAATAGAGTAGACGTGTTGAGCGCGCCCTCCGGTAAATTTTACTTTTTCACAACAGCTCCACCCTCTATATCGCATATCCGAACAAAATCTGTCTGCTTATCAACTTAGATACCTGTCAAATAACTACAGCCGGAGCTGATATGGCCAGCAAAGGCACTAAATCGAGCAAAAAAGAAGAGGCTAGCACTAGCTTAACTCTGAAAGCTATCACCACGCTGCTGGAGCAACACCGGGAGGCGCTAGTCACCGAGTTTCGCACCTCGTTTGGTCAGCTCGACTCAAAACTAGAGCAGGTTGAGCAGCTTGCATGGACAGCTGTTTAACTCTTGTCAGTTGGAATGTCAAAGGTTTAAAACACCCCATTAAAAGAAGAAAAGTGCTCTCGCATCTGAAACAACTCAAAACTGATATTTTCATGCAAGAAACCCATATTCATAGCTCAGACAACAATGCTGGACTTTCTGAGCAGTCTCAACATCCCTAATCTTTCATCAGATTCTAAGAAAAGATTGGATGTGTTAGGTGCTGGTAGTATATTTGATGGACCCAGAGCAGAGGCAGAGATCAGAGAAAAGTTGAAACACCAAGGTTTATTTACAGGGGATGCAAAAAAGGTGATATATACAAAAAGGGTGGCAGTGGCAGGAAGTCGTGGAGACCTGGAAGAAAAAACAGAGGAGAAAATGCGAGCAGTCTTCAGGATAAAACCAAACATGCAAAACAGCACCCAAAAAATACACGATTGAGATTACTCATAAAGATGAGAGAAAGGACTAAAGCCAGCACAGACTGTGAGAAGTACGAACCACAAACTATGCAATCAGCCGGCGAGGAGAGAAGTCAGCCACCAGCTTAAATAGGGAGGTCCTCATCAGGAAATCAGGAACAGGGGATGGAAGCAGAGGAGAGCAGCTCCCAGACGCCGCCCATTCCGGCTTTCGATGCGAGGTGAGAGGGGGAAGTCAGCTCCATAGCGCCAACTCCACACAGGATGAGCCCATATCACAGGCTGAAATAGCCTCAGTCATCGCCTCAATGCAGTCAGGCAGAAGTTTAGGCCCTGATGGTTTTCTGGCCGAGTTTTTTGAAAAGTTTTCCTCCCTCCTTTCCCCACAAGAGTGTTCTGTTTTGTCTGAATCTTTTAATCATGGCTCTCTTCCTCCATCTTTTGCTGAAGCCTGCATCACTCTTATCGCAAAGAAAGGCGAGGATCCAGCTCAATGCTCCTCCTACAGACCAGTTTCCCTTATAAATACAGATACTAAAGTTCTTGTTGTTGACAGAAACTTGTGTCCTGCCTGAAACTTGAAAAAACCAGACACTCACCAACACTCATACGGGAAGTTCTAGAGGGCGTGGGGGCCTTTTCTTGAATATGTTTCAGACCTTGTAAACATTTGACACTACCACAACTTACCGACTCACCAAGGTCATGTATTACTATGATGGCAGGCCAATGTCTGTTTGATTTTCTTCATTGTGCAAATAAATATTTGACTCATCATTCAAAAGAATTTTAAGCTCGTCATGTTGATATCACAGAAATATTGAACACTATCATGGGGCAGTTCTTCCAGGTTTTCCATCTGTTGTCTGTTCTGATTTATCTGTGTTGTTTGTGTTTGTGTCTGTAACTGTAAGACTGCTACAGTAGACAGGTCTGTTCAGGAAAACACATTTTACATTAGATTAGACAACTTTATTTATCCCAAAGGGCAATTCAGTTTTTGCAGTCTACCCAGACCATACATCCATTTACAAACAGCAAACATGGACAATAATAAATTAAAAAAGCCAGTAGGTGACAGAGATACTCATTGACACATATCAGCCCTCAGTAGACCCCAGGGTCAGGCAGATTATAAAGCGCATTAACGAAAATCATGTTTTATGTAGTTCTTGATCAAACTAAGCTAAAATAAGGAGAGAAAGTAGTGAATTGTACATTGTTATCTCAGGCCTTTACATTTTTCCTATATAAATGCGCAGAGAGGGGGGTTTAAGTATGGGGCCAGTATTGTAGCAAAACTATTTACAAATGTGTATTTCAATCTGTGTGTGCTACCAGATCCACAAATTAGTAAAGAAATCTGTCTGTGTGTAAGTACATCCTTAGATGTGAAAAGAAAATCTGTGTGTGTAAAATAAACTGTCTATTTAAAAAAAAATCTGTTTTTGTGTAAAGTAAACTGTGTTTGTGTAGTCAGATCCACATATATGTAAAATAAATCTGCAGCTGCGTAAACTGATCTGTATGCATAGACAGGTCAGTAAATACATTCATCACTATGTAGGTGTGTGGTCTGTGAATATCTGGCCACTACATTGAATGTATTTTCACATGTGATTTTTGCTACACTCCTTCCGCGGCAGAGGAAGACATTCGTGCAGCGATTTGTATCTGTGTGCAGACTTGTCTGTGAGCCTCCGTGGAGATACAGTCTCAGACCACCAGGGGGTGCAAGCACCAATGATATTGGTCACGTCTACTGTTTTCAGCCTGGCTGGCTCAGTAGACAGCGGTGCAATGGAGTCAAGGTGGCGGCGTATTACGGCCACTTAAAGAAACTCCAAACAAGCTGCTGACAGCTTTAATGTGTCTGAATCTGCTACCGGTGATGGCTCTGCGGCTTAGGGACGATTGGCAAGTTACCAAACTCAGCCTGATGGTCACAATGTGAAATATAGGCACACACTTCCACTCTCTGGAGGGCACGTAATGCAGGTGGCCAGGAAAATTTGTTTCACTTGTCAGCTTGTCACATTGACGTGATTACAGCACAATTTACCTGTAGAGCATTCCCAGGTATGAGAAGGCCACATTTTTGGGTGCAAAGCGCAGGATCACACTGTGGAACCCTTTCAAGGCGGCTGTTTGATAAAGTGGGCTCAACTTCTTCACATCACCTAGTAAGCGCTTGTTCATGAGCACCTTCTCAAGCCTGTATCGGGTTATTCTGGCCACCGGATTTTGGGATCCAGACAGTTCCCGCCGGGCCGTGGGAAGGATACGTGGCCTGTCGCAGCAGCTGCCCCCAGCGAAGGATTGCAGCATCCCCGATGTCCCCTGCCACCTCCACCGGACAGCACCTGGATCTCACACCAGTTAGCTCCCACGACTGTGATCCTCGGAGATTCCATCATCCGGCGTGTGAGATCAGTATGCACCATCACAATCAGTATGCACCTGGACAGCCTGGATCACAACCACCTACGTCATCACCTCCTTCTTCTTCACGTCCCTGACTACAGAGCACATTCAACCCAGGTACCCTCACCACCACTACTCATACTAGGTCAACTAGCTCCCCCTGTTGTCTGGCTCCCCCTGCAGTTTCAATCCCTGTCATAATCAGCAAGGGACACAATAACAAGCCTCCCCGGAGATCACACCTACACCGCACTCTCTCAAATATTCCCCTGGAGGCAGACATTAGCTCAGTTGGTAGAGCGTCCGCCCCATGTACGGGGGCTGCCCACCCCCAGCAGCGGCTGCTGGTTCGATTCCCGGCCTCAGCCCTTTGCTACGTATCAACCCCCCCTCTTTTCACCCGCTTTCCTGTCAGTCTTCAGTTGTCCTATATAATAAAGGCCATAAAAGCCAGAAAAAATAACTTTAAAAAAACACCATGGTACCATGAGTGCACGTTCAGCACATATATTAAAATGGCTGTGCTGAATGTGCGCTCTCTGTCTAATAAATCTTTTATCATACATGACGTCATTTTAGATAACAATTTGGATTGCATTCTCAAAGAGACATGGCTTGGCACTGATGAACCCTTTGTTCTCACAGAGGCCTCCCCATCAAATTTTAACTTTTATTTTCTTCTAGGGGGTGCGGGGGGGGGGGGGGGGGGCTGCATCAGTTTTAATCCAATCCAATCCACTTTATTTATATAGCACATTTTAAAAACAATAAAGTTTACCAAAGTGCTGCACAGTTAAAATAACACTTAAGAACATCAAAAAAGAAATAAAATCAATTAAAATAACACATAGAAACAAATAAGAGTCATAAAAAACAAAGGGGTCAAGACCATGACAGACATTAAAGGACACGGATCACACAACTGTCAAGCTGAATTAAAAGCCAAAGAATAAAAATGAGTTTTAAGACGTGATTTAAAAGTCGTTAGGGTGGGTGATGTTTTTATTTTAAGCGGCAGATCGTTCCACAATTTGGGAGTCACCACCAAAAAGGCTGGATTACCTTGGGTCTTTCAACGGGTTTTTGGGACCATGAGGTGAAAGTGATCAGCAGACCTCAGGGACCATGGGGGAGTGTAAATATTCAAAAGGTCAGAGATGAAGAAAAAATTTTAAGAAATACTATGGTTTTAAAGGAAGTTTCTTTTAACAGTTATATATCCTTTGAGCATCATGCCTTTGTTTTTAGCAGCCCACCCATCCTGTGTGTAACAGTCTACAGACCACCCCGTTACTCCTCTGTTTTTATCAGTGAATTTTTAGATCTGCTGTCATTCATTCATACAACTTATAATAGGATTTTAATAACTGGCAATTTTAACTTGCACCTGGACATGGCTGCAAACTAAATGTCCAAAGATTTTTTAAATATTTTAAACTGCCTTGAGTTTAAACAGCATGTCACGCAGCAGACCCAGCGCCTGGGGGCGCACCCTCGACCTCATCATAACCTATGGCCTGTCCGTGGGTGCTCCCTCTGTCGTGGATCTGGTAGTGTCAGACCATTTCTGTGTGTTTTTTAACATCGTCAGTTTTAACCAGCAGGTAGCCCCTATGAGAACGGTGAGGAGACGCTACCTAACTCCTGAAGTGGCTGACAATTTCATTCACATTTTAGAGAGCACTCCTACAGCAATTTTAACAGCAGAATTAAATCCATACTGGACTCAGTTGCTCCACTTTTAACTAAAAAAATCAAAACAAAACCTACACCACCATGGAGAACTGGAGCGATCAGGGAGCTGAAGAGAAGCTGCAGGAGTGCTGAGAGAAAATGGAGAAAATCAAAGTTAACAGTTCACTACGAAACCTCCCGTGACTCAAATCTTACAATAACGCAGTCAAAAATGCAAGAATGTCCCATTTTCAAAATCTAATCACCAACCATAAAAACAACCCCAAATTCCTCTTCTCTACAATCCACATTTTATCCAATAAAAATTTTAACAGATCCTCCTTTCCAAGTGACATTTTATGTGAGGACTTTGCAGACCACTTCAGGAGTAAAATCAATGACATCAGGTTGAATCTTTTACCCGAGGAAACACTGGAGAGTTTTGCCCTTGTTGACGCAAGGACGCTTGGTCGAGTTTTCTCCCAGGTAAAGCCCACAACCTGCCTTTTAGACCAAATTCCCACTCCATTTTTTAAATCATTTTATGGCTTCTTTGAGGAACAGCTGCTGTACATTGTGAATTGCTCTCTTCAGACAGGTGTTTTTCCCACTTCCTTTAAAACGGCGGTGGTGAGGCCCCTTCTGAAGAAGAGCAATTTAGACCCCAATGTCTTAAGCAATTACTGGCCTGTATCCAACTTACCATTTTTAAGTAAAGTTTTAGAGAAACTTATTTTGAACCAAGTAAATTATTTTTTAATTCAGAACAACATTTTAGAGAAGCATCAGTCTGGTTTTAGGATGAATCACAGTACAGAGACGGCTCTTTTAAAGATTTTAAAATGATATCAGGTGCAATTTTAACCATAAACTCACAGTCTTGGTGCTACTGGATCTGACTGCCACCTTCGATACAGTAGACCATCACATTTTATTAAATAGACTGAAGAACCTGGTTTGCCTCTCTGGTACTGTTCTGAAATGGTTCAACTCTTACCTGACTGATCAAAGCTTCTATGTCCATTTGGATACATGTTCCTCAGGAACCCATGAGATAAAGTGTGGGGTCCCCCAGAGGTCAATTTTAGGTCCAACTCTTTTTAATCTTTACATGCTTCCCCTGGGGGATGTCATCAGGAGGCACGGCATCAGCTTCCATAGTTATGCTGATGATAGGCAACTGTACATCGCCGTGTTTCCTGATGACACAGGGCCTATTGATGCCCTTTTTAACTGCATTTTAGATATAAAGTCATGGATGGCAGCAAATTTCCTACAGCTCAACCAGGACAAAACAGCAGTTTTAGTCACTGGCCCTGAAGGCCAGAGAGAGAAACTTTTACCAAAACTCCAACATCTTAAACCAAAAAATTCTGTAAAAAATGTGGGCGTGATTTTTGACTCTGAGCTTTCTTTTAATCCACACATCAACAACATAACCAAGATTGGTTTTTACCATCTCAAGAATGTAGCCAGAGTCCTCCCGTTTCTCTCTCAGGCCAGCACGGAGGTGTTAATGCATGCTTTTATCTCTTCTCGTTTAGATTATTGTAATGCCCTGCTCTCTGGTCTTCCCAAAAAAGACAATTTCCAGCCTCCAATTATTACAGAATTCAGCTGTACGAGTGCTGACGAGGACCAGAGGGCGGGAACATATTTTACTCTAGTTTTAAAATCGCTGCATTGGCTCCCCGTGCGCTTCAGGATCAATTTTAAGGTTCTTTTACCGGTTTATAAATGTCTTAATGGCCACGGGTCTTCTTCTTTATCTGACCTGTTTTTGCCTTATTGGCCCTCGCGGACCCTGAGGTCCTCTGGAACTGGCCTTTTAACCATACCAAAAGTTAGAACTAAGACACACGGGGAGGCGGCTTTTAGTTATTATGGCCCCCAATTGTGGAACAGCCTGCTGCAGAATCTCAGGGCCGCAGAGTCTGTTGATACTTTTAAAAAGAGGCTTAAAACCCACCTTTTTAATCAAGCTTTTAAGTGATTTAATCAATTTATTTAATCCCTTATTATTTATTGTTTTATTGTATTACTGTATATCTTATTCATTCTTTTAGTCAAACTTCTTATCATATTTAAATCTTAATTTCTTACGTTATTTTTAAGTATCCATTTTATGTTATTTTATCTCTCTTCTTACATTTTTATTAGTGTTTTACGATGATGGTTTTTAGCTCCAGTGTTTCCTCATGGGGGCTCTCTGCACTGGGAGCTGCTCCTGGTCCACTTCTGGGGCCGCTGCTGGGGGACAGCTCCGCCTGCATGGCCATAGGCCCCTGCACTGTGGTGTGGGCCCTCGTGTGTACGGGGTGAGGAAGTACTGGCTTCCTCCTTGTGGGCCGGGAGCCCTCCTTAGTGTTGATGGCCCCCAAAGGTAGTTTATTCCTTACCTCAGTCCTCGGCGCTCAGCCATGTCTCTCTTTCTCTCTTCTCTTAGCTGTGTTGCCAGATTTTGCGATTGAAATAAGCATTTTTCAAGAGATAAACCTAATGAAGTGTGTTTTGATTTTTATCCATGTTACATTTCAATTTCAAAGTCATATTTCTTCTTTTTTGTCTCCTAATTTACTTAAAAATTATTTTGTTTAGAGGTGGAACATCCTTTTCTTTATACAGAAGTGAAGGGAGGGGCTACTATTATTTATAACTCAGTTATTGCTAAACAGTTTAACCTTGATATTTGTAACCAAACAGACAAGTCAGGCTTTTATCTAAGTTTTAGCTTAATCTTCTACAGCTTTATCATGGTGAAAACAGTAGTAGCTACATTAGAAATCAATTTAAATCTGGCTATAAGGATTTATTTTAGGTGGAAACACCTTTAAGCGTAACTTTAAATTTGTGTTAGGATGGGACAAAATAATTGTAATAACTTCTGAACTGGGTTTATTTTGATGGTTTGGGGGCATGACAAGCCCAAATGAACCACTGCACTATTAGAACAAGCCCAAAAAAGGGCAGCCCACAACTCCCAATATTCATATGCAAGTTAGAAAAAGAAGAAGCCAAAAGTCGCTTATAATAAGTGGACCTGGCTAGGGCTGCAATCAACCAAAGAAATTGTTGGTTGACTAAAACACAGCAATTGTCGACCAAAAATTGACCAATTGACCCCCCCCCCCCCCCCATTTCTCCCCTGTGTGCGCCTCTCCTTCTTTTTTTCTCTCAACACAAGACTCTCTGCTTTCCAGTCTTCATCAATGAAATGGGCAGTCACTGTAAAATAGGACTCCATTTGAAGAGACGTACACATCTGTTACCTTTTTCTATTAACTCAGAACCTTTCTCTTTTTTCCTCAGAAATAAATTGTCAATTCCTTCTGTGATGTAGTTTTTGCATTTGGGTGTTTGAATGAGGCATAAAATCCAGCGCGGACTGGGTGAGGGATGCCGCCGCTGCAGCGCGGGCAGGTGCGCATGCAGCTATAAAACAAATTAACGATTATTAGAGTAGAATATTGAAATGTTCTTAAATAAAAATATTGAAATGAACGATAAATACATTAAAATGGCGTTCTAAGACATGATGGGGGTGCTCAGAAATACCCCCATTTCACTTGATACGTTTTTTCTGATGAAATGAACTGCAGGGGAAAAAAAATAAATTGACACATTTGGTCGACCAATCAGAATTTTGGTCAACTGAGCCGGCATTGACCAATTAGTCGACCAGTCGACTTGGACTTCACAGCCCTAGACCTGGCAACTCTGGCATCATGTTTTCTCTTCTCTATGTCAGCAGAGCAGCTCCTGTCTGTGTCTGGCTGAGTGGGGAAGGTCAGATATCAGCTGCTTGACATCGGTGCAAAGCAATGCTCCACATTTCACTGTCCGTAACGGTAACAATGTTGTACCGCATGAAAAAGTAATTAATTAGATTACTCGTTACTGGGGAAAAATAACAGCGTTAGTAACGCCATTATTTTAATGCCGTTACTCCCAACACTGATGATGTCAAAGGTGTAAAAAATATACCAGTCAATCTACGGTAATATTTGAACTCAAACTTATAAAACGTGTGTATTTTGTGTTGTGTCGTTTACGAATGATTCGTTCAAAAGAACTTCTGTCTCTTCCCGGACCAGGAAGCATTCAGTGAACTTCACTCTCCTGAATTATTTTCACTTTCATGGTGACTGTTGCTCCCTGTTGTTTTAACACATTTAGTTCCCAGATAACCAAACTTAAAACGTAAGATTAACCAGCTGTAGCAGGTACTAGGCAGGAGCAGCAGAGGGAGATAGGAGTGTGTTTAGTTCAAGTGTACTTCAGAAAAAACAAACTTCTTTTTTAATATTATGCTATATTGCCATCGCAACAACTCACGTACAGTTGGACACAGCTTGTAAATAATGTATAAAATCCAGAGTTTGATAAAATGAGTGACTCATGGTGCATGTTCAGTGTGAATTCTTCACTGAAAGTGCTGTGGTCTGACTGTTCAGTGAACGTGGTACTGCAGGAGACACTGAAACAGGAGTCAGCTCATAGAAACATTAACACACAACTCCTCTGGTTTTAACACATTTACTTTATAGAGCACATTATGATTGGAAGAGTAAAAATTGGTAAAAACTAAATAAAGTACTAAATAAAATAACAACAAAACAACTTTGAAGCATTTACTTTGCAGGCTATTTGATAGTTGTTATAGTTATTAAATTGTTATTATTATAGTTTCATTGTCATGTGATTTTTAAGGCCTAATTTCCACTTGAACTGTCGGTCACATCCACAGAAAGTCATGAATATGTTTCAGGCTCCTCCTGCCAAACACTGACTGATTGGGTGATCTGGCGAACAAATCTTCTGAACAAATCTTTTTAGTGAACTGATTCTAGCGATTCAGTCCATCTCAAAGAAGTGCCATACGCATCACTAATAAACATCAGAACAGATGTTAAACTAAGTTTTCTCCTCTTTGTTCACCTGTTCAGCTGCTATGGCTCTGAGATGTTTGGCTCTCCAGTCTCTCATTAGCAGGAAAGAGCGTCTGCCTTTAGGTTCAGAACAAATCGAATATACCCATAATGACTTTAATAAGAGCTCACTTGTATGGGGAGATATTTGTCTCAAAATAATGCACACAAATGTATCCATGATTTTCACGTGTTTTTCAGATCCACAAATATATCCATAATTTTCACATGTGTTTTTAAGATCAACAAATATATATATGATTTTTACATGTGTTTTTAAATTTTGTGACTGCATTTATCATGACTTATTTGTAAATCTTCAGTTCTGCTTGTGAACTGTTGGAAGTATGTTTGTGGATCAACTGACACCTGCATTCATTTTTGAGACAAACGTAACACAGTTTCACAGATTCACACACACACAGGTTGAGAATATTCATGTGTCTAGAGCCCCGCCCCCTCCATCCACTAGTCCACTAGGCTTCAATGTTGCTGTCTTTGTTTAAAGGTGCAGTCAACGATATGGGAGAAAACGAGTGGAGGGTTTGTTTATATTCGAATTTAGATCCGCCTCCCGAAAGCTGATTGACGTGCATTGTCATGGAAACGGCCGTAGAAACTGCGTAGCTGACGTAGCTAAGGAAACCCCGACTGGTCAGACAACTCGACTGCCGTTATTGAAAACATCACAACAACAGTACATTTTGGCAGATTAGACAATAAGATGAATGCCTGACGGCTGCTACTGTTATGTGAAGCACCACGAAGCTAACGCTGCTTAGCTTACCTATACAGCAGACGGATGGCGACATCCGCGTCCGTTTTCAGGTCTTTCAATTCGCAGAGTTCCCTCCACCGTCGGAAAGCAACACCAATGTTGACCCGGGTCTTTGCTCTTTTGGTCATAGCCCTGCTTTTCCACTTTTCACTCCTCTGACCTCTTTCTTTTGGGCTGTTTTCAGCCATTGCTACCGCAACTATTGTATCTCTCTCTCACGCTAACTGCGCACCAGTGGCGGCTGCTGGTCAGTCAAGGAGGGGAAGCTCATTTTTTTTCCGGCCTATATCATAAATTTGTTTATTTATGAATTTATTTTTGTAAATGATCTGTGACCCTGTTGTACCAACTAGGCGTCTTTTCCAGGGATTTTATTCCCCCAAACCCACTTTTGACCAGAAAACACATTTCATTTGTGACAGCACTTCCAGTGAGCCAGCCCACCTTGTCATACCAGGAATGCTGAAATGACCTGTTACTTTTCCCCACCTTTTGCACTAAATCTATCTTAGGCCCTGCTGTTTAATTCTAATTTTCTCTTCATAAGGAAGACTATCTGATGGCTTCGCCAAAATCGGGTAGACAGCTTTCATACTATCTGCCATGAAGTGCAGCTGGCTGGCAAGCTGGAGCAGCTACGTGAGACCACTGTTTGACAGGCTGTGAGTGTGAGTGAGAGGGAGAGAGCTGCAGCTGCTCGTTGGTGAAAAGAAAAAGTGACAGGAGAGAATCTTCAAACACAACGCCAGTCGCTTTTAAAAAGATAAAGTCACTTGCGATCTATAAAGCCTCCGGATCAGTCCAGAACAACTGAATGTAAACTTAGAAGAAGCCCGGCGGAGAGTTACACTTCAAGATCGCTGATTGGCTCATTTCACTGTCAATCCAAAAGGGATTCAGCCTCAGACAGATCATCCAATCACCATGCAGAAGCTCAGCGTCCAGGCCAGCCCACTGCCTCATAGACCACCAGAGACGCTGAGCGTCTGGCGGGCGGGACAAAGCCCAGTGTTTATCCAATGACCATCCAGTTTCCACAGTGGAACAACCCACTTTAAGCTTCCCTGTTGAGGTCCGCAGACGCTCAGCGTCCGACTGTGTTAAAGCGCTGAGACGCTGCGGGGATGAATGAGAAGGAAGTCGCTCCAGTTACCTGTGATAAGTAGCTGATTCAGAACAAAAGATGAAGGTATTTTAGCGCATATTTAGTCAATGAAATGTACACATAGCAGGACATATCACCACTTTTTGGGGGGCATTTTAGGGGAAGCTGAGCTTCCCTTGCAGTCTTAGAGCAATCGCCACTGCTGCGCACGCTACGCAAACTACGACTCCCCCTTCCCCTTCTGTCTGATCTGCGCATGAGTATGATCACCCCCTGGACGTGGGGGGGTTTACTTTGTTTTGGTAACTCGGACCGAGACACAGTATTTACCTGCTGAAATTCTGAGTCAAGGCTATATTGAGACCAAATTTTTTTTCCAACATGCTGTCAGTGCTGACATCTTGTGGATGGAGAGGAGAATTACGGTGAATTTCGCAAATACTGCATCAGATTAGAAGATTAGAAGATCGCTGAATGCACCTTTAAGAGGAGGCGTCAATGGTGGACAGCCTGCCTCGGCTCGATGCTGTTTAAGAAGAAGGAAACACCTTCAAGAACAGAAAGGTGCCTCAACTTAGAAACAAAAGCAGCCTAACCTAGCCCGCTAGTAGCCATTTCTGGCCCTCGCCATGCTTTTATACAGTGGGTTGCAAAAGTATTCATACCCATGACCAAAACTCAATTTCTCGGTACAGAACAAAGGAAAAGTGTGTTTCACCTGTTTGCATGAAAGGAAATAGCACAAACACAACAATCCATCACTGTTTTTGTTCATAAGCAAATTGCATTGTTGGATTGTAGCTGCAAGAAGTCCGCTGAAGTTACGTTCGGAAGCAGACTTGGTAATAGGGGCGGGGAAAGTCCACATCCGGGTACGTGAACCGAACTTGTCTTGATGTGGACTTAGAATTGGAACAGGACTTTGGCTGTGATTGATGACGTATCACAAGTCGGCAAGTCCAGAAGTACGCTGATGTACACATATTGAGAAACACCACAGATCTGCTGGTAGGCTCTTGATTTGAAAGTAAATAAAGCCTAGCTTGTGTGTTCCTGTCTTTGATCCAGGGGTGTGACTGTTTCACAGTCCTCAATGTAAAGAAGTGGGATAGAAGTCTCTTTGAGAGGATTCAGTGAATCCTCAGCAGTCTGCTCTCCCCTCCCTCTCGGACTCTCTCTCTGCTCTGCAACCTGCACTCCTGCTTCCCATCAGCTCATCAACTCCCCTACTTAAGATGGCTCCTGTGAAGAATCCAGCGCGGGAGTATTGCACTCTGAACCTCGGCTGGTGCTTGTCTTGTCCTCATGTTCTCCTGTGTCTGGCCTTTTAGCTTTTTGCCCTGTACAGGGGGGCTCTGATGATTTGTGAGATCTCTCTTCTTACTTGTGCTTTTGCAAAGAAACTTACCTTTTTTTCTCTGCTCCCTTTCTCAGGTGTTCTCCACGAGCCCCTGCCACCGCCGACGTCCTTTGTTTGTTTGTTTTTTGGAGCCTTTTTGGTTACTGTTTTTCCCCAATAAAACTGTTCAACTTTTCCTCCAGCCTACTGGTTTGAGCTTTTGGGTCTTTTCCACCATCTTTTCTTTGCTGCCAATCAAGGAATTTCTGTAAGACGACAGGCATTTCAAGGACCTTTTCCAAAAGAAGTTTAAGAAGGAATACGTTGAAAAGAGTCAAGAACCATGACTTATTTGACAGTGCCGGTGGCAGAGTCCCTTTTCTGAAGTTTCCTCGACAGGTTCAATGAACCCTCCAGATTTCACAAAATATTGCATTTGTTTATATTAAGTTTCCAGATCTTGCAAGGGCTCAGCACAGTCTTGGAGCTCCACCATGAGTTGTTGTACCTCTGGCCTTTGATTGTGTCCTAAACGACTGAAAAATGCCATGGTCTTTGATTGTAGTCCACCCACAATGTCAGAATCTAAACTAGAGGTCTGTTCAACAAAGAAATGAATGCCAGACCAGGTTTGTGAAGAAACAGACCTCAAATGAGCCAGGAGTGTAGGTACTCGTTCTGTAATACCCTCTGGCTCAATCTCATCCCACTCCTCAACTTCCTCTGCCGGCTGGTCTTCAGCATTAATGAATTCTGGCTGAACTGGATCTTGAGCAAGAACAGGAAGCACCTCCTCAACATTTTAATGCTGCTGTAACTGTCTTCTAAACGATCGTATTTAGCTAAATGTTCTACCGCAGCCAAGTTCACAACACTGAAAGTAGTTTGCAGCATGATTAACATGATGTACTGCACGTAAATGAACTTCACATCCCCAGGAATTCGAGCTTTACATCTAAAGCAAATGTATCCCCTGCAGTGGCGGCTGGTGAAAAATATTCTTGGTGGGGCAGTACTGTGCAACACTCAGTTTTTAACAACCATCCCACTACGATTCGACGCAAACTACAGGCTCATCCGTAGCCAAATGAGTCATATAGTTTTATACATCGGTAAATAACAAATATGTATATTACACCATTTTAGACCTGGATAAATTGGAACTGATAAAAAAGCTCAAAGACATGCTGTAAATTTACTCTGGCACACCAAAAGAGTTTTTTGTGTTAAAAGTACCAACTGTTTGTATCAGGTGCTTCTCTTCAACAGAGGCAGGGTGAAATGATCAGGGCTTTCTGAATTTAGGGCCTCATGACAAGAATTATTTACTGTTTCCCAGAAACAGGGGCTGGGTCAACTTACCCACTGGCTCAGGTTACCCCACTCTCCCCTACTCTGACATTAATTCTAGCATTCACTCAGTGAACAGTCCTACCTGCCCACTCTGCACCTGTGATGGGCTCATGGCTGCTGCTTGGTGCTGCTGCATCTCTTCTGAAGGGCTACAAGACAAAGTTTCCCCAGTTATGTGGCGTCATCATCACACGGTGCAAGTGTCATTTTATTCAACATCTTACTTTACCAGTTTCATCGTCATCCTCTGTCGTTTCAGACCGCGAGCTCATTTTGTTAAAAAAGTCGCTATTTTGTACATTTTGCTGCATCATTTTCAAGCGCTTTCCTCTTTTTAATTCTTCTCTTTTCTGCGCCAACCTTGCGCTTTTTGTCCATCTTGTCAGCAGTCCAGCACCGCGGCTACTATCTGGCTCATCGCACAGACTCTGACTGGCGGAGCTAATTGTTTTTAGCCTGCACGGACGTGTTGTTACGTCAGGATGCCTCTGAAAAAAAAAGGCTGCAGAGGGAGATGGCCCACAGGGACAGCAGTAACAGCATGGAGGTAATACTCACTCAGTGCCATGAATGAACACCAAACCAAAAAATTATAATATTAAAAAATGTATATTAACACCGGCCCTCACGGCCTAAACGTCAGGCCGGCCCACCGGAAATCGTCCCGGTCCTCCTGATTAGTCACTCCATGCATGGCCGACACAAGCCGAATAAACCCGAGGGGCGATATAAAAATTGCCCTTCAGAGATTATTTTCAACCACGCTGATTGGCCAAATTCACGTTGATAGGCGCTTATCTTGCCCTAGTAACAGTCCCTTATTGGCTAGTCGTCACTGTCTCAGTTCTACATTGTTCTACATTAATGAAAATTAATTATTTTATATCTTAATGGATATATATTTATGTTACATTTATGTTATATTACACATTTAGATAAGTAATTTTTGGTAATATTAATTTTTTCAAAATAAAGTAAATACATTTAATATCACACTCTCCACTGGGGGGGCGGCACCCTAGCGCCCTCTATTGGCCAGCCGCCACTGATCCCCTGACTTGCATATACTCTAAACAAAAAAGCAGTCAAAAGAGTAAAGTTGTATGTTGATCGCTTTGTCTAGATTATAATTTAGGATGTGATGACTATCTATGCAACTGCATAACTTACAAATTCATTATGTTTCTTAATAAACTTGAGCCTGTCGCCTATTCTGGGAATCAAGGTGGTGATGGTTTGAAGACCAAGGTAGCCAAAGCTCTCTTCATCAGTTGCCTCCTCTGGAACACAGAAAAAAAAACACTGAAATCACCAAACCAAAATCTTTTTAGTGCTTGTGTGTTCCTTGTTATTCATGACTTGCACCTGGTTTCATTATATAATCTGTCCGTGTTATGATATGGCCAGATGTTACAGAAATTCAGTTTAATTGTACACAATTCACTGCAGTAGAACTATTGTAAAATGTTCAAATTAATGGGACAAAATTGATTGTAAACATCCCAGATTTAGCTTAGCTAGATACTTTTTTCATTTGTAGTCCTAATTTTGAAATTTAACCAAACCATAAAAACAGACATTATGCACACAGAGGCAAAGAAAAAAAATTGAGGAGCTGACAACTGAATTTCACACTGAGGTTAATAGAGTATCCATCTGGTACAACACTCGAAATATTTTCTTCCTTAAAATTAATATCGGAAAATAGTGGTTCTTTAGCAGACAGTAGCTTAAGGCTCAGTGAATAATTGTCCCAATTTATTTATAACAGAAGTGGCTACCAAGTTAGTACCAATAAAAAAATGTGACATGAAAAAAACTTAAATTGACTTACCACTAAACCTGACAATGAGACCTGGAAGCTGCCACTCAAACAATTTGGACCTCACAAAATCGTCCATGAAGAGAATCAAACTGCAAAACCAACACAAAGAATTACAATAAAACAAAAGTATCATGGATAACTCATCCAGTAACGTTACATCAAAGGTATTTTCATTGTTGTAACAATTAACTTCTCTACGGTTTTAAACTTAGACATGAGCAAATTAGAAAGTTTCCGATTCCCCCTCAGCAAACTTAAGCTGGCTAATACAGCACGGACTGACTGGCTAGCAGAGGCCTGCTAGCATGTAGCGAGGTAGCCAAAATGAAAATCGATCCCCCACCCACCAATTTGGGTTCACAACACTCTCCTACTTTTGCTGTTATACATGAAAACCAAATTGATGAAAAACCTCATGAATTCCTCCTAACTTTAACTTAAAAAAAAAATACTTGAGTTACTGCTACGTTGCAACCCTGCTAACATGCTAACTTGCTACATGAGCTGACTTACCAATAGATAGTAACGTTGCTCATTGGTGCGTCATTAACTCACGTTAAGGCTGTCACTTTTCCAGCCTGGTCTTTGATTTTAAGTATGCCATCAATGGTGTAGAACCAAAAATACTTCCACACAGCTCTCCTCGGATGATTCGGAGCTGCTAATGTCGTTCAGGTTGGAAAGTCTTTGTTTTCTGAGGTCAAGAAAGCAGTGGATGTGTCTGAGGGTCAAGCTGCGCTCAGAGTGCCCTCTGTTGGAGGGAACGGTCCACTGCTCCAGGTGCCCTGATGTGCCGCTACACTCAATATTTTACATTCGCATATTTATTTACTTTTCGGTTACGGATATTTATCCCCAAATTTGATCGGTTATTTGAATATCGAAATAAGTGACAGCCCTACCTCACATGTGAACCTCATATTCCCTAAAGCCCTGGCCGCAAAGGCTTCCATGTATTAAACCACATACATTAATGTTGGCCCACTGTGGGTGTGCATAACTGCTAATAGGCTATACGTTACCCACAACAAGCTATCGCTAACGTTAACTACAAATGACCGAGAGCTCACAATCACTGCCACACACATTCATATAACGTTGAACTATTCGTATGACCAACATACACGGTTACTACAGTAAGCTTTATATACATATTATTCATATAAATTAAACAATGTGGTGAAACAATAGTGCACACGTAACAAACCTTGCTTTATATACAGCTGAGTCTCTCAGGATGTCTCTCAGTATGGAAACTGCTAGTAAACATCAAGCTGTAGCATAAGCATGCAGAGAGTGCAGTATCTCACATTCAGTGGAGTAAAATCAGTTTTTAAGCATTTGTTCCAAATACAGTGGATTGACGTGTGTTCGGCAAATAAAATCATTTTTCTGAACAGGAGAGGTGACATTCCAGCTACTGACCAACAAGTTCAGCTGAGGGACAGAGCCATCGCTGCTGCTTGAATTTCTTCAGCACTGTCTTGCTTCTGCAGATGTTACAGTTATAAATGTGGTACAGTCTGGGCATGTCCCCAGTTTATCACACGGCAAACACAAATACAATTTTAAACTCACTAGGACCAGTTTAGGGTTTCCAATCAACCTATTCCACATATGCATCTCTTTAGAGATGGGGATAAGCCAGAAGTATACTGAAAACTACTTATAACATTTCTAAGTTTAAATGTTCTTTTATATTTTTTGTTTTGTTTGAAACAAAAAGACAGAAGGATGACGAAACTGGTAAGATGTTGAAGAAAATGCAACTTGCACCGTGTGATGCATCGACGCAACATAACTGGGGAAACTCTGTCTTGTAGCCCCTCAGAAGAGATGCAGCAGCACCAAGCAGCAGCCATGAGCCCACCACAGGTGCAGAGTGGGCAGGTAGGATCGTTCACTGAGTGAATATTAGACTAAATATCAGAGTATAGTGTAGAACTACTCTATATGAAAAATGCCCTGAGATAATTGATGCTTGATGATTCAGCACTACAGTAATGAAATTGACTTGAATTGATCAGAAGGCTGACCACTGACTATTTTTAAAATGTGATTTAATGTCAGAGGCAGACACAGGGGACAGTGGTGAGGAAGGGACTGCTGCTGTTGCTGCTGTCAGTGTTGAAGAAACAGGAGAGCTGTTGTAACAGAGTGTGTGAACAAGCAAGCATCAGTTCTAATATAACCACTTTCTGTGCCCAAATGATAGTAGTGACCCTTTTTATCATCTAAAGTAAGATGGTAACCAAAGCACACAATTGAATATGAATAAGATGAATGTTAGATGCAATAGACCTGCATATTTTGCCAGTGAAAATACTTTGTTTAGTATTATTAGCTTTTGAGAACAGCACACTTAACATGTAAAGTTGTAATTATATTATTTTAATACAAAAGGTCATGATATAAAGTGGGCTGGTCTGAAGCAAGAAATTCCCGGGCTGAAAATGAGTCTCACTCCGACCCTGTTTCCCAGCTGGGACCAGCAGCCAGACCTCAGCAGCTCCCACAGCTTCAGTGATTCTTAACAGACTGAAGGAAGAAAAAGAGAAACTGGTGAAGAAGCACAACCAGCTGAGAGCTGAAGTGGCAAGTGCAACTGAATATGGCCAGGCTGTCCCTCCTGCTCTGTCAGGTTAGTGTAACAAAGCTCTTTTCATTCTTTGAACTAGATTTTGACTTTGTTTATCTTTATTGTAACTACCAGTAAAGGAATAAAATAAATCATGCAAATGTTTAATGTGTTTTTTTGAACCAGAAAAAAAAGCGGCCCCAGACACCCTCATCAGAATCATCTTCATCTTCAACCAGAACATCATCCTCCAGATCTTTGTCATCTTCATCAGCAGCAGCATCAGAAAAGAAAAAAAAGCAAAGAATAAGAAGAAGGCCAGGTCAAAGGGGAGACTTTTTTCTAAAAGGAGTAAGTTTTACAATATAAGGTTGTAGAAACATTAATAGTAAGGAGGTCACCTTTGAAGGCCATGTGTGAAGTAAGTAATACAATATGCACCTTCACTACTAAAAGTTCATCTGGAGAAAAAATCACAAGTTAGGAATTTGCCAAAAATACAGTTTGTTCTTGCACTTGCATGTATTTATTTTGTCAATGCTGTATCAGATAGGTATTAATTCAACACAGGTTATTATCAAGGCCATTATAATATGTTATATATATATATATATATATATATATATATATATATATATATATATATATATATATACACACACACACATATATGTGTATATATATATATATATATATATATATATATATATATATATATATATATATATATATATATATATATGTATATATATATATATATATATATATATATATATATATATATGTATATATATATATATTATATATATTATTATATATATATTTATATTATTATATCATATATGTTATAAATATGTGGATGATATTTAATACTTACGTATGTACAGACCTGATCAAAATCTTAAGACCAGTTGAAAAATTGCTAGAATATGAATTTTACACATTTGGATCTTAAACGAGGTCTTAAGTAGAGCTACAATATGCAAAAGCAAGAAGGAGTGTGACAAAAAGCACTTTGAAAAAGTAATGTATTGAAAACAAGTAAACTGAAATAGGCTGTTTATCAGCTGATCAAAAGTTTTGTTTTTTTTTTAAATGTATTTTTTGGGCATTTTGTGCCTTTATTGACAGGAGAGAGACAGTGGATAGGCTTGTGAAAGGGGGTGAGAGAGTAGGGGAAGACACTCTGCAAACTGGTAACAGGCGGGATTCTACTGATGCTGGTGACTGCGTTGTCCTTGTTCTTTTAGATTTAACTGCTGCTTTTGACACTGTGGATCACAGTATCTTGATTGCTCGTCTGGAGCACTGGGTCGGCATTAGGGGCATAGCACTTGATTGGTTCAGGTCATACTTGACTGATCGCACTTTCTGTGTTAGTCTTGGCGATGGTGTATCCTCCTCCTCTGCTCCTCTCTTGTGTGGAGTTCCACAGGGCTCAGTCCTAGGCCCTCTCCTCTTCTCTCTCTATTTGCTTCCCCTAGGATCAGTACTTAGGAAGCATGGCATTGCTTTCCGCTGTTATGCGGATGACAGTCAGATTTATGTCCCTCTCAAAAAGAATAATGAGCACTCTCTTCGTCTGTTGTTTGAATGCCTTGATGACATAAAAGCCTGGATGGGTCTAAATTTTTTAAACTTTAATGACAAAAAGACTGAGGTAATGGTTTTTGGTGGTACGTCCGGGACACCCTCTGTAGATCTGGGTTCCCTGGCTCAGTACAACAAACAGGCCATCACAAACCTGGGGGTTAAAATGGATCCTGATTTTAAGCTTGACGGGCAGATTAAGGCTGTTGTGAAATCCAGCTTTTTTCATTTGAGGCAGCTGGCTAAAATAAAGCCAATTCTTTCAAATCAGCATTTTGAATTGGTAATCCACGCCTTTGTAACCACTGCTGGATTACTGTAATGCTTTTGTATGTGGGGGTTAGTGCGCCTCTATCGCCTGGCCTGCAGATGGTACAAAATGCAGCTGCACGCCTTTTAACTGGCACACGAAATATGAGCACATTACCCCTGTTTTAGCCTCACTTCACTGGTTGCCCGCATAATTTAGGATTCATTTTAAAATTCTTTTATTTGTTTTAAATCCTCCATGGTCTTGCCCCGCCCTACCTCTCTGAGCTTCTGCACCCTCACACACCTCCTGTTGTCTCAGGTCAGCCGACCAGCTTCTCCTGAAGGTCCCTAAGACCAAGCGGAAGCTCCGAGGGGACTGTGTTTTGCTGTTGCAGCCCCAAAACTTTGGAACGGGCTGCCTCAAAATATTAAACAGGCCTGCTCTGCCTGTTTTTAAATCCTCCTTACGACCCACCTTTTCTCCCTGGCTTTTGATGCACAGTAGTTGGCAATTTTACTATTGTTTATTTACTTTTTATTTTGATTTTATCTTGATTGCTTCTTCTGCGTTTCTATTTCATTTTAATTGGTTTTATGTCTTTTAACTTGTTCCTTGTCTTTGAAAATTTCTTTTACCTATGTTTTATGTCTATTCTTTCATCTCGTATTTTATTTATTCTCCTGTACAGCACTTTGTTTCAACTATGGTTGATTTTTAAAGCGCTTAACAAATAAAGTTGGATTGGATTGGATTGGAACCTGGACTGGCAGAAGCATTTACATGGGGTGCTAACCACTCCGCCAAACCAGCACCCCAGCTGATCAAAAGTTTAAGACCACAGGCTATTACAGCCAAAATCTGCTCAAAATTTTCATTTTCTGTCAGGCATTCACACGGTCATGCCCTCCTGATGGCTAAAGCTTAGAAGCTTTCTCTTCTTGAACGTGGTTGGATCGTCGAGCTGCATAAGCAAGGCCTCTCGCAGCGTGCCATTGCTGCTGAGATTGGACGCAGTAAGACAGTCATTCTAATTTTTTTTAAAGATCCTGAGCATTATGGAACAAAAAAGTCAAGTGGTAGACCCAAAAAAATTACACCTGCACTGAGCCAGAGGATCCGATTGGCTATCCGTCAAGACACAGGGCGGTCCTCGACCCAAATTAAGGCCCTTACTGGTGCCGACTGCAGTGCAATAACCATCAGACGGCTTCTGCAGGAAAAGGGTTTCAAAAACAAAAACCGAATTCAAAGACCTCATCTCCTTCAACGCCACAAAACTGCCTGTTTAGACTTTACCAGGGAGCATCAAACATGGGACATTGAAAGATGGAAAAAAGTTTTATTCTCTGATGAGAAAAAATGTAACCTTGACGGTCCAGATGGCTTCAACGTTACTGACATGACAAGGAGATCCCACCTGTGATGTTTTCTACCCGGCACAGTGGAGGGGGGTCCATCATGATCTGGGGTGCTTTTTCATTCAGTGAACACTGGAGCTTCAGGTGGTGCAGGGCCGTCAAACAGCAGCTGGTTACGTGCAGATGTTGCAGCGGGCATCCCTCATGACTGAGGGCCCTCGTCTGTGTGGTAACAGATGGGTTTTTCAACAGGACAACGCTGAAGTTAACAATGCTCGCTTGACCAAGGACTTCTTCAGGGAGAATAACATCACTCTTTTGGACCATCCTGCATGTTCCCCTGATTTAAATCCCATAGATAACATTTGGGGATGGATGGCAAGCAGTGTTGGGCACATAACTTCAAAAAAGTTATAGTTACTTTCCCAAAAAAGTAACTGAATTACTAACAGAATTACTCCTTCATAAATGTAATGAGTTACCAGGTAAAGTTATTGATGCTTTACTTTTTTGAAAAATCTTTTCCTCTTGAACTGTGTGTCTCTGTCTCTTGCCTGATAGACTAGAATGGGAGCGAAGTGCTCCGCGGTAGGCTTCGCCAATGCAGCGCTACGCGCCATGGCGCTGGAGATTCACTTCAGATCTATTTTTTGCGTGGAGAAGTAAAATAAATCACGAAGCTGTGTGGTTGGGACCAGCCACGGGACCTTAGAGAAGTGAAGTGAGGTGTTGTTTATTTCTTTTCTCAGTCTATAACATGCTTCATGCGTGTGTGACATCGCTGTGCTCATCAGCCTTCCCCCCTGCACGCCGCAGTGCTGCTCGGTGCGCACTTTCAGTGGGTTTTGTCTGTCAGGGCAAGACCGTGGCACGGCGCTTCCGTGCGCCGTGGGATTTGGGGGTGAGGCAGGTCGGATAACAGCTGCTTGACATCGGTGCAAAGTAACGCGCCACATTTCCCTGTTAGTAATGGTAACGGCATTGTAACGCATGACAAAGTAATTAATTAGATTACCAGTTACTGAAAAAAAAACGCTGTTAGTAACGCCGTTATACTCTAACGCCGTTTTTACCAACACTGATGGCAAGGGAAGTTTATAAAAATGGCCGTCAGTTCCAGACAGTTGATGCCCTTCATGAAGCCACCTTCACCACTTGGAGCAATGTTCCCAAAAGCTTCCTGGAAACACTCTCATCAAGCATGCCCAAATGAATTTTGAAGTGATTAACAAGAACAGTGGAGCTACTCATTACTGAGTCCTACTGAGAAACATTTTTGTAATGATTTGGAGAGTTTTTTGTCCTTTTTTGAGCGATGGTCTTAAACTTTTGATCAGCTGATAAACAGCCTATTTCAGTTTACTTGCTGTTTTCAATAAATTACTTTTCAAAGTGTTTTTGGTCACACTCCCCCTTCTTGCTTTTGCATATAGTAGCTCCATTTAAAACCTCATGAAGGTCCAAATGTGCAAATGCATATTCTAGCAATTTTTCAACTGGTCTTAAGATTTTGATCAGGACTGTATATACCCCTGTCATTTGCAGTGACCACACCAGAACAAGTCCATATCCGGTACAAACATGTCCTTAAGACATACTAGGCTACGCTGAGCCTTTAAGGCTTTAAAGCAACATGGAATCCCCAAAAATACAATGGCTCTGACGAACATCATCGCAGAGGTACGATGTCCAGTGCATGAGAACGTAAATATATTTGTGTTGCCACTATGACTGTTTTTAGATCTTATTCAGTCGTATAAATGATAACAGAAAAACTATTGAAGTGGGCAGGGGGAGAATGAATGGTCTTGTTATTACATGTATAATACTTAATACAAATCCATATTTGAAATTGTAGGTTCATATTGCTTCAGAAGGAGAGGAATTTAATGTCCCGTCCTACCAAGCAGGGACAACATTAAAGCAACGTGCTTCAGCTGAAGGCTGATGTTGATTCCTGCCCTGCATCACAGGAGAAAATCAACAAAATGAAAAAAAACAACATACTCCTGCCACTGAAATGGCGTTTCAGATTTTAAATGTTCTGATAATTGGTTAGTTGTTGTTGTATTGCTGTTGCTTCAAGTTACTTTGCTGTTGTTTGAAATGTGAAATATTTGTTTTGTTTTTTAAAAATTAAAATGTTTTAATCAGAGTGAGTATTTTTTCTCAATGTATGTTAGAAAAAATGTCCTTAGTAATGTTTTTGCATGGAGTTTGTTGTTTGAAGATTAAAAACAGCTCGACTTTGGTCCATAATTGGAACACATAGTAGTTGCAGTGGAAGTGCTGGGTACTTACAGGTAAAGTAGAGGGTAGTTACACAGTAACTAAAGCCAACAAGTGTTCACTTTACAATCCAGCCTGGTTCCAGATGTTGACCAGTAGTTACAGGTAAAGTAGAGGGTAGTTACACACACCTGTGTGGCGTCTTTTGCCTGGCAACAGGCTGCAAGGTCACCAGCAAGTGATCCAATCAAATGAATGACATTCGCGTGCCAGCATTTCAAGCACAGCGGTAATTCTAGCTAATCTTTGCTGACTGTAAACATGGCAAAGTAAAGCAGCTTGTTTTCATTCAAATTTACAAAGAAATGCCCAGAGGAGCAGGAAATTTTGAGTAAAATTACCCCTGAAGACGAGTTACCGTCCAGCTCGTCCGCCTCTCTTCATCGTGTCCTCCAGTACCCAACCCCTCACATCAGCAAGGCAAGTAACAGTTAGGCTAGAGCTGTGTTTGAAATCGTCCACTCATTCACTGACTCACTTTTCCCTATGTTGTGTATATGAAATAGTGGACTACATAGGGAATGACCAAACAACATTTCGCACACTACACTGAAATATTCTAAACGTAGTAGCGTCAGTAAATGTTATATTCCTGTGATGGAAGTGGACACACCAAAAATCACGTAAACAAACCGGGCACTCTGGAGGATAATTAGCAAATTGTGAAGTTATTTACAGCTGCTAAAAGACGTAAAAGAGCTATGCTATAAACGCGTTAAAGATACTTTAACGATTTTTTACATTCATGAATGAAAGCAGCGCCTACAGCCTTCCTTCTCTCCTCTTCTTCTATGGAAAAACACAACCACATTGCATTGTGGCATACGGGAGTACAATATACACCCTATGTACACTTACATTTGCTGTGAATTATGGGTATTTTGTGGTGCACTATATAGTGAATGAAATTAACTGCTGAGAATTCAAACAACACTACAAAATGGAGAATACTCTATACAGTGCACTATATCCGTGATGGGGGCGATTTCGAACATAGCTTAAGGTTAAAGTTAGTTTCTGGCTGTCTGTAGGCTTATGTATGATTTCTGTAGTGAAAATTATATTGGCATAATTATATTGGCATTAGGGAGAGGTGACTTATGATAGCTTTATGTGTTATCTGCAGTTTCCCATCCACACACATATCGGGGAAAGCTAGGAGTTTTTCTGACCGATGGTACTCCAAATTCCCATGGCTGGAATACAGCATCTCAAGAGATGCTGTTTTTTGCAAATCTTGCCGTCATTTCCCTGAAGCAGCTTATGAGGAAAGACTCATTAAGACCGGCTTCAAAGACTGGAAACATTTTTCTCAGGGTTGTAGCAAACATGAAGCCAGAAGGGGGAACATGCTGCAGCGCTGGGGAAAATGGATGGTTTTAAGCAAAGTCATCAGCCAGGACAGGGAAATGTTATTAACCAGCTCAATAACAATGCCAGCGGCATGTCACTCACTGATAGACACAGACAGCACATCCTGATGGTGATAGATCTCGTCCTGTTCTGTGCAAAACAAGAAATCCCTTTGCGTGGGCATCAGGAAAACCCAGATGCGTTAAACAAGATTCAGATTCAGAATATTTATTGTACCCTTGGGTAAATTCAGTTTACAGTGAGTGAGTACTCTCATATTATGGACACACAAAACAACACGAGACAAAGTGACGACAGTGCTTGGGCTAAAAGAACAGGGAGGATAGCCCTGAGATAAAAAGCAAGATAAGTTAAAACATCAGTGGGTAAAAGAAGGCCTAAAAATATGTCAAACCAAGCTAAAAGATAAATATGTGCCATTCATAAAAACAATATGAAAGAAACAGTACAAGGAATAAATAAATTAGTGAGGTAAAGTTGCAATTTCTCTCATTTGTTAATAGCACGGATGGCTGCTGGTACAAAGCTGTTTTTATATCGTCTGGTTTTACAAGCAGGAACCATGAACCTCTGACCTGATGGGAGCAGCTGAAACTCTCCATTGAGAGGGTGAGAGTCATCGCTGACAATAGAGTTACCAATCCTCTGTAGCTGTTTGGCATACAGGGATTCTGGGTAAAGCTGAGACTCTCCAATCAGTGACATGGTCTTTACAAGACCATTTCACGATTTGGTTTAAACAGTTTTTGTTTTTCAATGACACATTTCCAAAACAAAAAAAAGACAGAAAGTCAAAACTGATTCAATAAAAGCACGATAAAACAAGCTCAGCATGGTCAGGTCAATGTTAAAAGTGGACAGTTTTCTCAAACAGAAGAGGCGCTGGCGTCCTTTTTTACACACAGCTTCACAGTTTTCCCCAAAGTTTAGTTTGTTGTCAATGATAGTGCCAAGATATTTGTATGTGTTGACATACTCCACTATCTGACCGTTTAACACTGTAGCCTTATGATTGGAGTCCCTGTTTCTGCGAAAGTCGATGATCATAACTTTTGTTTTTGAAATGTTCATTTCAAGGAATGATTTGTTGCACCAGTCCAGAAAATCATCAACAACTGGGCCATGGTTCCTCTCATTGTTTTTCAGCAGGCTGACAATCACTGTGCCATCTGCATACTTCAAAAGATTGTTGCTTATGTTAAAATACTCTAAAAGTTTTGAGGCTAAAACATGGGGTTGAATTGTATTAAAACAGATGAAAAATCAACAAATAAAAGTGTGTGTTTCTTTCCCCTCCAGATGTTTAAAAAGCAAATTTAATAGAGTACATGTAGCGTCTTCTACCCCTCTGTTGGGTCTATAAGCAAATTGCATGGCTCAAGGTCATGCTCTGCTTTTTTTTAGAATTTCAGATTTCACAATTTTCTCAAAACATTTCATAACAATCGACGTCAGTGCGATTGGTCTGAAATCATTGAGGGTTTTGGGAAAATTGATTTTTGGGGCAGGGATAACAATAGCATCCTTCCAGACTCTTGGCACATACTGACTCTTTAGAGATTCATTGAAAATGTGCTGAAAGATAGAGCTCAGCTCCTTTGCACAAGATTTCAGTAAGCAGACGCAAATATTATCAGGACCACAGCTTTTCTTTGGTTTGAGGGAACAGAAGGATTTTTCCACATCCTTCTGGGAGATAAAAAAAAGTGTTGATTGTCACTGACTTTATGACTCACTTCCTGTATTTCCATGCTAAAATCAAAAGCATCAAAATGTGCATAAAAACAGTTAAGTGCGTTTGCAAATTCAAAGTCTGACTGGAAGCCATCAAGAGAGATGATACTGCTGGTTTTAGAGTGTTGGAGGCCTGTAATGGCTTTCATACTTGACCAGGCAGATCCAAGATTATTCATCACCATCTTGTTCTCCAGCTTCCTTTTGTAGTCTTGCTTTGCCTTTAAAATCCCAATTTTCACCTCCTTAGTGGCTGTGTGCAGCTCGGAGGCTGCTCCATGTTTAAAAGCAAGTCTCTTGGCCTGTATACAAGCCTTAACTGACTTAGTGATCCAGGGCTTATTGTTAGGAAACACTTTTATATGCCTGCAGGGGATGATCATGTCTCTGCAAAAGGCGGCATATGAACAAGTGACATCAGCAAGTTCATCAAGATCCTCACCACAAGCTTCTTTAAACACACCCCAATCAGCAACAAGGGCAATTTTTTAGAACTACTTGACCTAGTTTCCAAATATGACCCAGAAATAAAAAAACAGTTGGATGAATTACCCTAGAATGGTCAACTACACCACACTATACAGGATGAGATACTGGAAATTGCAGCATCACTCCTTTAAAAAAAAAAAAGACAGATTTGCATATTGAGACGGACAAATATTACGCGATTTTAGCAGATGAGTGCAAAGACTTATCAAAAAGAGAGCTAGTGGCAGTATGTGTCAGATATCTGCATAATGGCACATTGAAAGAACGGGCTGTGGGATTTGTGGAAACAGATAACATGACTGCAGAGGCAATATCCGCTAAGATTTTGGAAGTGATGGAACTGTTGCAGCTAGACCCGGGGCTGTGCATCGGATTTGGGTTTGATGGCGCATCAGTCATGTCGGGGAACAGAGGAGGAGTACACATGATACTGAAGAAGACGTTTCCCCACGCTTTATATGTGCATTGCAACTCACACAGACTTAACCTTGTCCTGTGCACAGCAGCTAAAGTGTCTCCCGGGGCATCAACATTTTTCGACATAATAAATGGCTTGCATACGTTCATGACGGGGGCGCACAGACATGCCAGATTTCTAGAAATTCAACAGCATATGCGACCAGGGTAAAAAACACTAGAACTGGAGAGATTCTGTAATGTGCGGTGGAGCTCATGGTCAAATGCAGTCGGTAAGGTGCTGACGCTCCTGGGACCTATTTTGGAGACCCTCACCACATTCTCTGAAAGTTCAGGCCAAACAAAACTTGAAGCTGACTCCCTACTGCACCAAATACAAACGAAAAAGTTTTTGTTTCTGCTTGTCACATTCAACCAGTTATTTGAAACCAGTGACTACGACACTAAGGGCTTACAATCTTCCACATTATCAGTTACAGATCGCATTGATCTGATTGAAGGGCTCAAGGACAGTTACACTGAATTCAGGAGTAAAAATGATGCATTTGATAAAGTAATGGCACTGACAGATGAGCTGATGAATAAACATGAGATTGTGTGCTGGGATATCAGTGGATCACGGAAGAGGAAGTTGCCAGCCAGGATGGATAATATGCACGTTGATTCCACTCTGGGCAAATCATCACATGTAGAGCAAAAGTCAGACCTAAAGAAACTGTGGAATGACATACTGGACAAGCAGATGATGGAGCTGAACACTCGTTTCAAGCCCGACACATACGGCTTTATGAGAGCCGCCGCTGCTGCCTACTTGCCACGGTCAGACACCTTTGGTGACAAGGCTCTCGTGCAGCCTGCCTGCACGCACTTTTCCATTCCCGTGGAAGATTCAGAGTACAGTGTGTTTGTGCAGCAGCCTAAAAGAAAGGTAAAAGCCAACAAGACCAACAACAAGAAAAAAGAAACACTCGTAGAAGTGCTCGACGCATGCCCCTGTGATATTTTCCCCCACATGAACCACCTCCTGCGGGCCCTCCTCACATTGCCCATGACAACATGTAGTGTAGAGAGACTATTTTCAGCTGTCAATCGGATAAAAACAGGCACCAGAGCAACAATGTTAACAGACAGACTGAACTCCTTGTCCCTGCTTTCATTCGAAAGGGATTTGACTGATTCACTAGAACATGAAGAAATTCTTGCTGTATACAGCATGAAACCCGCCATCTCTTGCTGTTACACAAGAATTAAATGATATGCATGTGTGATTATCAGCTATCTCGAAATGTTAAGCTGTTGTTTCCATGGTTAGATATGTTATTCCATTAATTATTCTGAAGAAATAGGTTACAGCAGAAAAGTCTAGTTTTGGATTGTTTTCCTGCAGTTTGTGTTGCAGCTGCATCGGATTCTGCTATGATATGTAAATAGTGTTCTGTCGTTTTGAATGTTTATGAAAAGGTTCAATTGTTCTGCACAGTTCACTGCCCGCTGGGCTTGATAAATAAACGGAGAGAGAAACAAACCCTCAAAAGATATAATCCCGTTTCAGTCTTTTTATGTATTGGACAATCAAGCAAATTGACAAAAAAATTAAGTTTCACTGCCAAGGTGTGTGTCTTTGTCCGCTTCAGCACTGAGCTGAGGACAGCGACACAAGAGTCACGCAGGTGGGCTGTCTACAGAAAAGTTCTGAAATGGAGATGAAGGGGAACCTTTTCCCTTTTTTAAAAACTGGTCTAAAGGTTTTTTTTTTTTTTAAACTGGCTCATCCAGTTTTCTGGAGGCTCATCCACAATCAAAGTCCTGGCGCCGCTAGTGGTGTAAGCACATGAAGGATCTCACTGTGTGGTTGCCTCGTGATATTATCAAAGCGACATTGCCAAAAGCTTTTAAAGATCACTTTGCTAACACAACCTGTGTTATTGACTGCACAGAGACAGTTTTACAAAAAGCAAAAAATCTGGATTCAAGAAGTGAGTCTTCTAGTCATTATTATGCAAATAACACAGTTAAGTATTTAGTGGCTGTTTCTCCCTCTGGAGTAATCATGTTTATTTTTGGCGCGTATGTTTGAAAATGCAGTGACAGGTACATAACACAGAACTCAGGGATTCTGGATTACTTGTGTGCTGGAGATGAGGTGATGGATGATCGTTGGTTCACTGTCAGGGACTTGCTGGAGCGTAGAGTGAATGTCGGAAAGTGTTTTAGGTTCCCTTTAGTTTATTGTGAAGGTGTGTCAGTTATGACGTCACTTCCTTTTATCGTTCATCTCTGCCGTATTGAGCGCTTCTCAACGGAGATTTCATCGTGTGCGTGCATGATTAAAAGTGAGTAATGATTGTCTTAAATGCTTGAATACTGTTTATAACTGCTTAGACTTCGTTTTGGTTCAAGCCCCTTTTATCCTGTGTTTTATTTGCAAGTTTGGGCAGTTGATAAGTTCATAAGTTCATAAGTTAATTAGACACCCGTGACAGCGTCATAAGCTATTGTTTGAATGTAAACCTTTATGCTGTATTTACATTTCGTTTTCAGATATTTGGTGAGATGTATTCATCTGTTTTTACATTGTTTTATGTAGCTTGGTCTGCCCTGCGTGTCATGTGTGCTTGTGATTGTTATTCACTCATGCATGCTTTCCATGTTCAGCCGGATTGCTTGCAGTTGCGATCTGCGCCCACTAGATGGAGACACAGACCACCAAATGTGTCTGACATCCTTCATAGTCACATATTTTTGTTGTGGTTGTTATTTTTGGGTTATTTTGACCTTATTGCTTATTTCATTCAGAAATGACAACTTTGAAGTGTTGTATTATATACTTTATTTATTTTGACATTTTTTCTGTATTTTTTGTTTCTTTTGTAGACCACACTCACACAATCTCTGTATCCTACTGTACTTATCCTGCATCACATCCCCTTCAACGTCAACATTAAAGCTTCCTGAAAGGTCTCTCCGTGCCCTTCTCTCTGACGGGAGCTCTGTCAATAGAAGCTATTAAACCAGGAATATCTCTCAGAGTAATACTCTATCACAGTGAACCTCATAATTCCAGCATTCACATGCAAAGGGGGCCAGCTGACCAATGAGATGGTCGCATGTACATGCTCGTATTCATGTTGAACGAGTAATAAGGCATCTTAACCCTCTGGAGTCAAGGGTATAATTGGCCGTTTTTGACTACTTTTGATTTTACCCTTATATTTCACAAAACTGTTTACCTGGCATTGCTTGGTATCATTTTTTTCAGCACAACCTCACATGTGTGGATTTAGAGTTATTTTTCCATTTTGACATACTATATTAACACAGTGGACCTAAAATCACACAGAAAACACAAAATCCGAGTAGAAAAAAGTTGTATTTTTTACTGTGAAAACCACAAATATGTATAACGAATCAATTTTACAACTTAGAATGTAAATATAAATTGTAAATTTCAAAACTTATGTACAACCTTTGCACACAACAAAGTAATTTACCACTATTTACACTAAAATGCAGGCAATTCCTCAGGCGTTTTTTTATAAAACTATTTACAAAACAATGTAATGTCTCAGAAATATGTATAACAAATAATTTTTACAACTTAGAATGTAAACATGAATTGTAAATTTCAAAACTTTTGTACAATCTTAGCACACAACAAAGTAATTTGCCACTATTTACAATAAAATGATGGCAATTCCTGATGTTTTTTATACAGCTATTTAAAAAATTATGTAATGACACACACATCATCTATGCCACTCAAAAAACAGTTTCTGCCTACCACAAGACAGAGAAAAGATGTGATTTTCTTTCCAGTAGTCCTGAAGACTCGGCACACTAATGACATGTACATCAAGAGACCAAAAAACTCATACAGGTCCTCCTCCTCCTCTATGTCAGTCCACTTGTATTTTTTTCCTGATTCTTTTTTTTGCAGCATTTTTGTTGGTGTTGCTGCAGATGGTCCTGACTGTGTCAATTAAAAAACAAAAAAACAAAAGAAAAAGGTCTTTTGGACTGTGGGGAGAATGTTTCTCTACCTGCACACCTGGTGGTCTGCGAGGCTGGAGCCTGTTTACTACTGGGGCAGTGTCAGCATCCTCCTCTGTTTTCCAAGGCTCAGGTCTGATGCCTGCAGCTGAGCCAGCGGAGGTCGGGACGTGGTGGGGGTGCCGCGTCGCCCCCTCCTCCGCGTAGCCGGACCTCCGACTCCCCACACACGTCAGAGGCTCCTCTCCCTCTCTCTCCTCTTCTCTCTCCTCCTCCAAAACAAACGAGGGGATCATCCACCACGTCGATGTGCTGCTGCCGAGCCTGTCTCAGACTCACATATTTTGTTGTGGTTGTTATTTTTGGGTTATTTGACCTTATTGCTTATTTCATTCAGAAATGACAACTTTGAAGTGTTGTATTATATAATCCAGACTCCGCACAGCCTGACTGTCACAGCAGACTAAAAATATGCACGAAAAAGTATGGCTTAAATAGACCCATCACAGCTCTGGTTTTACTTGGCCTATTAACAAAATTTAAAAACTGATATAAAGCTTGAGGTCTGCACTTTCAACAAAAGTTGAAACGGAGACTCTCTCAGAGTAATACTCTATCACAGTGAACCTCATAATTCCAGCATTCACATGCAAAGGGGGCCAGCTGACCAATGAGATGGTCGCATGTACATGCTCGCATTCATGTTGAACGAGTAATAAGGCATCTGAAGGTCTACAAGATTCTCTCACAAACCGTGCTAATCAACTTAGTGCCCAAAATGGATCAGATTCTCCAAATCTGTGCAGGCTTTAAGAGCTGAGCTTATTTCAAGTTCATAATGAGAAGAGCTGCAGTTTTTGTAAGACTGCAGTGCTTACCCAGTGATCAAATATGGTTTATTAATTTTTCATGCAATGGCAGTTCAAGTCATTTGACTTCAACTTTCAGGAATTTTTCCCTTTAAAGTCCTGAGAAAGCTCAGTTGGTTTGTTCCATTACCTGGCATTTATTCAAAATAAAAATGACTAAAAGCAGCTGGATGCAATCAAATGGAGCTTTAATTCCTTCTTCTTCTCTGGACAAGAAAGTTACAACCAAAGAGTGACAAAGCAGTCTGAGAGTTGAACTGAAAACTAGTACAGTGTCATCTCCTTTTACAGCGTTGTATGTGGTCACTTGAGGGTGTGTTTGGTGAGAAAGATGGCCTTGCAGGTGCAGTAAGTTCAGTGAGTTCATGGGAATGTCTCAGCTTGTGGAAAGAAAAGGTAACGAGAGGGCCAAGAGGTCTATGTACGGTCATGTAGCGTGTGGGAAAGCAGTCTCTAGCAAGGAGAGGGCTATGTAAGGTCATGTACAGGTTGTGTTAGGTCATGTCACACAGCAGTGATTTTACAGCATTTCAGGATAGTTCAAATACATAAGAAAAAACTATATACTATATATACAAGAGTCAAATTGTTCCTCACGCCAACTTGTGAGTATTTTCTGATGTCTTAAATGTTTTCTTATGTATAGATGTAGGGCTAGGACAATGCGCTTTCTCCTGATCCGATTTTTTATGATTTTTTAGGTGCTGTTTCCATTTAAATTGTGATTCTACAATATTACCAATTTTTGCAATCTGTAGTTAGCTTTTTTAACACCAGCGAAAAAGATGAACAATGATGAAGCCTACAGACTATATCAGGAAAAATACACATCACATGTGAGTCTGTTTTTAGGATTTATTCAGCAATATATTTTAACCAGCTGTTCATGCTCTCTCTTCAAAAGCCTGGACTGCATCGAAAAGTGGCATATTAACACAGACTAAAATGGAGCATTTTAATTTGGAAAAAAACACAATTTAACTTAGCTGATTGGTTTTTGCCATAATATTAATTTTAACAGTTGTATAATAGGGCTGTGGGCTGGGCATCAGCCTCACTTCTGAACAACACAAATTACATAGATAATGTTTTCTTTCTTTTATCTCAGACATGTAGATTTTCTCGTACCTTGACATGTTTCAGCGGAAACTTCCTCCTTCCTCAGAAGTGTCACCAGATGATAGGAGTGACGTGTTTAATCAGCTGGTGTTATGGAGGTGTGACCCTCCTGTCAAATTTTCTGACAGGAGGGTCACACCTCCGGCTGTCTGTTCACCTCTGCGGGACACTGCTCCAGGTGTATGAGAGCATGTATGCCCCCTCGTCCCTGTCCATCGTCCCAGTTCATTTTTTCCTGATCTCTATGGCTTCCCTAATCCAGCGCTGAAGATTGTTGTCCTTGGTGAGGATTTCTCTTTTGCAGTGGTCGGTTATGGCAGATTTGTAGTTTTCCTGTTGTGCTTTTTCTTTTATTGATCTTATTTGTCTTGTTCCTGTTTCTGTTTCACACTCCTTCTGATGTTCTCTCTGTCGTGACTCTCCTGTAAGTGTACCCTCCTCCTGTACCCTCCTGTTACTTCCGTAACATCAGCTGATTTAACATGTCACACCTATCATCTGGTGACACTTCTGAGGAAGGAGGAAGTTTTCAAAACATGTCAAGGTACGTTAAAAATCTACATGTCTGAGATAAAAGAAAGAAAACATTATCTATGTAATTTGAAGACATAATGAACACCATTCAACTAACACAAATGATGGTCCAACCCTATTAATAAGGCAAGAAATTCCATTAATTAACCCTGGAAAGGCACACCTGAGAAGAGAAAACCATTTCAGGTGACTACCTCCTGAACCTCATAAAGAGAATGACAAAAGTCTGCAGAGCAGTAATCAGAGCAAAGGGTGGATACTTTGAAGAAACTAGAATATAAGACATGTTTTTGTTATATTCACACTTTTTTGTTAAGGCTAGGGTTGGCAATCTGATTTAGATACACTTTTTGTAATACTGGTTAAAATGGTCTTTATGACCCGATGGTAATCAACTCATAATGTGTTCATCATACAGAGCGAAAAATATCCGCTAGACTCGGTGCATGTAGCCGATCTGAGAATGATAAGACTCCGCGGGAGAATGCTCACCTCTCAAGTTTTGTCTTTGAAAATAAGGGAAGCCCGCCGTGAGCCGTCCCACAACCCCAACCAAGCTCCAGTATCCCTCACATTTTAAGACAGATTTACAAGAAATCTAAAATAAACACTTTGTTTTTCTTGGTTTGTTCTGCTGCTCTAATCTCACGACAGCTACCACCCAGACTACTGCAGGTGGACGTTCTCACCAGGCTTTTTCTTCTTTGGTTTTACGGCAGTTGGCATCCATCATTTTGGAGCATTACCGCCCCCTTCAGGCTAGAGACTGAGTTCAGTTTGGAGAGGCAGAGGAATGTTTTATGGGAGAATAGTAATACAGGAGCACGTCAGGAAAAAGGACAAAATACGTAAAATACGGTAGTTTCATGGCCAAAACGTGAGATTTGACAGCTATGTGGAGAATGGCAGAGGAACTACCTATATCAATCAGCCAATCAAACTTTATTTGTATAGCACTTTTCATACAGGGCTTTGTAATACAAAGTGCTTTACATGAGAAAAAAAAATAAGTGGAATAAAAAGCAGAAATTGCATAATTGCATAAAATGAAAACATAAGACCCCCGCAATCCCCCCATCCGCCAAACCACATCCAATATACACACTCACTACCTATACCCCGATCAACATTGGGCTGTGAGCACTAACTAACTTTACATGTTTGTTTTTTAACTTTACTAAGATAATGTTTTGGTGTTTTCTTACTGCTGACTGAGACATGACTTGGTGTAGTGTAAAACAAACACGTTGTGCAGAGGGTTTGGAGTTGAATCAGTCTTCTGGATATATCAGCCGCACGTGCATGTGATCGGGGGGTGGGGGGTGGGGGGGGGCTTGGCGGAGCCCTGAGGAGATTCATGGTAGTTTTCCAAAATTGCCAACTCTAGCTTTAAGTACATAATTTCACATGTGTTCATTCATAGTTTCATACCCTCAGTGAGAATCTACAATCTAAATAGTGATGAAAATAAAGAAAAAACATTGAATGAGAAGGTGTGTCCAAACTTTTGGCCTGTACTGTATGTGAATCGATTTTTCCTCCCACCCCAATATATATATATCTATATATATATGTATATATATATCTATCTATCTATCCATATATATATATATATATATATATATATATATATATGTATATATATATATATATATATGTATATATATATCTATCTATCTATCCATATATATATATGTCTCTCTCTCTCTCTCTATTATATATATATGTATACACATATAGGTATATATGAGATCTTTTGTTTTTAAATTTGGAACAAAGCAGAATATTGTATTGAAACCCTTCCTCTCAACAAATTCATCCACTACCTTTGGCAGCATGTGTGAAAAGTAGAAATTCTGGAGGTGTTTCATGTGTGTGTCTGTAAAGGTTTTGTCAAATAAAATGTCTAGCTCCAGGTGCTCAGTTGGTGTCCAGATAACCAGCTTGCAGGTCTCCAGCTGCAGGCACATCATTGTCAGCTTGATTTGGAGGAAGAAATGTAAAATATATCTTAGAGTTTATTATTTAGAGTGAATTCTTAGGACTGTTGCAATGTCACAACTTCATACAACACATCAACTTCCCCACACACACCCATCGTCACACCTTGGACTTGGTCTGCTCCACCAACAACATCAACCTGCAACGGTTATCCAGTCACAATCTTTACATCTCTGACCACCTAGCTATCACCATGGACATCAATATCCCCCTCTTACCCCAAAACACAAACGGTCAATAACCTTCAGAAACCTCAAATCCATTTGTCCCACAGCTCTCTCAGCCTCTCTCACCCACATTCTGTCCACCTCCCCTCCCTCACTGTCTGATGACCCCTCTGCCCTCGTCAGTTTCTACAATGGCACACTCTCCACCTGTCTGAACGAACATGCACCCACCAAAACCAAAACAGTCTCCTTTAAAAACTCTGCCCCCTGGTTTACCCCTGAACTCCATCTTATGAAATCCCATAAACGTCAATTGGAAAGACTCAGCAATAATACCGGTGTATCAGTACATCATCAAGCCCACATTGACTACCTTCAACAATACAAAGATGCACTAAACTCAGCTCGAACCACCTACTACTCCAACCTGATCCACTCTGGTGCCAACAACCCAAAGGCTCTCTTCACCACAATAAACTCCCTCCTCAAACCACCAGACAACATCTCCTCATCATTCACTGCAGAAAAATGTCAATCCTTCCTTTCATTCTTCCAAACAAAAATCAACACCATCCATAGTAACCTTATCACCTCCAGCACCTCCCCCACCTACTCAACTGGTTCTCCACCCGGCTCCCCGCCCTCCTCCACTCAGCCCTGGTCCAAGTTTTCCCCAGTATCCCCAGCAGATCTACACATCCCAATGACTGGAATGAAAACCACCACCTGCACTCTGGACCCCATGCCATCAAAACTCATCAAGGACTGCCTCCCTGTCATCTCACCTCTGATCACTGCTATCGTCAACTCCTCTCTCAGCTCTGGTTCTGTCCCTCAATCCCTCAAACTGGCTGCTGTTACCCCCATAATTAAAAAAACATGTCTCAACCCAGATAATCCGAATAATTTCCGTCCCATCTCAAACCTCCCCTTTCTCTCTAAAATACTGGAACGTGTCGTTGCCTCTCAACTCAAAACCTATCTCACCTCCAATAACCTGTTCGAACCATTTCAATCCGGCTTCAGACCCAAACACAGCACTGAAACAGCTCTCCTCAAAGTTTCAAATGACCTTCTCCTCTCTGCAGACTCTGGACACCTCAGCATACTCATCCTCCTTGACCTCACTGCAGCATTTGACACCATCAACCACACCATCCTCCTCTCCCGACTACAATCAACCTTACACATCACTGGCACTGCACTCTCCTGGATCAAATCATACCTCACAGACAGATACCAATTCATCAACATCAACAACTGTACCTCCTCCATAGCTCCCCTGTCCCATTGTGTACCCCAGGATTCGGTGCTTGGTCCCCTCCTCTTCATACTCTACATTCTCCCAATTGGAAAAATAATTTGTCATCACGGTCTCCGCTTCCACTGCTACGCTGATGACATCCAACTCTACATCTCCACAAACTCAATCACTGCCCCCACCCTCTCCACCCTGTCCAACTGCCTGACTGAAATTAAACTCTGGATGCAAACAAACTACCTCCAGCTCAACTGTGATAAATCCAACCTTTTAATCATTGGCCCCAAATCCCTCACCACAACCACCGCCAACTTTTCTCTCACAATTGACAATGTTTCCCACATCCCAACCTCACATGTCCACAACCTCGGTATAATTTTTGACTCCCATCTCACTCTGGAACATCACATCAATCAACTCACCAAAAACGCCTTCTTCCACCCGTCCAATGCTCTCCTTTTCCACTGCTGAAACCCTCATCCACGCTTTTATCACTTCCAGACTCGACTACTGCAACAGCGTCTTCTATGGCCTTTCTTCCAAACAGCTCAACAAATTGCAATACATCCAGAACTCCGCCGCCCGCCTGCTCACCCACACCCGCTCCCGAGACCACATCACCCCTGTCCTCCAAAACCTCCACTGGCTCCCCATAAAACACAGAATAAACTTCAAAATCCTCCTCCTCACCCACCTTTGAGCCCCCCCCCCCCCCCCCCAATCTCTCCAGCCTGCTCCACCACTACACCCTCTGGAATGCACTACCATTTCACATCCGAAACTGCTCGAACTTGTCAACATTCAAAACCCTCCCCAAAATCCACCTCTTTAAAATTGCTTTCAACGTATGACTGCTTTTTATGCATTGTGTTTTTGTTTCTTTCATGTTTTTACTGTGTTTTATATGATGTTTTTAGCCTCTGTATAGCGTCTTTGAGTGCTTAGAAAAGCACTTTATTAATAAAATGTATTATTATTATTATTATTTTAATGAAGGCTCACAAGTACCCTGTCACATTAATTTATATATTATTTTCAACAAAATGTACCCACCTGAAGGTAGTATCCACGTGGCCTGTTAGGCTGAATGAAATACCTCCCATCTTCTGAGTCCCTGATGTCACCAGTTGGCTGACTTAGAAACTCTGCAAGTGATGTGCAGCTCTTTAGTGGACACTTCATCTCCAGGAGCCGTGTTGAGTCCGACACTCCATCTGGACTTGCTCCAGGGATGGTCAGGACACACCACCAGGTCTCTTCGCTCCACAGTGTACCCTTGAGCCTCCATGAGGTGGATGGCTTTGTCCTCATTTTCTGTACCATGTTTAATGGCAGCATTGTCAGTGAAAGTTGGGTGCAAGTGTTCATAGATGGATTTATGTGGGTTAGTAGTGCTTCATTTTGGCACTCTTTTTGCCGTGTCGCAGTCAGTTGCAGCTTTTTCGCATCATGCCACAGTTGTGATGCACTCTGTACTTTTGTCTCTTTGGCCAACTTCTCCACCTGAGCTGGGCTAAGTTTTACATATTTTTCTTAAAAATTGAGACACTTCCTGCAGGTCAGCTTTGTGCTCTGTGTGGGGCATCTGTAGATCACACTGGCTCTGAAAGGACTTCTTATCTAAACGTAATCTGTAGCACTGTAGCAGAGGGCCATTAGTCTGCAGCTGATATAGTGGGGCCATCACAGAAGAACTTATATATGTTTTAAATTCTTTGTGATCCTTGAAAAGTTTTGGGGTACACTCTGCTGATGACACACTTGTGGGATTTAATGTTGATAGTGATGAGCCTTCATGAATGTGATGTGCTTTATGATGCTTAAAATGTGTTTCACTCTTTTCAGCTCAGCTTTCTTTCTTGTGCCTGCATTCCACCTTCTCTGCACATCGGTGCATGATGTCCCTGTCTTTCCCTGTCTGACTGCATTCTCAACCTGAATTGAAAATACAATTTTCAATTAAGATTAAATTTAGATTAAATAACAGCACCATACATCATTAAAGCAGAGAAAATGTTATTATAAGTACCAGATCAATCAACATTTACCTTCCAAAGGATGGCAGCAGTGTGGCTGTAAGATCTGCTTTAACCTGTGATACATGTACAGCCTTCTGTTTGTATTTTACCTGATACTGGGACTAAAACCCAGGCATGGTGATACGGGACTTTAAGGCTTTGACTGGGCTCTATGTCTGCCTTTAGGTAAAAAAGGTTGTGTCCCATGTCTTTCAACAAAACGCGACCAACCTTATTACTGTGTAGGTACTGATACACCTCAGAGCTTTTAAGATTGTTCATTGCCTCACCGTCCGAAATGACAGAGTTAAGAAAGTAGCTAAAAATGCTACTGTAGGTTATATTCAGCCACTTTTTCAAGTCATCCTCCCATCCTTCTACACTAGTAGATAACAGAACTGTAACGTCGTCTCGTTTGAGCTGTGACAGCTTATGTTCCCACCTAATTATCGTCTTTCACTCACGATTATTTTACTGTAACTGTAAACACCGGCTCAAACCCTAAGTAACGCCCATAATCCACACAAATCACGGGGGCTGGGAATAAGGTGGATACCCTGTATTTTATAAATAAGGTACAGTTATGACAGTAAAATGTGAAATTCCTTGATAATTATCTCAATAATTGGGAAAAGTCATAGTTAAAATTTTCAAATAAAAACCTAGAAATTCTTTGGTGATTGTTCCACAATTGAAAATTTTTTTCTCATAAGCATTTTTATGCATTTTTTAAACATAAGGCTAATGTTTAACTTGAAAATTATCTTGCAATTCATCTATAGTGAAATGTTTAAAAGAAAAAAAAACAGGGCAGATCTTCTCATGTAAAATGTCCTGTACTTCAGTGTGATTAAATAATTTGAGACAACAGAAAATTATTGTTAAATAAATAAAAAAACATCTGGTGATTTCTTTGCTTTTATTACATTTTTGAAAAACAAGACAATTCTCTTGTTAATTTAGAAAAACAGAAAAAATAAGTGTAATAATAAATGGTTAATTTTCATTAAAATACAATCAAATTTATGTTCTTCATAAAATACAGTATGTTGATATACTGCAGCAATTTTTTTCCTTTAGAAATTCTTGATACCGTTTTTCACATGATGTATTTGCTTGATTTAGTTGCAGTGCTTTTATCAAAAAAACCTTGTTTCATTATTTTTTTGTCGTCATAGTGTTTCCATAGAAGCATCAAAACAGGAAGACCTTTCAGGTAGGGTTGTGGAATTTAAAACAATAACGTCTAATGATATCATGTCCTGTATTAGATTTTTATGATGTTGTTAAATAAGGAAACATGTTTTAAGTTATTAATACCCCATAGTCCTTTAGATTTTTGAACAGGCAGTGTGATATTTTGGTCTGAAAGGCATTTAAAAATATTTCTTCTCACTAGGGATGACTTGCACATGACTATGGGACACTTGAAAAAATTAACTTGTTTCTTTCAATATGTCAGTCTATTTATGTAATGATTAAGGAATAGATATAAAACTAGAAAAACAACATTTAACTACTGAAAAAGTAAACTTGCCTTTTAAGTGTACCCATGCAGCAATGTTTAGGTGCAGCTATATGGTATTTGTGTATTTTGTTGATGTTCCAGCTGATACATGGCCAATATATATGGCTGATTTATATTGGCTGTAAATATCAGAAAAAATGGCAATATCAGTCGATGTGCTATTCACCATTTTTAGGCTGAGATTGATGGATACTGTACCAATAATATCAGGTATTCATAGTTAGTACTTGCAAAAGTTAGCATATACATGTCATGAAACTGAATTGCTTGAGAAAATAGATGGTTTTCATTTCAGATATTTATTTGACCATTGCTGTGGTGCGTTGGAGTGAAGGGGAAGACCTTGGAAAGCTGAGTGACATAAGAACTGATGCCATTAGAGGTTATGATGATTCCAAGTAGGGATGGATACCGAATTAGGTACCTTAAGAGGTACCGACTGAATTCTGTAGGTACTACCGAGTATCAATTCTCATAAAATCAATAGGGACCATGTTTAGGTACCTAAACGTATCCTTGTGACTGTGAGGGAGTGGAAGAAGCAGGCATACTATTGGGTAGAGTAGGTGAAATTTCATACCGGACTTGAACACAGCATAGCAATAGCATTATGACGTCAGCAGCTGCAGGCTCAGTCAACAAAGCAAGCATGGCTGAGAGAATTGAAAAAATTGAAAAAAACACTGAAAAAATTTGAGATCTTAAACACACGCAAAAGTACCAAAAATTGGTACCGTTAAGTACCGATACCGATTCCCAGGTACCGGGCATCGGTATGGTATCGGTTCGAATATGAAAGGTACCCATCCCTAATTCCAAGATGGACCAGGATGGGAATCCAATGGATTAAAGTAAAAAAAAATCGTTTGACTGAAAATTATTTTTGTGTTGGTGGTGGAAGTAGGGGGTCGGGGGCTGCATTACCTCCTAAGCCCCTACTTGTAATAAATTTTCATAATGTAACAATAGACCTTACTATTGTCATTAACTGGATATAAATCACAAAACTTCAATTTTTTAGTATTTCAGTAACAATGGTTTAATAACAATAGTGCATCTCCACTTATTTTTTACTGATTTGTCAATTACTGACACATCGGTGCCCTCCTCTAACAGTAGTGCGTCCATGGTTGCAAAACCGGAAAGCGCATTGACGCAGACTAATGATGCAAACTGAAGTGGCTTAACGTAGGTTTACGCCCTGTAAAATAGGGCCTTACAGACTATTTAGTCTGTAATGATCAGCGGTGATGCGAGTAAACTTCAGGGGGACGGGGGCAGGGGGAGTGACCCTACATCAGAGAAGGGGTATTTACGCGCCCCTCCACTACATCACTGGCATGGAGCGACACCGAGCTAAAGAGCCGAACCCGGACTGCAGGAGCCGCAACAAGTAGGCTTAAGAGCCGCATGCGGCTCCGGAGTTTAGACAGCAAATGAGGCCGCTCTGTGTCCTCCATTAAAGTCCGTTAATATCACAAACAGTGACAGCTCCTTTACCCCCCCCCCCCCCCCCCCCAACACACACACACATTCACACGCGTGCGCAAACACACGCACAAACTCCGCCCGGTTTACGGAAAGAACTTTAATCCATGGAATCCCATTTCCAGCTACTCAGCTGTTATTGAATGGCCACATGGGAGAAAACAGTGCGGAGGCTGGCTACACTACAGAAGACAGATCATCTTTGTTTGTGGTAAGAGATGCTGCAGTTCAGACATTACTGAAGCATGCTCTCTTTTAGTTTACAGAACTTAAAATAATTGGTTGGTAACACAGTGGGGAGATTTTTTGTGACTTACAAATGATGATTGAGATAATGTTCAAAGAGGAGTTTTACAGAAAACATTAAAGTCATTTGAACAAGTTAACTTAATTTCAAACCAACTGGTGTCCATGATGCCATTTTTTCACCATTGTATCAATAAGTACAGGCCATGTTTATAGAAATGGCTATGACTGTGATAACTGTGATTAGGTCAGGGAAACAACAGTAGAGAAACAAGTGTTTAAAAACTTTCAGTAGCTGTCATAAACAGTGCAATATATATTTACATGTTTTAATCATGTAATTATGTAGCGCAATCATGCATTCTTAAATGTAACCAACCATGTTCATATTGAAAATATGGTTATAACATGACTTTTATTTACATAAATCGATAGTCTTTTCTGTATGATTGTGAATGCCTGAAGCATTATTTTAAGTTTTACCAGACCAAGTAACTTGTGAAGTATACCTGTGTGTCTTACCATTTCATGCATGTACACTGCTTACACATTGTTATACAAACATTGCTTACTTTCAGTCTGATTTTCTTACATGAAGTAGTTACCCTTTTGATTTTTTTTTCTAGCTACCCGTTTTGAGGCAAACAATAAACTGAATTCGCTGCTGAGGGAAGAAGAACCTGTAGGGTTGACAAAGAGAGTGTCAGTGGCTCCCCACAAATATGGAAATGAATCAGATGAATCCGATGATAATGAGACTCAACTTGTACATGCTAAGGTGCCATTAATTTTACTCTTTAGCTATTAACATATTCCTCAGTGGTAGTGCAGCAAGTTGGCTCTTTCATGTGGATACATTACTCTTTTGCTTGATCAGAAAACTGTTTTGACCACAGATTTTTTTACTGATTCTGGGCTGTTCCCTGATTTTATTTAGCAACCATGGTTATATCTCCCTCTGATTCCCATTCCCTTTCTTTTGAAACCCTTAAGTCAAAGGCTCCCATCACTAAGGACCCAGCAGAGGAGTTCCTGATGCAGCATGGTCATTTACAGCCATCTCCACGTAGTAAAGATCCAAGAAAGGGTGTAGGTAATTTGACGCAGGAGATCCAGCACCTGAAAGAAGAAATTGCCAAATTAAAGGAAATGGTTCTTCAAGGTATCACTTATTCATATCAACCTAATGAGGCATGAACTGGCACACTGTCTTTTGAAATCACTGAAGGCTTTACTGGCAGTATAATAACAGTAATTAAATACATTTTTTGCTTTTTAATCCAATGTGTCTAGATATCCCTGACATATTACTGGGCATGAGGAAGATAACTGATATGGCTGTGCCTCCAAAGAAGTCCAGGTTGGAGCTTACAGCAGCGTCCCTGGCTCACCAAGGTTCCCCAAAACCCAGGTCCAGCTTACCTGCCATTTCACCAGTCTCCCTCCTCAAGTCTACCCTGTCCAGTTCTACATCTGCCTCCTCACCACCTGCAGTTTCCCACTTTTCCAAGGTGACCTTTTCAGACAGAAATAAATCAGACATTTAATATAGATCAACTGTTTATTGGACTGCTTTTGATGAGTATTAAAAATTAAATTTGCATCAACATCTTAAGACTGTGAGGCTCAACAAGCCAGACATATTCTACTGAAGTACTCACCTTATGTCCTTGGCTTAACAGGTGGAGATCCATCCTGGGACTGGAGTAATGGTGGATCAAGTTGCTTGGGCCTACGCTACCAATGCGGATTCAGCCACTGTGTTTGCCTGGCATCTACTGATTACAGTCTTCCCAATGGAAATGCTGCTGGTGAGCAACCTTCGAGGGATCAAGCGAAGTGGAGGGCATGCTCGTCTCCCACTGGACAAGAATAAACTGGATGCTATTTACGGTATAGTTACAGCATTTCAGGTTGTTTCCTTTGTGGTTTTTGCTATCGTGTATTATCTGATCTCAGCGGCCAGACTAAACTTTTGTATTTTTTTATGCAGCTGCTACTCTTGAAAGGTGACCAGGAAACTCGCTCTCAAGCATCAGAAGCACAATCAACGCCAAGATCACTGAACTCCGCACCAAAAGTAAAAACCTTGCTGTGCCTACAGCTCCACATTAAATAGTTTTGTTTGCTCTGAAGTTTCTGATGGTCCTGCGCATTTACTGGAACTGACTACTGAAAGCATGTAGAGCCTTTCAAATCATACATTACCTGGGTATTTTCTAGGTTATTTGGGAAGTTAAGTAAGCAGGTAAGCACTTCAATTTAGATCAGACCATTGAAGACCATGGAAATATGTAGAACTGTGTTTAAGTACAAAACAACCTTCAATTGCAAATCATGGCAAAATGCAATGGAGAACAATAATGATTTTTTTTTTTACCCATTTAGTCACTTTCTTGACTTTGGCACAACGTTCCTTAAAAGCAAACAGGTTATGCTACTCACCATCTCTTAAGCAGGTTATCACAGGACATTAACTGGGTCATATATTTGCTTTGATTCCTGGACTTAATTCCAACTTGTTCAATCAGAATCAGACTGTTAACTGAGTCAGCATTTGCTTAGAGCACCTAACTGTTCAAAATTCTTTTCACTTCTTGTTTTTTTTCTGGCAAAAAAAAATGTGCAGTTCAAATGTTTGTAAAAACAGTACTTTGGTTTTTAGTCATCATTCCCCTAAAAGAGATGAGTAGAATAATTACGTGGTCTTTATGTCTGCAGGCATGATGTGTTTACAAGCGTGCTGTAATATTTTCATGCAGTTCCTTGTTAGCAAGTTTGTTTAGCTATCTGTGAAATCAGAGTCTTTCTCTTCAAGACCAGATTGACAGACTGTTTTTGGTTTGCAATATAGGTATTGTAGTACTAGTTGGGTTGACCTTCAATAAAGACTGCTAAATCAAACTATTGACTTATAGCAATGTTTTAAATAACACATAACACAGTAAATGCAGCATGTATTACTGTGTTATGTGTTATCCGTGCAGCATGTTTGCATTCAGGCAAGTTGCTGAGTTACTGTGGAGTTATAATCTGTAAAAACTACACAAAGAGAATCTGTTTTACAAAGACAATTCTACTTCTTATGCAAAGAATGTTATTTTTTGCAAAGTAAATAGGCTGACTGAAAGTATACATTTTTTAGTTTCATCATCAGTCATCTTGTAGTCAGATCTACTATGATCATCAGATCATCAGATCTACTCATATATCATTAAACCATTACGTATCACAGTTTCAATGTAACATGATGTCATATCTTACATCTCAAATAAAATGGCAACGCATCTAATCAGCTCATATCTTAACGTATTTTATCAGCATACCATGAAGTATTGCATAACACAAAATAATACATATTGATCATTAATCAATATTAATCTATACGTTACAGTGTTTCATTGTATCAGGAGGTTCTGCATAACGTTAAATCATGTTGAATCAAATCTTACCACTCTACGTTTAATTTTATCGTGGCTCATCAATAAACTCAAATCATATTGCATTATATCTTTCCTCATAATGGCATTGTTTCGTATCAATCAGCATCTTAAATTGTTTTATCGTAATACATTGTTCCATATAAAATTAAACATTATTGAATCAAATCATATTGGCCCACTTGTATCATTACTCATCAAATTATTTAAATCAATTCGTGTCTTTTATCCTTATTAAATGGCTTCATATATTATCAATCATACATCTTACATTGTCTCCTTATCATACGTTGCTATATAACACTAAGGGGCCATTTACGCGTGGCTGCTGAATATGATCGGATCGGATAAGTTTTCATTGCGTTTTGGCCTTGTGTTTACATGGAAACTCTTGCGGTTTGTCCGAAAATGGAAACTTTTGAAAACAGGCTCCAGAGTGGAGAGTTTTCAAAACGCTCTTCCATGCAGCTCCGTGTAAACCTGAATCAGAGTGTTTCACGTTAAAACGCTGACGTCACCGCATGCGCAGTACTCTTTCATATGAAGGCTGCGTACGCTTACCAGGAACAACAAAAGCTTCGGCTGTTAACCGAGTACTGTGTGTGTTGGGTTTGTTCTCCAGACAAAAACTATCCACACAGATTTGTTGTCCGAACTGATTTGTTGTCCAGAGAAGAAACTCCTGCGTCTTTTGTGTCCACTCGCAGTTGTTGTTTGTAAATGTTTTTCTTCTTCATACGTGTATTGTGGCAGCGCTGCCTCTCTGCAAACCTACACCGCCATCTACTGAACTGGCATGTTTACTGCAGCGTTCTTCAGTGTGTCTGTCCAAACGCGGATCGACTTGAATACGCAAAGGTAAAATCTTGCGTTTTCAAGTCACAGTGTCCGATTTCACGTTTGACTGATTTACATCACTCTACGTTATTTTGTATGGTTACTTATCAAATTAAGGTGCATCATTTCTTTTATTTAATGGCATCTTATGCCATTGTACTTCTTGCATTGTTTCATCGTATCACACTTTTCTGTGTAACACTAAATTACATCTATTCACATTGCTTTGTTTTATCGTTTGGTAACTCATCAAATCACGTCAAATCATGGTGCATAAATGCTTGTAATTAAATGGCATTGTATCTTATGCAACCATGCATGTTACATCGTTTCATGGTATCACATGGTTCCATTCAACAATAAAGTATACTGATTCAAATATTTTTGTTCTATATTCTATCCTATCAAGGCTCATCACGTCAAATTATCATGCATCATATCGTATCATACCTCACCTCAGCATATATTTAAGTTAATCATGTCGCTTCACATAACATACACTTTTTTAATTCTTTCCACTTTCGTATCATATCCTGGCAACGAGATGTCAGTGCCCGTGCCAACTACAATCAACAATCATCAGGGGCTCCAGGCACCGGGATGTTATTGTCGGGCATCAAACAGCATATCCAATTGTTTTGTATTATTCGTTACACTTCGTATCGTATCTTTGGCATGGTAGTGCCTGTGCTGTATACAATCAACAATCATCGTTGGCTGTCCAGTGGGGCACAAGGAAGCTGTCATCGGCCATCAGAGGGCGTATCTAATCGTACCACTTCTTTTGTGTCATATCCTGGCACCGAGATATCAGTACCCTTGCCAGCCTCTTTCATCAACCATACAGGGTAATACAAGTATGAACACCTGTTAGTGCCAGTGCTGGCTGCAATCTACAAATATAAAGGATCAACCAGAGAAGGCTCCAGGAACCAGGACGTCATCATCGGACACCTAAGGTCATATCAGTTTGGGCACCTGGCACCGGGATGCCAGTGCCTTTGCTAGCCACCGTCATCAACCATTAAGGTTTGTACTGGTATGGACACCTGGCACCAGGATGTCAGTGCCTCAGTTTTGCTACCATAAGGGGGAATTCCAGAAACCAGAATTAAACTCCTCCCACCAGTAACAATATAAATCTACATAGCTGTGCCGTCAGAAATACTCGACACCACGCTCATCTAGAAGGGAACTACGGCAGCAGAAAACCTGACTTATCCCAGTTTTCTAGTCTCTTTTTTGACTTATTTGAAACAATTTATTTTATCCATCCAAAGTATTTAACTATTATGATAACAGTACCAAATAACTTCGCTTCAGTTACTAAGGTGCTTTCTCCTAGCCAGCTCCTCTTCTCCTCCATTTTATTTCGACATCAATTCAAGTCATGCTGAAGTCCTTCTCTTGCTCCTTCTCGTTAGTTTTTGTCTGAATTCATGTCCTGAAGCCAGGAAGTCTCAATTATGGAATTATATTTCCCCTATACCAAATAAATTTGTCTTGGTCTGTTTTGTTTTAAAGATTAATAAAGATAAAAAATTACACATTTTTTTAAATTTGCACATTTATTGATGATGATTTTGGGAAAGGGGCCACAGATGTTGTTCAGCATCCATAGAGCAGGTTGATCCTTCTGATGTCCCAGTAGGACATGCCCTGCCTCTGTCCAATCTGAACGTTGGGGTCTGGGATAGGGGTGATGGAGTCCCTGCCGTACTGGATGGAGAAGGCCGTTCTTCCATAGTGCATGATGGAGGAGTAGTCGTAGGGAGTGTTCAAGTTGTTGGTGGACTGCCTGTAGAAGTTGTAGGCCATCTGCGGGTTGATGTTCTCCCAGTTGATCCTGACGTAGTAGTCGCGGTCGCTCCTGGTCTGCTCGTGCTGGAAGCCCAGAGCGTGGTTGATCTCATGCTGGATGATGCCGTGGTAGAGGCAGCCCTGTCTGTTGAGAGAGAGCACCTGTCTGCCTCCCTCTCTGCCCAGAGAGGAGAAACATCCGGCTTTGTTCTCGATGCTGATGTAGTCGCATTTCGCTCCGACGGGAGTGAAGCGGATGCAGGTTTTGCTGTGGTACGTCTTCATGGCGTACTCGATCTTCTGCCTCTCCCAGCCACTGAACTGGCTGCTCACGGTGTAGGGGATCACCACCAGGCCGTTGGAGGCTTTCCTCCACAGGCAGCTCTGGGACCAGCACCTCATGGCGTTTCTGCTTCTGGGAGCCAGCAGGTCTCCTTCCAGCAGGATCTCATCTGTGCCGTTGTTGGAGCTCAGGATCCTGGTGCTGATATCCATGCTGTCTGTCTCCACTTCATCTTCTTGTGTGCTCCCTTCCTCCTGGAGAGGAAGAGCCTGAGAGAGGCCGAGCAGGAGCAGCAGCAGCAGGCTGACAGAGGGACTCATCTTCAGGGAGGCTCTGGAGGCTGTGGAGCTTCTGTGGACAGAGAGAGAGAGTCCTTGAAGCTGATGATTGACTCAGCTCAGTCCTCACTCTTTATACTCTCCTCTACAGGTGTGTCTGCACCAGGATTATGGGTTGGGGTCCTCTTTGCTAGTCCTAAATAAACGTCAGAGGGGAGGACTCCACAGACAAACCTGCTGTTCAAACATGAATTGTTTTCTCTGAGCAGAAGAAGAAGGAGAAGAAACATGTTTCATGGGCTGTTTACTGGTCTGGTTTCTCACTTTATTGACTTTACATGTTGGTCCTCATTGAATAAACCAAGATCTTATTCTCCAAATACAACCTGAAACCATTTGTTCAGCTTTATTCAGAGATGTGAAACCTTAAAGGTGGAGGATCTTGGCTGACATTAATTAGGTGAAGTTCATTTCTGCTTTTTTATGATCACACTGTGACTGGTGTTTCAAATAAATCATGTAATCCAGAAAAAGGTCTGTGTGCTGATGGTCTAACAAAGCAGCCCCTTTAGGAGGTCATTTTTTCACAGATAAGATTTGGAGTTATCTCTTTTTTGAATGAGAAGAGACGGCATTAGAGGAGATATATCTTGGTGAGTGTCAGTGGGATCTGTTAGCAGTCACTGAGCACCAATTGAAATAAGTCTAACTACCTGTATATTATTATAAATGTGGTCTGTTGTTTTAAATAGGGACATCAGGACTCACCTATCTGCTGGAACAAAGAGATGTGTCTGCAGTGTCCATTTCATGACGCACAACAGCAGTTTGAAGGCTTATCATTGTTTCCTAACATACATTCTTAACACAGGGGCTATTTTAAGGAAAAGTTAAACACTGTAAAGAGTAGATATTGCAATATTTTTTCAATATTTATTTTAATATGGTTTCTGTCATCAAAATCAGTCATATGTTGTGTATTGGCACTCACCACTACTTGGGGCTGTGGCTGTGATATTTGTTGTTGTCATGCAACCTATTGTTGCAGACTTGGTTTAAGCAATAACATTGGCTTTTTTTGAAACTGTGTACAATATTAGCAGCACAAAGTGGTTGTAGCATGCAGTATGCAAAAAATGTGTAGCCTACTCTTGGGACCAGCTCACGTAGCGGGATGGGTTGGGTGGTTGGCGGGGGTTGGTGGACCAGCGAGCCTGGGGGTAACCAGCCCTGGACCATCACGTGAATGTCTGTGTATGTATGTATGTGTGTGTGTGTGTGTGTGTCTGTGTGTATGTGCGTGTGTAGGTATAATTGGATGCAGGTTTGTGTGTGTCTATGTGCATATATGTGTATGAGTTTGTGTGTGTATGTATCTACATGTGTATGTCCTTGTATGTGTGTATGTGGGTGTATGTATATGTGTATGAATATATTGGTATACATGTGTAGATATGTATGCATGTATGTAGATATGTATATATATATATATATATATATATATATGTATGTATGTGTTGGGGATGTGGTGGTCCATCGGTGTGAATCGGTGCATCTATTGGTTGGGCGGCGGTCCGGTCGCGTCGGTGTGGAGTTGGGACGTCGGTTGGCGTCGTGGTCCTTGATGTGCGCCCTTGTTTTGGGACCCTGGCCGGGCATGCGTGTCCGTTTCGGCCGGCCCCGCGTCGTTCTGGGGTTTCCTCTCGGGTCTTGTGCGTTCGACGTGTGGGACGCGCATTTGGGCTTTTTGCTCTCTGGCACGCCGCACCTGAAGTTTCTACTGCTGTGGGGTCGGCCTGGCGGCGGAGGTTGCGTGCTGCGCGCATGGCGGGGGTGCTTTGTCGCGTGGGGGCGGTGGGTTGTGTCGTCTTTTGATTTTGTGGCGCGCTGATTCGTGTAGTTTCATGAGGTTGGGGGGTGTGGCGGCATTGATCGCTGGGTGGTGGGGCGGGGTCTGGTCGCGCAGGCATGCGGGCTGTGGTTGTCGGGCATCATGGTGGAGCGGAATCATCGGTGTTGGGTTGGTTGTGTTGGTGGTTCTGGTTTTGAGCATGGGAGGTGTTTGTGTCTGATTCGGATCGGGGCTGCGTGTTTTTGGTTTGGTGGAGCATGGTTGAGAGTGTTGATGATGAGTAGTGGCGGGGTTTGGATGGTGGTTCGGTTGTCTTTGTTGCAGTGTTGCGTCATTGCTTGGTGTGGTGAGCGGGCATTGCGGTGGGACCCATGGGGTGGTGGTGGGGGCGGGAGAGCGCCTTGCATGGATTGGGCCTGTTTTGGTTTTGGAGCATGATTGGATCGTGGAGGAGGTTGTGGTCCTCTGCGGACTGTCGTGCCCGGGGGTCGGCGCGTCGTTCCGTATTTCGGTGGTGGAACTATCGGAGTTATTTTGTGTTTGTTTCTTGCTTCGGGTTGGATGTGGCTGGTTGTGTTCAGTGGGTGCATGGTGTCGTCTTTGGTCAGTTGGGGGCCCCTGGATCGTGTCGTGCCGGGGTCGGGTCGTGGCGGACTTTGTGGTGTCGGCGGGTGTCGTGTCGTTGTCCGGGGGGTCGGTGTCATGTCGTGTCATCTTGGGGCTGGTGATTTACACCCCTAGTATGTATGTATGTATGTATGTATGTATATGCCCCTCTTCTCTCTCTAGGACGTGGCGCGTGTGCATCGTCCGGGGTGTGCCGGGCTCTCTGGCTCTTGCAGCCCTGGGCTCTGGGCCTGGAGGGTGTTGGGCCCTCCTGCCCCGGGGGGGTCCCGGGGAACGGGGGTGCCTATTGCTGCCTTAGGGCAGCTCACCTTCCAGAGGGAAGTTCTCTTCTCTCCGGTCTTACCTCGCCCCACAGCCCCAGCTTACCCGCTCCTTCACACATCCACACACTTAGGACTTCGGGTGGCATGCCCACCAGGTGCAGTGGAGAAGTCCTTAGAGACCACTCCTACTGCACCCTGATAGGACTTGCTCCCCACTTTTAATTGCACTTAGACATCACCACATATTACCTACTACACTACACAACATTCAAATAGGGGGTGTATGGTGGGCGGGGCTCTTCAGGCTGACCACCTGGAGTGCGTCGCCTCCAGAGCTGTTTGGTCGACTGCCCCCCAATTTTAACGATTTTTAACTGCATTAGGAACACAACCATCTACCTACTATTGAGCGGGAGAGCTGGGGTAGGGGCCCTTTCCACACCCCTGTTTCCTGGGTGCACCCTGGGGCACGGGGTAAGGGGGACCCACAGGCTTGGGCTATGGGCGGTTGACGCAGCTGGGGTCCGGTAGCACCCTGGGGGTGTTCATTGCCCTCTGTCCTGGAGGGGGGCAACAGAGGTGGAGGTGTCCTGGTGCATTATGTTGTTGTGTTGTGGTGTCGTTGTGTCATTATTTCGCTGTGTTGTGAATTAATATGTGGGGGTGTGGGTCACCAGTTTCGGGACGGTGCGGTGTTGATTCTTTGGACGGCGATGCGGTGTTTGCAGGTGTTGCGGGGTCTGGCGGGGTTCGATTTCGGTGCGGGGCGGTTCGGGGGCCTTCGATCGATTTGGGGCGGTGCTGTGTGCTCGCTGGGCGCGATCGGCTGCATTTGACCTGGGGCGGGGAGGAGATGCGGGACGATTTTGGTGGTTTTGTTGCTGGGGTGTGGGGCGGTGTGCTGGCCTTTGGGTATGGTGGTTTGTGGAGGATTGTGGCCATCTCTGTGGTCTAGTCGTGTTGTGGAGTTGAGGCAGGCTTGGTTCGGGTGGGTTTTTTTTTTGCCCCCGCTGTTGCCTTGTGGGTCTTGTCATTCCGCTGTGGTGTTTTTTTGTTGTGTCGGGTGGTGGTGCGGCACTGTGGTTGAGGTAGCTGGGCTATTGTTTGAGCTTCGTTGTTGTTGGCCTCCGGCGTTTGACTGTGTTCTGTCGGGCCCCTAGAGGCAGTGGGGCTACATCTGCATGATCACTAAACACAAAGCACAACTTAATCCGAATAATCTGCACTCTCAGCCGCGCCCCTACAGATGCCGATATCTGTGTGTTTATGTATATATGTTTATGTGTATATATATATGAATCTACAATTGTTGTTGCTGCGCTCATTGTTGCTAACGATCTCTCCAGTTCTTCTCTCCTCAGGTGCTCCTTGTGACTGTAGTGTCAGAGACCTCAGGATATGGTTTCTTCTCAGGTTCAGCAGCTGGTTGTTTGGTTCTCCTGTTTGTATGCATCTGCTCAGTTATTGTGGTTGTTCTTTACTGTTGTTTTGTTGTTTTTCTCTCACTTTTTGTCTATTTTCTTCCCTCTCTCCTATCTATTATCACCCTTGTTTGGTCAAGCAATTATCTCTCAACTTGGCAATATATGGCGTTGACAAAAACAAAATAAAATAAATAAAAAGAATTAACAAAAACACTAATAAAAAGTTTCACTTAAAACTCAAGGGGAGCCTTATATACAAACGGCTCCTCTTGGCAAAGTAAATGTGTTCTGCACAATATGGCAGCCAGACCATAATTCTGCTGTTGCAATGCTGGACACGACAAGTTAAAAAAAAAAAAAAAAAAGTGTAGCCTTCATAATTTTTTGTGAAATGGGTCAGGGGTTGAAGTGCATCCACAGAGTATGTCCTTGGCAACAGTTGTAGCAATATTAGCATTAGCATTGATTCCCCAAACTCAGCAGATTTTCTTTTTTTTGTGTGTTTACATGGATGCAACACATTCCTCATCAGAAGTGAAAATCATGAAAAGCCAAATAAATCCTAAATTAAATTCATTAACAGATGTTCTTCCAGCAGTGCTAGCTGTCAGCTGAGCTACCATAACCAGAAACAGACATAAGAAAGACTTTGGATTAGGGTGGGAAAATACACAGCTTTGTTTCATGCTCAAAATACACACAATTATTTAAGTGTGTTTGATACTTAAATACTTTTTGTATTGTAGATGTGCTCTGATCCAATGTTTAGCCCAGAAGGTGGCAGTAACTGACCCTCATGTGATATTTGCCATGTGCCAGAAAATAAAAGGATGAATCAACTTGGCTGGGTGTAAAATAACTGCCTCTGTGCTTGTGTGCCCTATGTCTTCACTCTTGAGTATGAGCTCACCAAACTTGTAGGCCAAGGCCCCACCTGGACGTAAAAAGGCAGATTGTCATCAGTATAGATCCAATATTTTTACTGTTCTATTGATAATCCCCTTTTTGAGTTTGTTGTCATGATTTTAGCAGGTGTGTCAAAAATAAATATGATGGCCTCTGAGCAGAAATGTCCTCTGAGATCTCCAGCCCCTCACCCATTACATGAAACAGCCCAGCTGCTCCTTAAAATCATTCAGCCATTTTGAACTGGCTCAATATGAGGACTTGTCATCAATCTTCAATCCAACTAACTGAACTCTGACACCTGTTGGACATTTAAATGAAGCTTTTAATTACTGAAATGACCAAAGAGGTCAAAGAGGAGTGACCTAAAGTCAATGACCAACAAGACAAGAAACCAAAAGAGCTACTCGTTTGTTAGTGAAATATTTATTAATGTATTTATTTTGATTAGAAACAGTGACATGCAAAATTTAGAGGGGAAATAGATATGAACCAGAAGCTTATTTTTACTTGTAGTTTCATCTGAGGGTCAGTGGTTTAAAGTGGTCAGAAACAAATGAAACGAGCAAATAAACAGCAGCATGGACTGAACAACAGCCTGATCTCTGTTGATGTAACAAAGTCAGCTAAGGGGCAGGAAGTGAAAAATGAAGACGCTGAGCCACTGAAGTGGGGTCCATACATGAGGATTTTCTCAATATGAAGAGGTGTTTCACCTGTCAGAGACCCCACAAATGAAGATAAAAAATCAGGTCTTAATAACTTTTGAATGTAGTGAGTGTGGTGTGCTCCAAGATTCTCAACATAGCACACAATACACAACGATTCTGTCCCACTACAGATCCAGAATCTAGTCCTCTAAGCCTGAAATCTCACATGATGAAACCTGATCTAACAAACACGAATAAGAAGGAACACAACAGTAACCAGAAAACACAACATGGAGGAGGACATAAGAGACAAGGAAATTATGGTGGTCTTGGGACTATCTTTGATGGAAAAATCCTGAATTTAAATAAAAAAGAAAGACAAAAAAAAAAATCCTGGAGACAGCGTGAACATGTGAGCTGGTCCTCCATTTCTGAAGTTCACTGAACTTTAGGTTTCAGGTCAGCCATGTTTAATTAGTTTTATTTACGCCTGCTTCTTTGTTCCTCAGTCAGCTTGCTTCTTCATTAGCTTTTTTCTGTTCCACGTTACAATTCACGGAGTCCTGACTCGGGAGTCGTCGGCTTTCTCCATACACAGGAAGGTTTTTGTAAATATTGAACAAGTTTAAATATTTATGATTAAGACGATTATCAGAACAAATTCACTCTTAACACACCTCAAGACCCAAGGATAACCTTACAGGATAATCTTATAAAACATAAGATAATCTGGCGTTTGCTGTAGGGAAGGCGGAGTAGGGACAAAAACAGCCTGATTATATTCATGTGAGCACCCCACTTCAGAATTGAGGAAAGTCAGCACACTGAAGAGCTTGGTCATTGGGACCCAACCTGAGGTCTGGGCACTCGATTATCCAAAGGGGGCATGAGGCTCACTCAGCAATGAGGCTGACAAAATGTGGTTTATATTTATAAACAAAACACTTAGTACAATTTTATGGATTCTCTCACAGGAGCAAACTTGTGAAAGCCCATTTCTTCTGGATTTTTATCTATAAAACAGTTTAAACTGATGTTTATTGACAGACTGGTTATTTTAGTTTTTCATGTAGGTCTTTACGGAGCATACCTTTTTCTTGGTCCAACTAATGACAACCTGACACATCAGATGGAAAGTTCAATATGCTGTATGCTATACAAAATATATTTTACTTGTCTTTCTCGACAACAGTCCATAGAAAGTGCAAAAATATGTGCATTATTAGGGGATTGGATGATCGTTTCATCAATAACATTCATTACAGACCAATCAGACGATGTAGTAGGCAGCTGCTACTGCAGCTGTAAAAACAGAAAACCACCTACACTTCACTGAGAAGTGTTAATACCTCAGGTTTACATATGATTTACATTATATAAGAAGAAAAATAACACCAACTGCTTAATCTGATAAATCATGAGTGACCAACACTACAAAATGTACAAATAAGGACAGGAGATAAAATATTTCTACTGACATTAGATTTCTGTTGCATGCCTTATTTTTTCAAGTCATTAAAGAAGTTACTTTGCTATGATTTTTTAATCTCTCTCTCTCTCTCTCTACATATATATACATATATATATATATATATATATATATTTTTATATATATATATATATACACACATACAGTATATATATATATACAGTCATGGAAAAAATTATTAGACCACCCTTGTTTTCTTCAATTTCTTGTTAATTTTAATGCCTGGCTCAACTAAAGGTACATTTGTTTGGACAATTATAATGATAACAACAAAAATAGCTCATGAGAGTTTAATTTAAGAACTAAGAACTATTCATTTTCCATGGTTTTCTTGATAATAACCAAAATTACTTAAATTCTTACATCAATAGCTATGGCATTGTACCGCCAAAAACACTACTTTTAAGCATTCCATGTTTTCTTTTCTGTTTGCTTTAAACACATGATACACACAAGAGTTAATACTTGATTGCATAACCATTGTTTTTGATGACTGCAGCCATGCGTCTTGGCATGCTCTCCACCAGCTTCTGACATTGTTCTGCTGTCACAGCAGCCCATTCCTGTTGGACAAATTCAAACAAATTTTCTTTGTTTTTGGGCTTGTGGTTCTCCATTTTGAGTTTGATGATTTTCCACAGGTTTTCAATTGGATTAAGATCTGGTGATTGAGCAGGCCAAGGCATGGTGCTAATGTTGTGGTTCTCCATCCAGGCTTTAACTGACCTTGCCGTGTGGCAAGGGGCATTGTCTTGTTGGAAAATCCAGTCATTGAGGCAGGAAAGAGTTTTCCAGCTGATGGAAGAAGACTGTTTTCAAGGGTAGTCCTGTACATGACCTGGTTCATTCGGCCTTCACACAATTGCATTTGCCCTGTTCCACTCAGACTGAAACAACCCCAGATCATGACTGATCCACCCCCATGTTTTACTGTAGGGGCAAGACAGTCTGGGTTGTAAGCTTCTCCAGGCTTCCTCCTAACCAGTAAGTTGGCTGGAGTGGGCATCAATTCAAAATTGGATTCATCACTGAAGAGAACCTTAGCCCAATCATCAACAGTCCAATCCTTGTGGTCTCGAGCAAGAGTAACCAGGCCTTCCTCTGCCTTTCATTGATGAAGGGCTTCTTGCGCTCTGTGTGACTTCAAACCAGCTTCAACAAGTGGGTTTGAACTGTCCTTGCTGAGCAAGTCACATTTCTCGACAGTGCCCACTCATTTTTAAGGTCCCTGGAGGTCTGGCGATTCCTGACACAGGAACGGATGAGTGCACGGTCATCTCGTGGGGTAGAAAAGGCGTTTCCTGCCACGGCCAGGTAGCAATTTGGTAGTGCCATGTTCAGCTTGTTTTTTTTTATTGTAATGAACGGCTGTCTTGGAGATCTTCAGTTTTTTCGCTACCTGTCTCTCACTCATGCCAATTTCCAGCAGTGCCAAGATGGCTGCCTTTGTGGCTTCACATAATTCTTTTGTTTTAGGCATTATGTGAGAGCTGACAACTTCTGAGTTGTGCTACGGCTTGAATGTAAGCAGGAAACCACTCTAGGCCTTTGCATGTGCAGTGCTGCTTGTGACATGAAATGGCCTCTTATATACCCTGGGAATCAATTAAGCTTAAGAATGTCAAATAGGACATAAAGTATTATGTGACCAGCTGCATTTTTTGTTGTGTTCATTGTATTATACGTTTAGTGGTACCAGATATTAGAATGAACAAGAAATTGAAGAAAACAAGGGTGGTCTAATAATTTTTTCCATGACTGTATATATACATACATAGCAAAAAATTATATCTTGAAACAATGGTAAAGGTAATATATTTGTACGTTTAAAACTGGGGAACATATTAATTGTTTTATTGCTCTCAAAATAAGTTAAAACTGGCTTTAGTTACGTGTCATGCTCATTAAGATGTTCATTTTTAATGTTGTTCGAGTTAAAATTTATTAATGTTGCTATAATCCTTTTTGAAGCTTTATATTTAATATTTTCGGATTAATTACCTCCGCCAAGGAGGTTATGTTTTCTGGAGAGTTTGTCCGTCCGTCCGTCCGTCCAAGAACAAAATAACTCAAAAAGTTATGGATTTGGATGAAATTTACAGGAAATGTTCAGCATGGGAAAAGGAAGAATTGATTCGATTTTGGTGTTGATCCGGATCAGCGTCTGGCCGCCATGGCGAAAAATGTGATTTCTGTGAATAATTACTGAACTAAAATAGATGTCATTATGAATCCAATTGCTAATGGTATGTTTTCATGGTCAAGGAATCTAAATATTTAGATGAAATAAAGGTAGGACTAATATTTATGGTCAAAATCACAATATGGCTGAGGACTGTGGCGCTGGCGGAGGTCTGCGCTCTCTGAGTGCTTTTTAGTTATATATTTTTCCCTCATTGAGAACGTTAACAATGTCTAACAGAGTGGCCCCCAGGCACTGAAAAACAAGTGGTCCTCTTGGTAATCAAAATTCTTTGCTCCTGTGCTAATGTAAAATTGTAGTGATGTAAACAGCAGCAATGGAAGTGATTAATTATCCTCTTATTAAATAAAAGAATAGACAGTGCAGATTTTTTGTGTCTGACTGGCACCCGTAGAGCTTAAATATAATCATTAATTCAAGTTGTTTATTTACTGTTCTTTGTCTACTGAAAGCTAAATCAGTACAGAATTCAACATTATTTTTATAATTGAAATGATATTTCAACAGGAACTCATCGTTTTAAAACTTATAACATCTTGGGATGTGATGGGAACACACTCTTACACAGGCTGCATGCCACCTTCTCCTGTTTCCCTTCAGAGGGAGAATTAAACCACCTCTAGTGTCAGCATGAAGCAGCCTGAGGCTGACAGTGCACATTAAAATCATGAAATAAATATGCTGTAGGCTGTAGGGGTGTGGGAGCATTTGTCTTCACTGGTATTCTCCAGCGCTTTATCTGCAGTGTGTTGATGTAGAACATCAGAACGACAATAAAGCCCCGCGCTGATATGTGTGAGAGGGCGACTGCGTGAATTTTTAACCAGTTCTCAGCTAGCTGAGTAAACCTCAGTCAAGCATGAAGATGAATTACCTAAAGTGAAGCTGCTTCATCTACTTACATTTTAACAGAGATGAACTGCTCAAGCTAAAGCGCTTGATAGAAGTCAGTGATTTTTATTCTGGTAAATTTAACTATTTCAACTATACTCACATCACTCTGTTTCTGTTGGTTTGACAAAGATAAACTCTCATGTAGACTGAAGATCTATAAAGGGTTAAGGTAAACAGAAAAATAATCTTGTCTCCAGAGTTTATCTAAAAGATTGTTCTGGTTTTGAAGTGGGGTTGCTCGAGGTCCGTCTAAATGGGCATGGATTTTCCTACAAAACAAAGCAGTCACTGGTGCCACTAACAGCCTCATAATTTACCCCACTTATAGGTTAAAACTACACAAAAACTATGTTGGCTCAACAGTATGATACAGTGAGACTCTTTACAGTGTTTAACTTTTCCTGAAAATAGCCCCTGTGTTAAGAATGTATGTTAGGAAACAATGATAAGCCTTCAAACTGCTGTTGTGCGTCGTGAAATGGACACTGCAGACACATCTCTTTGTTCCAGCAGATAGGTGAGTCCTGATGTCCCTATTTAAAACAACAGACCACATTTATAATAATATACAGGAAGTTAGACTTATTTCAATTGGTGCTCAGTGACTGCTAACAGATCCCACTGACACTCACCAAGATATATCTGCTCTAATGCCGTCTCTTCTCATTCAAAAAAGAGATGACAACTCCAAATCTTATCTGTGAAAAAATGACCTCCTAAAGGGGCTGCTTTGTTAGACCATCAGCACACAGACCTTTTTCTGGATTACATGATTTATTTGAAACACCAGTCACAGTGTGATCATAAAAAAGCAGAAATGAACTTCACCTAATTAATGTCAGCCAAGATCCTCCACCTTTAAGGTTTCACATCTCTGAATAAAGCTGAACAAATGGTTTCAGGTTGTATTTGGAGAATAAGATCTTGGTTTCTTAAATGAGGACAAACATGTAAAGTCAATAAAGTGAGAAACCAGACCAGTAAACAGCCCATGAAACATGTTTCTTCTCCTTCTTCTTCTGCTCAGAGAAAACAATTCATGTTTGAACAGCAGGTTTGTCTGTGGAGTCCTCCCCTCTGACGTTTATTTAGGACTAGCAAAGAGGACCCCAACCCATAATCCTGGTGCAGACACACCTGTAGAGGAGAGTATAAAGAGTGAGGACTGAGCTGAGTCAATCATCAGCTTCAAGGACTCTCTCTCTCTGTCCACAGAAGCTCCACAGCCTCCAGAGCCTCCCTGAAGATGAGTCCCTCTGTCAGTCTGCTGCTGCTGCTGCTGCTCCTGCTCGGCCTCTCTCAGGCTCTTCCTCTCCAGGAGGAAGGGAGCACACAAGAAGATGAAGTGGAGACAGACAGCATGGATATCAGCACCAGGATCCTGAGCTCCAACAACGGCACAGATGAGATCCTGCTGGAAGGAGACCTGCTGGCTCCCAGAAGCAGAAACGCCATGAGGTGCTGGTCCCAGAGCTGCCTGTGGAGGAAAGCCTCCAACGGCCTGGTGGTGATCCCCTACACCGTGAGCAGCCAGTTCAGTGGCTGGGAGAGGCAGAAGATCGAGTACGCCATGAAGACGTACCACAGCAAAACCTGCATCCGCTTCACTCCCCGTCGGAACGAGTACGACTACATCAGCATCGAGAACAAAGCCGGATGTTTCTCCTCTCTGGGCAGAGAGGGAGGCAGACAGGTGCTCTCTCTCAACAGACAGGGCTGCCTCTACCACGGCATCATCCAGCATGAGATCAACCACGCTCTGGGCTTCCAGCACGAGCAGACCAGGAGCGACCGCGACTACTACGTCAGGATCAACTGGGAGAACATCAACCCGCAGATGGCCTACAACTTCTACAGGCAGTCCACCAACAACTTGAACACTCCCTACGACTACTCCTCCATCATGCACTATGGAAGAACGGCCTTCTCCATCCAGTACGGCAGGGACTCCATCACCCCTATCCCAGACCCCAACGTTCAGATTGGACAGAGGCAGGGCATGTCCTACTGGGACATCAAAAGGATCAACCTGCTCTATGGATGCTGATCACTTATGATACATCTGTGATCTGTGGTCATAAATTGAAATAAAATATCTCACAGTAAAAAGCAGAGCATTCTGTAGGGTTTCCTTTCCTTTCCTGTCTCCTTCAAGCCTTCTGCTAATGTGCACAAGTAATATGAGTGAAATAATAATACAACATTAAATAAAGAAAACTTTTTTCATGTATAATAAATCAAAGTATTTTGCAAGAGCAACAAATGTCATGCAGTTGTTTTTTTTGTTTGTTTTTTTGTTTTTTTTTGTTTGTTTGTTTTGTTTTTTTGTTTTTTTTTGTTTTTTGTTGTTTTTTTGTTTGTTTTTTTTCCTATTAAATTCCTGATAGTCAGAATCTTGTATTAATAATCTTAGTAATCTTGTATTGACCTCATGCCAACTATCATCAGTGTAGTAAAGCAGTCTGTTGTCTAAAAGCTTTTCCAAACTTTTTGAACTGGCCCAGAGAGCCCCTGGACCACAACAGACCCCTCAACAAAACCAAACAGGATCAGGGTAAAAACTGCCACATCATTTTATGACCAACCTCCTTGAGTAAAAATATCTTTGTGGGTCAGTTTGAGACATTGGATAAAGTTGATCGAATTTTGTTTGTTTTGTTTTCTGGGCTCTCTTGCTAGTTTCAACATCTGTTGTTACCATGGCAACCACAGCGACCAAGAATCATCAATCAGTTGTGAATCAGTAACATCAGTAGTGTGTCTCAAATGACATACTTCCATATTCAAATACTTAAAATTTTAAGTATACTGCGTAAAAATGAAAAACAGTATGCATAGTATTTGAAAAATGAGTATGCAAAAGTACCCAGATGATGTACTCAAACCGGCCAGGATTTTAGTATGCAGCTGTGGACACTCAACAAACTCATTTCCTCCGACAGTAATGGCGGAAGAGAGCTGTGGCTGTTCGCTCAGCACGGTGGATGTGGCTGCGCTGTATAAATGTAAGTTATCAATGTGTTTTTACATGTGTTGTTTCCACCCAACACCATCAGCTGTTGACGATCTTTGTGGTGTTGTTTTTGTTTTTTTGTACCATGAATGGTAGGCTATGCTAATGCTAGTTGAGCTAACAGCTATCTCGAATGCTAAAGCTCGTTGGGCTAACAGCTACCAGGGCCCTAGCATTACCCGATGAACCCGGCAAATAAAAATAACCAGCTGGTTAGACCCTGCACAGTGGCTACATGACGAGAAGCACCACTCAGACATTTAATTTGTTGATGTATTTTAACTGCCGCGGCGGCCCGCGTAGCTCTCGGTCACCTCAGTCAGCTGCACCGATCCCCATTAAACATCTTACTCGACAGCGCTAATTGTGATTTTATTAATATAGGATTAATTTTCGCCTTCGCTGTTGAGGAAACTGATTAACGGAGATGAGAGGGCTTGATCATTCGTAAATAATTGCTAAATACGGCTGCTATTATCAACCTATAGCTTGGTAGATAGCCAGTATCAGCTCTTTGGGTTTATCTTCAGCATATCGTGTCATTACTGTCATGTTTCCCCTTTGTGCGATGTCTATGAGGTTATGTTTGCTCTTTCTAAGGACTGATGAAGATACGAGAGTCCGAAAGCCTGGAGGGTTGCCAACACCTCCCTGTTTACAGATGCTGCTGTGACCGGCTATGAGTAAGTGAATGCTGAGGTAATCATGTAACAATATTGTTTTGATTTGTATTTAACTTTTTGTATAAAATCCTGTCAGAGCTTTCAGTGCAGAGACGGGGCTAGAGGGGAGGGTCACCCCTGCCTTCATCAAAAAAAAATAAAAATGGGAGAACTTGAAACAGAAATGCAAGGTTGGTTTGCTGTGATGTCATCAATGAGTTCATTCTTTATTATCTGAGCTCTCAGCATCCAGTCATCTTTAGTTCTGATTGATTTTCTGCATTCTGCTGTCCTTCCTGCACAGGACCTAAAGACCCCAAAAACTGGGGTCAACCACCTGAGGGGGTGAGACCACTGCTGCATCCTGGAAGTGGTTTACTCTGATGGACGAGGCAGGTGGGGGCAGGCCATCCATCACACCACCTGTCCTCATGGCCTCACTGTCCCAGGATGGGTGTGGTTGTCTCACCCCCCTCAGTGGTCAGCCCACCTCCACAACATCCACCCCAAAGAGGAGGGTGGATGTTGTCGAGGCTCTGAGGGAGCTGGAGGAGAAGGAGGCCCAGGTAGAGGCAGAGGAGAGAGAGGGAAGAAGAAGACAGGAAGATTTGGAGAGAGAGGAAAGGAGAAGGCAGGAAGATTTTGAGAGAGAGGAAAGGAGAAGGAAGGAGGACCTGGAAAGGGAAGAAAGGAGGCACAGGGAGGAGACAGGAAAGGAGCAGAGGATGTGGAGCAGAGATGAAAGAGAGGGACTAAAGGAGGGACAAGGAGGCAGCTGCAAGGGAAGAGAGATTTTTAAGTTTGTTGGAGAAACTATCCAAAAATTAGTTCTGAAAATGTCCTCTTTTTTTGTTTTTAACATAACTAAAGGATATAAAACCCCTGGGTAGTGCATTAAAACATCCTTTAGTCCTGCTTTGGGTATTTAAAATCACAACTTGAGCTGCTGTAAATATATAACAGATATATATATACATATATCTATATCTATATCTATATATATATATACATACATACATACATACATATATATATATATATATATATATATATATATATATATATATATATATATATATATATATATATATATATATATATATATATATATATATATATATATATATATATATATATATATATATATATATATATATATATATATATATATATATATATATATATATATATATATATATATATATATATATATATATACATATATCTATATCTATATCTATATATATATATACATACATACATACATATATATATATATATATATATATATATATATATATTCCCCACAGGAAAAGCATATGTCCCTCAGGTTATCTAAAAGATAGAAAATTGCATTTTTTGTCACTATTGTCTTTACCTAGATTTCCTTACTTTAAGTGTCATTACAGAGTTGTTTGAGGACATTTCTTGTAATAGCTATTGGAGAACAACTGACTATTTGTTGCGTACAGTGATGTCCAAATCAGTAATCAGATTAAAGTTAAATATATCCAAGTCACTGTGCGTTACTATTTTGCCATTTTCCTTTGGAAAAAGTGTGTTTTTTTCTGTCTTCTTGCGTTTCGGGGAGTGACATCACATACGCGACAGGTCACGTTTTCAGCATGAGGACAGCTCACGTGTAACCCTGCGATGCAAATGTAAACAGCAATGGAGGGAGGAGAGAGATGCGCCTTTTCTACCTGGAAATACGGCCATTATTTTGTGTTCGTGTCAGCTAAAGACAATAACATTAAGGTTCGTTGTACACTCTGTGCTTGCAACAAAATACTGTCAAGCTTCAAAAACACAACGTCTAATTTAAAGAAACATTTAGAGTCGCAGCACAGCACAGTCAAGTTGACAGAGCGAGTCCCACCAGGTGGTGTTCAGCAGAGAGCTGCGAGCAAAGCCACGGCCTCGACTTCTGCAGGAGGAGACCCGCCACACAAACAACAAAAGCTGGACTTCGGCGCAAAAGCAGTAAGTCGGGGAGAGTTGAAGAAATTGGTCGGGCGGTATGTTGTCGAGGAAATGCTGCCCTTAAACACAGTTGACTCGCCCTCGTTTCGTGCCATAATAAACAAGATTCCTACTACTATCAATGCCGAGCTGCCTCACAGAACATCCTTTTCTTCCTACCTGGAGAAGGAGTATGTAGAGATGGAGAGAAATCTGAAGGCCGCGCTGTATGAGGTCGACTTTGTGTCAACTACTGCGGACATTTGGACTGCTAGCAACAGAAGCTATATGGGAGTAACGCTCCACTGGATCAGTAGATCCACATTAGAGCGCAACAAGGCTGCACTAACATGTAGGAGGATTCGGGGTAGGCACACGTATGATGTTATTGGTGCAGAAATCGAAAACATTCACTCTTCATATGGTCTACTCAACAAAGTAGTGGCAACAGTGACTGATAACGGATCCAACTTTGTGAAGGCATTTAAAGTTTATCAGCCTGCCACAGAGTCCGATGATGAGACGGAGGAGGAAGAGTCCACTCCCACAGATGATGATGTCACTTTTTTAGATCTGTCAACAATCCTCTCAGAAGAGAATGAAAGTGATGGCCAGCTGTCTCTTCCCCCCCACCACAGGTGTGCTTCACACACCATCAACATAATTTCCACAACTGATGTGGAGAAATATTTAAGTTACAGTGCAGAGAGCAGGGCGGTGTATAGGAGTAGAACAGCAAAATGCACAGCTCTTTGGACCAAATCAAGCAGATCTACTCTTGCATCAGAAACAGTAGAGGAAGTCACTAAAAGAAAGCTCCTCGTACCGACATCCACAAGGTGGAATTCCTTTTTTGATGCTGCGAAGAGAATCGCAGAAATCCCCATGAATGAGCTAAATACTCTGTGCAGCAAGATGGGAGTTAAGAGCTTCAAAGACATAGAGTACCAGTTCCTGCACGAGTACTGCACCGCCATGAAGCCTCTAACTGCAGCACTGGATATTTTACAAGGTAACTGTCCTTATGGGACTTTACTCCCCACTCTTGAACTTCTGATGCAGAAGACCCTGGCTGTCAGAGATGCCCTCTCCAGGATGACTGCAGGCCTTCCAGGTGCCATAGTGCAGGTAAGCTAGTTCGAAATTCTTGCATCACACTATTCATGAACATGGAACAGAATTCATTATCACTGCAAATTAATAGTAAGACAAATGAAAATGTCATTAAGTAACCTTAAACAATATTAAATCCATAATATTGATTCCACATTAGACATGGTTTGCAAGTAGTTCAATTACATTATAAATAGTAGGCCTTGTAGGCTACAACAAGGTAATACTAATAAACACATCAATTATATTTTTCAGTCTATCCAGACCCGTTTTGCCAGTGTGCTGGACAACAAAGATGCCCTTCTTGCAGCTGCCAGTTGTCCAAAATTCAAACTCTGATGGCTGAGAGATGAAGGTAGGAGGGAGCAAGTAAAGGAACTTCTGACAGCAGAGTGTCGCACAACTGCTCCTGCAGCACAGAGCCCTGCCAGTGTGCCCTCCACATCCGCCAGCCAAGGTGAGATGGACTTTTTTGCTTTTGAGGCAGAGACAGAGGAAACCTACTCGGCAGAAAAGGAGGTCATGGACTATCTGAGGTCAGGCTATGACCTTCAGATTCTGCATCAGTTTCCAAACATTAAGAACATTTTCTTGAAGTATAACACTCCAACCCCATCAAGCGCTCCTGTGGAGCGGCTTTTCACTCTGGGAGGTTTGGTCCTCACACCCAGAAGAAATAGACTTTCTGATAAGAGGTTCGAGAAGCTTCTGTTAATGAGATACAACCACTGGTTTACCCACCCGGATCCACTGTTTCATCCATAAAATGAGATTAGGCCAAACTAACAACATTAGACAGGATATCAGCCTGCATGTAGTGTTATTGCTGTTTTGTTTTGTAAAACCACTCCTTGCTGCTCTAATGCTGTGAACATCAGGTTCAGTGTTTATATAACAGTTTAATAATTACAATTAAACAGTGTAGATTATAAATAGTATGTTTTGACATTACAGTGTTAACAGTTAAATGTGAAGTCAAGAAAGACTATCTTTATTTCATATTTTATAAAAAGTATTTATGTCAAGTCAAGAAAGGCTGTCTTTATTTCATGTTTTGTAAAAAGTATTTATGTCAAGTCAAGAAAGGCTGTCTTTATTTCATGTTTTGTAAAAAGTATTTATGTCAAGTCAAGAAAGGCTGTCTTTATTTCATGTTTTACAAAAACATATTTTTTTCAGGAAGTAGTATTTAAGTTAAAGTTATAAATGTGGGGAGATACATTGTTTACTTGACGTTACTGTTAAAAATGCACTTCCAATAAAGTGAATGACTAAACCGGTTGTGATTTCTATATTTAGGCGGGGGGTTGTCAGCAGCTGCTGAATGTAACTTATGAAGTAACTATTAATCTAACTTAGTTACTTTTAAAATTAAGTAATCAGTAAAGTAGCTAAGTTACTTTTTAAAGGAGTAATCAGTAGTCAATAATCAGATTACTTTTTCAAGGTAACCGTGGCAACACTGGTTGCGTAACAACATATTATTTACCAATCTCAAGGAGGAGTGTGAGTGCAATGTTCATCCTGTGTGTGGCGACGTCCTGTTTTTTGGATGGGAAATCTGCAGTTTGTCCTTCCCAAAGTTTTTCTGCAAACTGAAAATATATTTAAGCTTTTTCAGGTTCATTCATGCACAGCATAAATCAGAGCCATACATCTGTAACATTATTTAATACAGTAATGAATAGATAAGGGCACAGTTTCATATACACCAAAAAACATACTTTCAAAACAAAGACTCCACATGAGGTTCTGTCTGGCTGCTTTGGATGTGAAACAGTATCACACTTCCACCTTCAGACTTTGCAGCCTTTGTTCCACATGAAGGCTCTAAATAAAGATAAAATATTTTAAGTTAGCATAGCAGTTTGGTGTTATCATTTACATAACACAGAATTTTTCAAATGCTTGATCATCTATGTATGCTTAGTTTCAAGCTGAAATATTACAGGTCATTACCTTGTTGTTTCCAAACATCTTTGGATGCCTTGCTTCGACTCCCGCATGGGATCAAGGAACAAGGACTTCTTTTCTAGTGGGTAGATTTCCTAAATATTATTCCAATGAAAAAAGGATACATTTGTTTACTGAAGTGTATGATTATGTATGAAATATGTGCATTTATATTTGTTCATTTGTTTTATGGTTTGTAGTAAATTATAGATTTTACCTCAAGAGTCCAGTGGTGATGCTCGTCGATAACTCCCACAATCATCTCATAGTCCAGGGGTTTATCTAAAATTAAATATGTGTGAGGGAATTAGCTTTTTATGAATAGTGTATTGAATGGTCCAGTCATTTACAACATTTATGCAGAGTTGTTGGAGCCTCACAAACCTGAAGTCTTGGTGACCTACGATTCCAAATTGCTGTCATTGCTAAGAAATCGATTAATGCTGCCTTCTGGTTGTTCTTTACATTGTGATCTCTCACAAGGACTGTATGGTATGCATTTATTGACTGGGAAAAAAATGAAAAAAATATTAAACTGATCAATAAAAATGGAAAGCTTTATAGCCGACACAAGAGTTAAACTTTTATTTTTTCAGACATTTTAAGATTCTACCTTGCTTTCCAACTCAATGTCTGCGACAACTCGCTGAATGTCCCAGTAGAACAGCTTGTAGGCTCCGATTTTAGAGAGAAGCACATGAACATCCTGTCCTGCCAAGGCATCCTGTACATCTGCCCAAAAGAAAGTAAGTCATAAGATAAGAGTCAACGTAGCCCATAATGTAAACATTGAAAATTAGAAATTTTGGTTTGGGAGAAATCATTTAAGTGTGTTGATTAATATTTTAAAGGAATTTTTCATTTCCTTGCAACAGCATCAGTATATTCTGGAAATCCAGTGTATACTGGGTCTGCAGATGTTGCACCTGGGTCTGAACATGATGTGGATGGTGCTGGGGAGGCTGGTGCAGGTGCTGGGGAGGATGACACTGGTGCTGGGGAGGATGACACTGGTGCTGGGGAGGATGACACTGGTGCTGGGGAGGCTGGCGCTGGTGCTGGGGAGACTGGCGCTGGTGCTGGGGAGGCTGGCGCTGGTGCTGGTGAGGCTGCAGCTGGTGCTGGGGAGGCTGGTGCTGGTGCTGGTGCTGGGGAGGATGACACTGGTGCTGGGGAGGATGATGCTGGTGCTGGGGAGGATGACGCTGGTGCTGGGGAGGATGACACTGGTGCTGGGGAGGATAGTGCTGGTGCTGGTGCTGGGGAGGGTGACACTGGTGCTGGGGAGGCTGGGGCTGGTGCTGGGGAGGATGACACTGGTGCTGGGGAGGATAGTGCTGGTGCTGGGGAGGGTGACACTGGTGCTGGGGAGGCTGGCGCTGGTGCTGGGGAGGATGACACTGGTGCTGGGGAGGCTGGCGCTGGTGCTGGGGAGGATGACGCTGGTGCTGGGGAGACTGGCGCTGGTGCTGGGGAGACTGGCGCTGGTGCTGGGGAGGCTGGCGCTGGTGCTGGTGAGGCTGCAGCTGGTGCTGGGGAGGCTGGTGCTGGTGCTGGTGCTGGGGAGGATGACACTGGTGCTGGGGAGGATGATGCTGGTGCTGGGGAGGCTGGCGCTGGTGCTGGTGCTGGGGAGGATGACACTGGTGCTGGTGAGGCTGGCACTGGTGCTGGGGAGGCTGGCTCTGGTGCTGGGGAGGATGACACTGGTGCTGGGGAGGCTGGTGCTGGTGCTGGTGAGGCTGGCACTGGTGCTGGGGAGGCTGGCTCTGGTGCTGGGGAGGATGACACTGGTGCTGGGGAGGATGACGCTGGTGCTGGGGAGGATGGTGCTGGTGCTGGTGCTGGGGAGGATGACACTGGTGCTGGGGAGGATGACACTGGTGCTGGGGAGGATGACACTGGTGCTGGGGAGGCTGGTGCTGGTGCTGGGGAGGCTGGCACTGGTGCTGGGGAGGCTGGCTCTGGTGCTGGGGAGGCTGGCTCTGGTGCTGGGGAGGCTGGCCCTGGTGCTGGGGAGGCTGGCTCTGGTGCTGGGGAGGCTGGCGCTGGTGCTGGTGAGGCTGCAGCCGATGCTGGGGAGACTGCAGCTGGTGCTGGGGAGGATGGCGCTGGTGTTGGGGAAGAAGACGCTGGTGCTGGGGAGGCTGGCACTGGTGCTGGGGAGGCTTGCGCTGGTGCTGGGGAGGCTGGCCCCTATGCTGGGGAGGCTGGCGCCGATGCTAGGGAGACTGCAGCTGGTGCTGGGGAGGTTGGCGCTGGTGCTGGGGAGGATGACGCTGGTGCTGGGGAGGCTGGCGCTGGTGCTGGGGAGGCTGGCACTGGTGCCGGGGTGGCTAGCGCTGGTGCTGGGGAGGCTGCAGCCAAAGCTGGGGAGGCTGGCGCTGGTGCTGGGGAGGTTGGCGTTGGTGCTGGGGAGGCTGGCGCTGGTGCTGGGGAGGATGATGCTGGTGCTGGGAAGGCTGGCGCTGGTGCTGGGGAGGCTGGCGCTTGTGCCAGTGAGGCTAGCACTGATGCTGGGGAGGCTGGCGCTGGTGCTGGGGAGGATGACGCTGGTGCTGGGGAAAATGCCCTCTTGGGGCATCTTGAACAGTTAGCTTTAGTTGGTCCACATTAATATTTCTAAAAATGGCCCCTTTTTCATCAGTCAGGTCCACACCTTTGCCCTGGATAGCCAAAATTGTGAATGGGCCTAAAAAGTTGGCTTCCAACTTTCCTCTTTTTCTTTGTTCGCTCCGAATATTTTCCCAATAGACTTAGTCCCCAACTTTGAGGTCTGTTTGCTAATCTGAAACCTGGCTTGTTTTGCTTTTAATCTTCAGATGGCCTTTGGCAAGATTGCCCCTTACAGCCTCCATTAGGTCCTGCTGGTGCCTCATGTCCGGTGACACATCCTCCTGGCCCACCACAGCTTCCACAGTGGCATCAACCTATGAGTTAACAGAGATTGCTTTCTGTCTGAGTTAATGAGTGATGTTTCATATCAAAATGAACAGCAGAACCTGGGCTACAAGACTACACATGCAATTTTTTATGAAGTTTCTCAACTTTTGTTCTGTTTGAACTTATCAAAGTCAATCTTTTCTGAGTTCCAAAAGGGGCACTTGCAGAAAAAAAAAGAAAAATAAGAGTATCTGGTGCACACTATAGTTTCTTGTGTGCACCACAGTATCTTGTGTGCATTAGGTAGTTTTAATTTATATTTTTGATGCTGATGTCTCTTTAGGGTATTCTGTAAATCTTTGCAGAGATGTTTTTGTGTTGTCCTATGGTCTGATGAAGGTTTAGAGGTTCAGCTGCATCATTTTTAAAGGGGTATTTATTCTTGGCTTTATCCAGGCAAACCTAAATTTTATAAAATTTGAATGTTTACCATCTTCATTTACTCTTCACCAGAACCACATCAACTCATATTAGCACATAGACAAACCTCACAAATGTTCCCTTTTAGACACCTTAATTATTCAAATAGAGCTTGTCGTTTCAGAGATATTATCCATTTTTTGTATCGGTATGCAATTTTTGAGGTATTAACTAACAAATAGGGTCAGGGTTTTAAAATCAAAGGTACTTTCCAATCTTTCTTAATAGTACCTTCTCTAAGTAAAAGTCTCTGATGGAAGAATAGACCATAAACATACCGTGCAGTGCTCTGGAATCTCTGACGGATACCGCACTTCTTGACCAAACATTAAAAAGAAGGGGGAGTATTTTGTGGTCATTTGTTTTTCTGTTGGAAGACCAAACATAACAGCATCAAGGTACTCATCCCATTTGTCTGGTCTGTCTCCCACCAGTTTGCTGAGGGCTCTGTGAACAATAAGACATTTAAAATACTGTCATTATGATAATGAAATCAAATATACCTGATTGGAGTTATATTTCTCCATATGCAGGCTCAATGGAGCACCATATGGGTGATTCTCACAAAATTGCAATTTGTCATGCCTCTAAGGATTAGATAGACTAAACTACTAAAACAATCTTACTTTTGTATTATATATCAAACTATGGTATGTACTAATTGTAGGACTACTGTTGTCTTTGCATTTAATGGATTACTCTATATTTTATGACAACATTTCAACCTAAAGGTTCATTACCGTCACATGTCCGGACTTTAAGTTTTTACCTTAAACTCAAAATTACCACAATACATCCCCATAATTTCATATGCATATAAATACAAAAAAATAGTTGGGGTTATACCCTTTAACCAGCAGTGTTACCATTTTGAGTAAACTATTTGTGAATAATTATTTTTTGGGCCAAATACGCGTGTCCAGAGCATGAACAATTCATTTCCGTAACAGAGATATTTGGCTCCATTAAATCCCTGCATTCCAATAAATAAATTTTTGTTGTCCCATGATGCATTGTGTGGAGGAGAAGTTGCAAAATGGCTGCCAGGTAAGATCATCTTTCAATTTCTTCCAGTAGATATGTTAAAGATTGTAAATATATACATCCCTTGGTTCACTACTACTGTTCATTACCATAACAAGGTATATTTAAAATATTTTTTAAGATAACTATTTTATATTCTGTGGAAGAGTAACTTTTATAGAGCCAAACTGTTAGTGAAAATATTTCTGCTGGGTCATGCTAGCTATGTTAATTATTGCTAGTAACATGGGACTGCCAGTCATTACCGTACCACTCTGCATTCATTACCGTAACATATACAAGGCTGTTACAGTAATGAAATGAAGTGTTACGGTAATTTATTATATATGTATAACCAGGGCCCCAAATTTTATGGTCGGTTTTCTAGGGCAGTGGTTCTCAAAGTGGGGTCCCAAATGTTTCTTAAAATTTTACAATTTTTTCTCTAAAATTATATGATTTTTAACAGAAATATTAAAAACTTTTTCCATAAATTTCTATTTTTGTATTTTAGCGAGTAATTTAGTTTTTTTCATTGAAAAATCGTAAAAAATTACAGGAATGGATTACAGACTTATTTTTCTTCAACATGCTCAGGAAATTATGCTGAACACCACATTAATTTTTATATTGTTGAGATGAGTTGAAAAATCACTATTTCTGAGCTTGGTGTTCATTCATGTCATTTTTTATATGAATTTTTAAAGAAAAAACAAAATTAGCTAAAACGGCAGTTTTACAGTTAGCTAGGTAGCTAATCGATATGAGAATGAATGCTGCTACAGTGATACATTTGGAGTGAGGAATTGTTAAAAATATACTTGTATCAAGACGGGCGGTATTCTATAATGTTGGATAACTTCTGTAAGTAAGATCAGGAGATGTGGCAGAAGAAAGAACAGCCAGTGAAGCTACCAAGGCAAGGGTGCAGAAGCATAGGCAAAAGATTCACAGCAATCCAGACCTTGTAGAAGAATACCGAAGGAAGAAAAGAGAGAGGTTAGAACTCTGTGTGTGTGTGTGTGTGTGTGTGTGTGTGTGTGTGTGTCTGTAGCCTGTTGACTGTCGATGTAGCTCAATCTAAAAATGTTAAAGGGGAAAATTGTCTTCACTAGGTATCATTAGATAGTCATGTCATGTTTACTCATGTAAATATTAAATTAATCATTATGGCGTTGTAAAATTTATGGAGACCACAGTGTGATAAATTAAATGTAAAGGCAGTGTTATAATAATCTCTGCTCTAAAAGTTCTAATTCATGAATGCTTGCTTAAAATTATTAAGTTTCACTATTCTTTCATGTGTTTTACATTGGATGATTATGCATGATCTTTATTATTGTTGTCTGTTCTCCCCATTTTCTTTGCTAAGACCTTGACCTGACAGATGTTGGAGAGAGCAACAGATTCCAGCGGATGCCTTTCCTGGCCCACACCCTCCAGCTCACACAGAAAGATTGTATGAAGCACCCAAGTACTGAACCCCTCATAAGCAGAGCAAGAAAGCTGGTAAATGATGTGCGGAAATCGTCAAAAGCATACGAAGCAATGGTCAAAAAGTGTGACAAAACTCTTATCTGAGACTGCAGCACACGCTGGAACAGCACCTTTGACATGTTGAGAAGACTGCTGGACGTCGGAGCTGAGCTGAATCAAGTACTTGTGGACCTTGGCATGGACACACTTCTCACAAGTGATTGGTCGAAAATGGTGGACCTTGTCAAGCTGCTTGAGCCCTTTGCCATTCACACTGACCAGCTTCAAAATGACAGCCAGTCACTTTCACAGGTAGTGCCATGCCTGCTCAACCTTGAGGCACACCTGCAGATGACAACTACTGGAAAGCAATTAGCTCAAGTGCTGAAGGCCTTAAGAGAACGTTTCGCTGCAATTCTTAGTCCTCATTGCACCCAGTTTGGTGCCACACCAGTCACAGCCTGCCCGTAGGATATGTGCACAAGTCCTGTGATATATTCAGATTTCGTCAGTTTCCTGTTTACATTCCACTCCAGTCACTTAGCGGTAAAATGAGTCAACAGAAGAGAAGAAAGACCAAATACAATGTAAGGGATGCCTTTAGGCTCCAAAAAGCGGTTAGTAGGTCAAATGACCATTGTTGTGTGCCACTGTGTAAAGGATCAAGTTGTTAAAACAGTGAACTGTGCCATGTCCCAAGTGACCTCAAGACTTTTAAGGTGTAACTGTTGTGATTCACTACAGACAAACATGCATCTGGATGGCTCCAGACCGTAATTCTGAAGAGGCAGAGATGGGGGGGACAAGGGACCAGCAGAACTTTCTTTGCTGTTGCAGGTTGCTGGTATGATAACGGACTACCTGCCTGAACAGGGCCAAGGGCAGAGTCAGCCAAAGGAACGTCACATCTGATGCCCATGCTGCAGATCATTGGTGCTTCAGCTGCAGAGAAGTCCTTATACACCTCTTTCACCTACGGATGTAACAAATCATTATCATACCATTAACGTTATCCATACTTTCAAAGAGCAATATGTTAGCACAATGTTAGTCATTGTGCAAAGGGCCCCACCCCCACCACAAAATCGTTTCATGATGTACACTCATCACCCACCACAAAAAAAAGTGTGTGAAGCATAAGGCATAAGTATCATATACTCAACAAAAATATAAATGCAACACCTTTGTTTTTGCTCCCATTTTTCATGAGATGGACTTAAAGATCTAAAATTCATTCCAGATACACAATATTACCATTTCTCTCAAACATTGTTCACAAATCTGTCTAAATGTGTGATAGTGAGCACTTCTGCTTTGCTGAGATAATCCATCCCACCTCACAGGTGTGCCACATCAAGATGCTCATCAGACATCATGATTAGTGCACAGGTGTACCTTAGACTGTCCACAATAAAAGGCCACCCTGAAATGTACATTTTTTTTGCTTTATTGGGGGTCTGGGGACTCAGAACCTGTCAGTATCTGGTGTGACCACCATTTGCCTCATGCAGTGCAACACATCTTCTTCACATAGAGTTTATCAGATTCTCAATTGTGGCCTGTGGAATGTTGGTCCACTCCTCTTCAATGGCTGTGCGAAGTTGCTGGATATTAGTGGGAACTGGTACATGCTGTCGTATACGCCAGTCAGCCACATCCCAAACATGCTCAATGGGTGACATGTCCAGTGAGTATGCTGGCCATGCAAGAACTGGGACATTTTCAGCTTCCAAGAATTGTGTACAGATCCTTGCAACATGGGGCCGTGCATTATCTTGCTGAAACATGAGGTGATGTTCATGGATGTATGGCACAACAATGGGCCTCAGGATCTCATCACGGTATCTTTGTGCATTCAAAATGCCATCAATAAAATGCACCTGTGTTCTTTGTCCATAACAGATGCCTGCCCATACCATAACCCCACCACCACCATGGGCCACTCGATCCACAACATTGACATCAGCAAAGCGCTCACCCACGCGACGCCACACACGCTGTCTGCCATCTGCCCTGAACAATGTAAACCGAGATTCATCCGTGAAGAGAACACCTCTCCAATGTGCCAGACGCCATCGAATGTGAGCATTTGCCCACTCAAGTCTGTTACGGCGACGATCTGGAGTCAGGTTAAGACCCCGATGAGGACGACGAGCATGCAGTTGAGCTTCCCTGAGACGGTTTCTGACAGTTTGTGCAGAAATTCTTTGGTTATGCAGACCAATTGTTTCAGCAGCTGTCTGAGTGGCTGGTCTCAGACGATCTTGGAGGTGAACCTGCTGGATGTGGAGGTCCTGGGCTGGTGTGGTTACACGTGGTCTGCTGTTGTGAGGCTGGTTGGATGTACTGCCATATTCTCTGACACGCCTTTGGAGACGGCTTATGGTGGAGAAATGACCATTCAGTGCACGAGCAACAGATCTGGTTGACATTCCTGCTGTCAGCATGCCAATTGCACGCTCCCTCAATGCTTGCGACATCTGTGACATTTTGCTGTGAGACAAAACTGCACATTTCAGAGTGGCCTTTTATTGTGGACAGTATAAGGTACACCTGTGCACTAATCATGATGTCAGATCAGCATCTTGATGTGGCACACCTGTGAGGTGGGATGGATTATCTCAGCAAAGCAGAAGTGCTCACTATCAAACATTTAGACAGATTTGTGAACAACATTTGAAAGAAATGGTAATATTGTTTATCTGGAATGAATTTTAGATCTTTGAGTCCATCTCATGAAAAATGGGAGCAAAAAAAAAAGTGTTGCGTTTATATTTTTGTTGAGTGTACATATATTTTTATTCAAACATCCATGCAGAATAATTTATAGGAGTCATCACCAGGAAGTCAAATTTTTCATTGCTTTTACATGTATATTGCTGTCTGACTTTAGTTAAAAATTGCGGAAAATCTACGGTTTGAAAGTACCTCTGTTTTTCAGTTTGGCCTCTTTTGTTTAACTATGTGCCAGACTACTTCACCAATAAGATGTTTCCAAGCTCACATCATTTCAGGAGGCTCTTTGTACAAACCCAGCCTCTACCACCCCCTGTCAAACACCCCAATCATTTTCCTGCTCCTTGTGACTTCTTCCATTAATCTGGAACATTCATCTTTTACCTTACACCTTCTGCTGTTGCTCCACACTTTGGTTTGGCAGACAGCACAGCCATCTTATCCATAGGGCCTGGCTGAAACACAACGCCCTGACAACAACTTCACCTGTGCCCTCATCTTTATCTGACACTGCAAGGGACATAAAGTAAACAACTAACGTTGTACGTCGTTTATCGAAATTTTTGGCAAGTTTTGAAGACAACGTGAGAAAATTCTTTGCGGCGCAAGTGAACATGCGCAACCAGAAACTGATCTGCCGATCTCTGGCGGAAACCGGAAGTATGTCACAGGACTTGTGCACATTGGTCATTTTCGAATTCGCCTACTATTCTAGCAGTGCGTACTGATTCGACCAAAATGTAGTATGTACTGTAGTATGTAGTATACAGTATGCGAACAAAAGCAAAGTTGCAATATGCAAAAAATACCCGGATGACGTACTGATTCAGGAAAAAATTCACAGTATGCATCGGACCAGTCTGCTTTGCCTACTGTTACCCACAATGCAAAGCAGCTGAGGCGAAGCTTAAACAACCGACAGCACACGAAAATAAATATATGAGCCACTATTTGTTATCTTTACCTTTTCAACACGTAATAGTGTGTAATAAGTTGTAAAGAGGTAAGTTGTTGTTGTTTTCCGTTAACGGTTCGTAACGGCCGGACGGTGATGCTATGTCCGTCCTATACCTGCGGCATTATTGACAAGTCTGACATTTTACCATTATGTTCTGTATTTTTCCTCTGTATTTCCACCACCTTAAATGTTTCTGCTTGTCCTCTTAATACTGTATTATGCGTGTGCTGTTTATTCTTGAACTTTTTTTTCTTTTAAGTGGCCCTAATACGCTGTCGTACGCCATCACAATATATAAAATAATTCCTCTCTGAAATAAAACGTATTCTCCACCACTGACTGATTCATATAAAATGCTGCTTCTGGTAATATCTATAGCCTTATAGGCTGAAATGAAATGAACAATAAAAGCTCTTGGCCGATAGTCTAGCCCTCTGACTCCCCCTGCTGGACACCCAACAGACTGACTGAGCATTTGAGCACACTGCTCGGGCCACCGCAATGCTTGACTCCCCCTGCTGGACAGGCTCTGCAGTGCTGTCTGTCAAACTTGTAGTACGAGTTTAAACTCGCACTACGACTTTAAACTCGTAGTACGTGTTTAAAAAACAAGTTTAAGGAACAAAAACACAAAGACAACAGCAAAAGACAAAAGTGTTCCTTAAAAAAAGTCGAAGGAGAAAAAGAAAAAGTGGAAGGAAATAAAGACAAAGTGATAGGGGAAAAAATAAAAATTTAGGAGAAAAAATAAAAATTTAGGAGAAAAAAATAAAGTGTTAGGATATGAAAAAAAAGTTGTCGGAGAAAAAATAAAGTGTGAGGAGAAAAAAAATAAAGTGGTAGGACAAAAAACAAAGTTGTAAAACAAAAACAACATGCACACTTATGTCCCCTAGGGGGCTCCGTAGAAAACAGTATGAAACGTCCCATTCATCCTTGTCCCCTAATGTGTTGGAAGATGTATGGGATGGACAGAATATGACTGACAATGTCTTACTTAAAGGGACTGTGAAGAGAATCTGTTTCCTGCAATGTAAAAGACTCTGCTACCCATGAGCCCGCTCGGCAACTATCGTAATGCTGCATTCCAGTAATCTCGGAAACGGGAGTGACATCATCTCAGAGTTATCAGCGTTCCAGTTAAAATCGGAAAAAACAAGCTGATATACCAGGCTATTGTTAGCTGTTGTTAGCACGCCCTGCATTGTTGTTCACAAATATCACATGAAGAATGTGATTATCACTATGGCAGCATTTTTGTAAATATAAGTCTAACAATACTATGTATACAGCTGATCTAGAGCAACACACCCAGAAGTGCAAATAAATTGATTATTACAGGAACTAAATAACTGTTCACACTGGGGGCATCCATCTTTGATTGTCAACCCGAGGATGGCGAGGTTTCACCGAGTTCCCATGAGGAAATTCTGACTTTGAGGGACGTTCCAGTTGCAGTTTCCTACTCGGAGCTCAAAATTCCTACTTCTGACTACAACTGGAACGCATCACAGACGTTTACAATCCACAGCGTGTGTTTGTTTTGAGGCTATGGATGCGATAAGGACCTTCATCAGAACTCTGCATTGCTTTACAACTTCGTTTTTTCAACAACTTACAGGATGCAAAGCGATGAGGTAATGTATCTCTTTCTAGTTACGTAGCGGTAGTTTTGATGTGTGACAAGCATTTCTTGGAAAACTTGTTATCATAGTTGTAGCCGCCTATTTATCGCTACTTACAGCCCGGTGCTCTAAGACATGTAATATAAATAATAAAATAATAAAAAATTTGCTCTAGTTTTATTTGTCTTGTTCCGGAAGTTGATTATCCAGGCCAGTCAAGCCCTGTCCAACCCGAACGGAAGGCTAAGGAATAGCATTTATAGATAACCTATTTTGATGATATAAAACTCATCTTAAAGTGTGTATTTCGATCAGGCATATATCTAAAAGGGAGACTTTTTTGTAATTATTTAGAAACTCCTCACAGTCTCTTTAAAGCTAGGGTCTGCGATTTGATTTAGATACACTTTTTTTAATTCTCGTTAAAATGGTCTTTATGACCCGATGGTAATCAACTCATAATGTGTTCTTAAAACAGAGCGAAAAATATCCGCAAACTACAGCAGGAATAAAACAGGGAAAACCCCAACCAATAATCATGCAGGGACACCTGTTTTTAAACCAATCAAATCCCGTCGCCATTCTGCCAGCCTACTGCGCGTACATTTTCCTGGTGTGCACAGACTCGGTGCGCGTAGCCGAGCTCATACGTATCAGAGTCCGGGGGAGAATGCTTACCTTTCAAGTTTTGTCTTTGAAAATAAGGGAAGCCCGCTGTGAACCGTCCCACAACCCCAACCAAGCTCCAGTATCCCTCACATTTTAAGACAGATGAACAGGAAATCTAAAATAAACTCTTTGTTTTTTCCATCACACGGGAGGTTTACGGGAGAATACTAATACAGGAGGACGGCGGAAAAGAGGATAAAGTACATAAAATACGGTAGTTTCATGGCCAAAACAGGAGATTTGACAGCTATGTGGAGAATGTCAGAGTAACTACCTATACCCCAATCAACATCGGCTGTGAGTACTAACTTAGGTTACATGTTTGTTTGGTGTTTTCTTACCGCTGACTGAGACATGACTTGGTGTAGTGAAAAACAAACACGTTGTGCTGAGGGTTTGGAGTTGAATCAGTCTTATGGATATATCAGCCGGGCACGTGCATGTGGGCGGGGGGGCGGGGTAGGGGGGCTAGGCGGAGCCCTGAGGAGATGCTACTTTCAAATTCATGCTAGTTTTCCAAAATTGCTGACCCCAGCTTTAAAACAGAAACCTCATCTTTAGCCTTGATTCTCTATCAAGATTCTTTTGAGGTGGTCAATCCGTTAGGATCAGCCCAAAAAAAACATAAGGTCTTGGCAGTTGATCTGACACTTTTGCCCTACAGCAGATCAAACATCGACCACATGCAGCTTGTTCTGCTCTGTAGAGAACAAGACTTCAAGTCATTTGGACAGGAAATGGTCCTCAGTCCACTGATAAAAGATCTGAAACAGCTGGAGGACCGTGGCATTGTTTTAAGTAATGGCAAAGTCATAAAAGGTTTTTTATGTGCGATAGCTGGAGACAAACTTAGCTCTCACGGTATTGGTGGCTTTGTGGAAAACTTCAGCAAGAGTTTCCATTTCTGTAGGTTTTGTGAGGTAGACAGAGTAACATTTCAGTTGAGTCCACTGTTCACTGGGTCAAAGAGAACAAAACAATCATATCAGCAGCATGTACATGAACTGAGAGCAGGAAACACAGATACAGTGTGTGGCATAAAATGTAACTCTGTGTTCAACCAGCTTTGCTACTTTCATGTTTGCCAGCCTGGTCTTCCACCATGTCTTGGACATGACCTTTTTGAGGGTGTTGTATCTGTTGACCCGCATGTTGTGTATCAACCACTTGACAAACAAGGAAAAACAGTTCTCCTTTGTTGAGTTGAACAGAAGAATAAACCGGTTTGCATATCTTGGAAATGAAGCAGATGACAAACCTCCTGAGTTCAGCCCCTGTATTGAGAAGTTGAGCGGTCACGCTGTACAGAATTGGTGTCTCTTGAGAGTACTGCCTCTGTTGATTGGTGACAGGATCAATAATCCTTCTGAAAATGGTGTCTGGAAGTTGATTTTGCTCTTGAGAGAGATAGTTGCTTATGTATGTGCACCAGCAATTACTGCATATCAGATTGCCTACTTGAATGTTCTTATTGAGAAATACATTCAGTCCAGAGTAGAGCTGTTTCCACACCATCCTCTTAACCCTCCTATTATCCTCAAATATTACTTACACATTTTACCTTTGGGGTCAATCTGACCCCAGGGATATTTGCCTCCAGAAAATGATTCCCAGAAAACTGTTGACCAAGTTTTTGTGACAGGAACTTTGTTTATTTGTTGAATACATAAATAACCCCCTGATAATGAAACCTTGACCTGTCCTCTAGCGCCACCATCAGGCCAAACTTTTCAATCAGAAATAATTGGTCTTGAAAGGTTTTCATCCAAATCTTCTCAAATTTAGTGAATAATAATAATAATAATACATTTTATTTAAAAGTGCCTTTCTAAGCACTCAAGGACATTTTACAAAATACATCATAAAAACACAGTGCATTAAAATCAAAATTAAAATAAATATAAACAACATACAAGAGTGGCACAGTTAAATGAAGGTGGAAAATTAAAGGGAATAGGCAGTTTGGAACAGATGGGTTTTGAGTTTTGATTTGACAACATTAATGACCACATTCATGACCACAAGATTATGAACCCTATTGGTTTTGGTGATGATATGACCTTTCCTGCAGCGCCACCATCAGGTCAAACTTTCAGTTTTAGAGTTAGTGTATCTTTCAAATCTTTCATCCAGATCTTTTCTAATTGGAGTGCACATTCATGACTCTCACAGAATGAACCATATTGATTGATGTTGGTAACCCCCCTTCCTCTCATAAAAATATGTATTTACTGATTTTTATCTACTTTTTTGGAACATATTTGTGGTCACTATAAAGTCTCACTCACCCCTCCTCTTTTGTTATCCAGGCTTGGGACCGGCAGTGGCAGAGTTAAAGAGGTTTTTTGTTCTGTTTTTTTTTTTATGATTTTTTTTTGTTTGTTTCTTTTTTTTCTGTTTTGTGTGTTTCAGGGGGTTTACATGTTTGAAAATTCACCCATTTGTGAAACAGTAAATCATAATGAGAACATCAGTCAGATAGTCAGAACATGGAACAATTCTTTAGTTCAGTTCTATTTGGCAGGTGTGAGTAGTAGGTCACACATACACACATAGACACACACACACACACACACACACATTCATTCCCCCATGTTCCCCCTCCCCCATGTCATGTATCAACTCAAAAGTATCAACTCTGCACCTGCAGGTGTGGGAATATTAGGTCACACATGGGTCACACACAGACAGACAAGTTTTACACAGCCAGAACAGCTTGGGGTCAAATTGACCCCAGAGGAACACCGATGCGTGCAGTTGGGTACAGCACAATGAAAAAAATCATCATAATAATTTTATGCTAAATCAATTGTACCCATCAAATTAGGAAAAGTCATGAAATATGAAGCCAAAAAAAAAGTCAATTATTTTTTGAATGATAAACATTGAATGGGGTCAAATTGACCCCAAGGATAATAGGAGGGTTAAACCCAAGCACCACTATCTCTGTCTCTATCCTGAGCTTATTCTTCAGTTTGAACTTCTCATCCGTCTTTGAACATTGAGAGTCAAGAGCAAGCATACTTTCTTTAAACAGTGTGCCAGGAAACTACACAACTTTAAAAACCTGTGTGCCACTCTTGCAGAGCGACACCAGCTGCTCCAAGCATATTTAGGTGCAGGAAGTTTTTTTCCCTCCTGTCATACAAGTTGAAAAATGTACTGAGTCCAATGTAGATGACTATAGTGAGAGAATCAAGGTAGCAACTGCACCATTTAACTTCACACACGACTCTACTGTAGACACATGTGCTGTCAATGTCAAAGGGACAAAGTACAAAAAAGGAATGCATGTCGTTTTAGGACGAGAAGAGGGCCTTCACATGGGTGAGATCATATTGATTTTGATCCATCGTGGTGACTGTGTGTACTTTGTTGTGAGAAGGCAGCAAGCTGTGGATTTTCCTGATTTGTGTGTTCACAGTTTAACAGAGGTTGTCCAGGAGTCAGGCTACACATGTGTGAAGCAAGAAGACCTGCTTGACTATTATCCTTTAATGGGGTACAATCTGAATGGTACACCAGTAATCATTATCCATCACTCTCTCCCAGATATATACTAACATGGCAACGCCAGGGGAGGACATAAAACAAGCTGTGTTGTCAGTATTACCCAGTTTACCAGAAGATAAGCTACAGTCCCTCCTGAACAAGCTGGAAAACATTGGTGTGGAATCCCTAAGTGACCTGCAGTTTATTAAAGAGGAGGATCTTTCTGCTAACATCACACCTATCCAGTGTCGGAGGCTTGTCAGTGCATGGCAAACCAAAGTCTTTCTCAGATATTGCTCATAAAAACAATGCACAGCAACAACAAAGAAAAGTTTATTAAAAGTGTTCATTTTGTCTGTCGATATTAAGTAATGCCAGTAATTTCAGTCTTCTTTTTCTCTTGTAGTGACAATGACTGCCATCAAACCCTCTGACTTAATCTTTAGTACTGTCACACAGGATCCTTCATCTTCTCAATCCTCCTCTACCTCTCCAAGTCCGTCGAGCTACGATAGTTCCCAAATGACAGTGAATTTAAGTTCATGGCCTGAAAACTTCACTGTTCCTTGGAACAGAATGCCCACTGGTATCAGAAAGACCATTGCGCAGGTGACACGTCCCTCTGCTAAAGACCGCTGGGAAATGGTACGAATAACTGTTGATGAAATGAGGCTGAGTGACTTAAATCCATCAGAGTGCTTGACAGTGGCAAGGAAGATTGTAAAGCAGCATCCCAAAAGCTTAGCAGATGTCATGAAAGATGGCACTCTATTGGCCCTTTTCCTCTCGCACGCCTTGGCCCTACTATACACGGCCCTACTAGATTTGCAGCGTGTTTCCACTAGCCTGGTACCTCCTAAAACAAGCTAGTTTTAGTACCTACTCCGCTCTGGTTCCAAGCGAGCTGAGTCGATACTAAAAGATGACGTCACCGACTGCCGGCTACTGATTGGTCAGACAATGTCGTCATCGATGAGTCATGAGCACGACGACCTAGCATGCTAGCGGTAGCTACCGTTAGCTTACCCTCATACGTGTTTTCTTAGCAGCTGGATTGCTCTCGTCCTCGGCTTCATTCTGTTGTATAGCTTCCAAAACTCTCCTGTGCTTCTCAAAGGGTTTTTCTTCTTACCACCTGCAGCCTTCTTCTGCTTTCCTTTTTACTCAGTTTGTGACAAAAAGCCACAGATTGTTGTGTAGCGCTCAAAATGACTTCACCACAGAGCCGCCCAGCGACACTGCACCCAGTTGGGCAGGCGACTGGTGCTAATGGAAAAGCAGCACAAGGCGAGCAGAATAGAGCCAGGTAGAGTGGAGTAGAGTAGGGCTGATGGAAAAGAGCCATAATTGGCAGTGGCTTTGGATCCCTTGTGACTCAGTTAAAAACACGGGTAGAACATGTTAATCATGGAAGCATTCTCTCTAGACAAAGGAAGTCAAAAAATGTCTCAAAATCACCCGCAGATATAGCTAGAGGACCAGCTGACCAATATGGCTGCGTGAGATGACAGCCTGACTGTCCAGCGAATGAAACTGAAGAAAGTCTCAAAGATAAACAGAGAGAAATGAAAGACCTCTATAGTACTGAGGGGCAGAGAGAGGACATTTGACTCACTTAACAAAACCAACCTACTACTTACAAAGAAAAACTATCACTGTCAGCCCTCCCCCTTCGATCGCTGAGCTGAAGAATAAGTGGCCATATCTTTTCACACCAAAACAGCTCTACAGCCATTTCCAACTGCTTACTGACACTGACAGACTGCATAAAATGGAGCAGGCAATAGAAGACAAAGGGAAATTGACCCTGAGGATTTTTGAGAAGAAGCCAGCAGGACCTAATGCAGACGAGAAGAAGCACATCCTGGTCAAGTACAACAACGAAGACAAGTGTGATCCATTCCCATGCGTGATCCTCCTGCTTATGGTACACTTCAAAGAGAACCCTGACGGACTCATACTGCAGACAGATGTAAGTGTGAAATTGTAGTTTGCAGAGATAGCAGAAGTACACATGTTCTTTACTCAAGTGGAATGACCTCTCAATTATAAAACTAAAAAATCACCACATGACAGACATTTCTGCAGCCCTTTTCTCACACCCTACCCTTTCTCTTAATTTTAGAGGTATGCTAATAAGTTGTATTGGGTCGTTATGATGATATACTTAACAGTGAGGCTGAATGTAATTGTCAATTTTTTCTGTTTTGTTTTGTTTTTAGGTGTTGGGAACCGTAGCTGATCCTGAAAAAACACTGCTGCTTCCTGACTCTCCAAGACTAATTGTCTGAGGTATGCATCACAGTATTTTTAATGCCTACACACTAGGGTGTGTTCGTTTTGACTGAACAACATTGACTGGATATCATACCTCCAGTACTAGGTCAGGGCTACTGTGACCAATGTGATGTGATTTAGCCCAGAATCCATACATTTAATATGACAAATGTCAAATCGTATAAAATGAAGTGACATTGCCATTCCAAAAGGGTCAAGTTGTAACGGCTCAGAATGCACTGAACCCAAATGCACGACCACAGGCTGAATTCAAAGTCCGAAAGGCTTTATTTGGTGTCAAATAACAGGCAGGGGTCAAAACCAGGCAGGCATGACGATCAGCAGACAAATCCAAGAGGAGCAGGCAGATTCTCAAAAACCAGGAAACATGCAGACAGACAGAACAAATGCTGTAAAGCTAGGAACAAACACTCTAGACATCTGGCAGAGGACAACTGGAGATGGACTAGTGTATGAAGGGGGCTGATAACTTAATAATTGTAAAAATAATAATGATAATCATAATAATAATAACTAGAAAAGCACTCCGAGAGTGCAGACCTCCACAAGCACCACAGTCCTCTCCCATATTGTGATTTTTACCATAAATATTAGTCCTACCTTTATTTCGTCTAAATATTTAGATTCCTTGACCATGAAAACATACCATTAGCAACTGGATTCATAATGATATCTATTTTAGTTCAGTAGTTATTCACGAAAATCGCATTTTTCGTCGTGGCGGATCCAGACGGTGATCCGGATCAACACCAAAACTGAATCACTTCTTCCTTTTCCCATGCTGAACATTTCCTGAAAATTTCATCAAAACCCATCCATTACTTTTTGAGTTATTTTGTTCACAGACAGACAGACAGACAAACTCTCCCAAAAAAACATAACCTCCTTGGCGGTGGTAATAAAAATAATAATGTAACACCATCTCCAGGTGTGGAGATGGGAGGGGAAACACAGATGAGGGGAATGGGCTGATGAGTGGCTGATGAGGGTGGCAGGATCTGTAATGACAGGAGAATTTAGAGATCTGGTAAACATACACATAAACTACGAAACAGTATTAGGGCCACCTGAGAGAAAATAAAAATGAGAGGGGGTAGAATTTTTTTTTCATCATGCACTTTGAGAAAAAAGTCGAAATGTCGAGAATAAAGTCGAAATGTCGAGAATAAAGTCGGAATATTATGGCGAGAATAAAGTTGAAATAGGATGTCGAGAATAAAGTTGACCTTTTGAGACTAACAACCAGCATACTGCTTCTACAAAATGCCATCCAGTCAGTTAGATGAATTAGTGAAATTATACTTCGGACTCGGCTTTAACAAAGAAATACTTCTCTTTTAGCCCACTTTTGAGCCCCGGAGGTGTCAGGGTGCAGAATATTTTATTAATGCGAGGGATCGCCTTCTGGTTGTTAGTCTCAAAAGGTCGACTTTATTCTTGACATCCTATTTCAACTTTATTCTCGACATTATATTCCGACTTTATTCTCGACATTCCGACTTTATTCTCGACATCCTATTTCAACTTTATTCTCGCCATTATATTCCGACTTTATTCTCGACATTTCGACTTTATTCTCGACATCCTATTTCAACTTTATTCTCGCCATTATATTCCGACTTTATTCTCGACATTTCGACTTTATTCTCGACATTTCGACTTTATTCTCGAAGTGCATGATGAAAAAAAAATTCTACCCCGTCTCATTTTTATTTTCTCACGGGTGGCCCTAATACTCTTCCGTACATAAACACACTGATCATCCCATAACAAACGGCTGCTTTACTGTGATGTCATTTTCTGGAAAAAACATTCTCCGACTGTTGTTCAACACCCTAACTCAGGGGCAGAAGGGCAGGTTGGCCCATGTTTCACATTTGGTCAGAAACTAAATATGCACTCTAACCCTCTGGTGCATAGCAGTCACTGCAGTGGACAGCTACTAAAAAGTAGTTTTCTCTTTAATGCATTGGTTTCTATGGTGGAACTGTGTATCAACCTTTAGAGTGCCCTCTGCTGCCATACTCCATTGAGGTCAATTCAGTGGTCTGTTAGTGTAACTGCAAGTAAATTTCCTCTGAATCCAAGCCACCCCTGCCGACCACTGCTGGCATATCCTGTCAATCCTTCTATGCTGGAAGAGCCCCACTGGTAAAAAAAAAATATAAGATGATATACAGTAACATCTAAGGAATGATATTATCTGTTTGGAATATGACATTTTTATGTACAATATGTAGAAAATTACGATTAACCATGTGTCCAATGAAGTGGACATCATGCATCACCCAGTAGTTTTTAACACAAGTCATATAATTGCTTCACTGTTTCTTCTGACTGTTTTGGTTAATAGTCAGTGTATAATTGTTATGTTTATAAGCTATTCATTTAGAATATACATTTTTGTGCAGATTAGCTGTAGTTTATTTTACTATAATAATTATTTTATCATATTTTGTAGACCAAACGCAGCAAAGAATAAGGCAGCCTACAGAATAGTCCAGGAAATTCTGTCCAGCTCCAGTGATGATGAGTTCAGTGATGGTGAGTATAGTGACTGCAGTGATGATGAGTGGCTGCCAGAGAAGAGCAAATACATAGGAGCTGAGGATAATGGAGATACAGACAGTCAGGATGCAGAAAGTGAGGATGATGAGTGGCAGGATGCAGAGGACGGTCAGCATGATCAGGAAGCTGTGGAAGATGAACACATGGCACCTGGCCATACTCGAGCCCGCAAAAATATCTGGAAAGTCCAAGACAATGACTTTGATGGAGACTTGCCTCCTTTTCGAGGAGAGTGGAAATTGAATGTGGATGAAAGAGATCCCATAGATTTCTTCAGATATCTGTTTCCAGCAGATCTCGTTGATGATATAGTGCACAACACCGTGTATGCTCTCCAGAAAGGGAAAGAAAATCTGGCAGTGACAGGGGAAGAGAGCTTCAGTGGCTTGTGCACTGATGAATAGTGGCACCCTCCAGTAAAGCAAAAGAGGAAGACCCAGTGGGACCCCACAACCCGTAAAGTGGAGAGCAGTCACCAAAGTAGGCTGTGAGGTCAGGTTTGGCTCAGGAGATCACTGGCTCCAACTCACAAGGTGAAAAATGCAAACAGATGCCATGATTCTGCATGTGTTACAGGTAGCACCAAGTAGACAGATGAGAGATTCTGTAAAGGAGAAACGAATCACGCAGACTACTTTACTTCTTTCAGTCTTGGCCTCGCTCCACAGAATTTATTCTGTCAGACAGTGGAAAATAAATCATGTCTCCTCTGTTCATGACATCACAAATAACATAAAAACATAAGTTTGTTGCAGTTTCTCAGTCTTTCAGGTTACCATATAACCTTAAATAAATAACATCCTCTGTTATGTTTTCAAGGTTTCTTCCTTGTCAAATGTGCTGCTGTTCAACATTCTTAGCTTTAGTACATGAGCTTATGGCTTTAACATTGTTTTTTTTCATATCTTGTAACATACAAACTGTTAACATTTTAAGTGCTTTTAACGTTTTGTAAGAAACATTTTGCGAACAGTTCATTTTTTTAAACCATTCCTTTTAACAATAGAAAAACATGAAATGTGTATTTACATATAAAGAAACAATTATTTCAACGAAAGGTACTGGAGCTTGAAATAAACTATAAAGTGTCGTGACATGACAATAAAAGTTTACCGTGGTGCCATTTTCTGATAATCGCGGTACGTCAGAAACACAAATGTTGTATTTTACACAGTTACACAGCTCAGTTTGATCTAAAATTCTCTCTTTTTGACACTGGCACATTAATCAACATATAAAATGAAATAAACCTCTTTGGTTGGTATACTTAACATACCTGTAAAGGAGAAATGAATCACGCAGACTACTTTACTTCTTTCAGTCTCGGCCTCGCTCCACAGAATGGGGTAACCGAGGCAACGGGACGTAAAAACCGTAAAGCGACTGCTGTGACCACAGTCCCACAAGTGATGTAAAGTGGCACACTGCCTCCTACTGGTAAATGTCAGAAGCATACTGTCTGATTAATTTATGAAAGATGAACGAAAATCCATCACAAAAATCTTCAGTCTCAACAGATTAAAGCTTAACTGTAACAACACAATGGTGGCTGTCACAAGTGCACACAGAAGACCAAATACATCTGCATGCAATGCTGTGTGCCTCTGTGCCCTGGATGCTTTGCAAACACAGAAGTGTTCGGAGATGCAGAGACTAAAATGTCAGTTCCTGTTTTCTTCCAACGGGTTAATATAAGGGCTTGGTAATACTGTCCTGCATCCTTATAGAACTGTGGAGACTCACAATAATAATAATAATAATTCTCCTGTTGGAGATAGTTTGACACATTCAGGTGTAAGATTCACGGCTATGAGTGTTCAGGCCTAAACATTGTACCAATGCAGTGTTGAAATTTCCCAAAATAATGTTGAAATGTTTTTCAAAATATAAAAAGAAACAACTGTTTGTATATTTACAATAGAACACAAGTTAATTCATTTTAACAGTAAGTTAACAATGTTTTATGTTGAGTGTTCAGGCCCATGTTGTCCACTGAATTGGACATGTCTGTAACTTTAGAAAAAAAATCATATTTTCGGAAAAAAAAAGTTAAACATTTTTTCATGTCCTAAGAAGAATTAACACCATAAAAATATTTACTAAGGCTTTCATAATTCATGCATCAGAGGGTCTTGGGTGCCCACCTTGAAGCTGTGCTAATAGTTTATATCTTTCTGTACTGCTGAGTGGAAGATGTGTGTGAAATATCCACGTTTAGCAGCATCCCTATCTGAAACATTGCCTGCTGTCATGGAGACTACTTAGTGTTGTATCAATCAGCTTTACAGGCCAATCATATTAACACATAAAAGGAATTTAAATGTTGTAAAGTATTACAAAGACATAGACCATATCTAGGACACATTAAGGAAACAGTTTATGCTTATATGGAAAGCAACGAGATAAAAACATTAACATAAAGTATAAACCATATGTTTGTTTTTGTTTAGGTGAAGTGCTCACATCAGAGGAGTGGATGCTGAGGATCGAGGGGCAGGTGGTTGAGCCTCCACACCCAAACTTTTCAGCAGGACTGGAAGCTCTGTTTTGGTGCTTCTACAACTTCAATCTGGTGTACCAGGAGCAAGCTGCATGCACCCTGGAATTCATCCAAAGGTAAGCAGACGCTTGTATATGAAGGTAGATTTGTGTCTTTATGATTCAATTCAATTCAAAATTAAAAGAAAATACTTCAAATGTACACTGCATTCAAATAGATTTTTTCTTTGATTGACAATGTCTTTTTTGATTGGAGTACATTTTTTTAATTTAAAATATTCTTTTATTTAAAAGGTATTTCATATTTACCGTTATGGAGTAATGGAAATTCTTGGTTTCTCTCATAAAACTCATCAAATACACAATCCAACAACTTCACAACGGTGATGGACGAGTGGTGACTTGCACATACACCATGCTAAAAGATAATAACACAACGTTACCACACAGAGTTTTTTAGAGGCAAAAACTGAAACACTGCTCCTGACAGAGAAGCACATCAGCAGTTTTCCATGAATTTACCTCTAAAACTTAGTGTGGTAACGTAGTGTTATTATCTCACAGCGTGGTGAATATGCAGGTCACAACTTGTCCACCAGAGCGAAAATTTGTGTGGGACCTAGGCTTACATACATTTCTAACATTTTAATGTCTAATATTTATGAAAAGACATAAATGGAAAGAGAAATTCAAATCAAAATATGTGAGTAGTGTGAAGATTAAAGACTGCGGTCAAGCTAGACGTCACGCAAATCCGTGGATGGATCAGCCCACACGCAATTTGAGGTGCACGCTTACACTAAGCTTTACGGCAAATGCATTTAAACGGCCCAGTGCAATTAGAGTGCCTGGAGAGAGAGAGAGCGGCGACAACGGAAGTTCAAGAAGCTGTCCGATCACGTGGTCCATGTAGCCTGAAAAAATTCCCGGAAGTGGTTGGCGGGCTATACAAAAGTAACAGGAAGACCACAATAATCAGTAAATAATGTCAAATAAATACTTTGCGTTGTAATTTTTTTCTTGTATATGGTAATTGCTTTGAACTCTGCTTAGTTTACTAAACCTGTATATTCGTTTGCAGCAATAACATCTTAATATTTCTGTAGATTTTATAAAGACGAGTGAGGCGGACTGACAGATGACGGTGATTTCCCAAATGACTACTACACAATAAATCTGACTCACAACAGCACAATAACTGCCCCAATATATATTCATTGCAAATAAATTGAATTCTATCATTGTTTCTTACCTCTTATTCCTTATAAATTGTATTAATTGCTTTGACCCGTTCTCTCTTTAATAAAACTGTGCATTTGTTGTCAGCAAAAAAATGATATTTCCTCTTTTCTTCTAAACTTTCAGACTTGAGTGAGGCACACTAACAGGTGAGGTGAGTGGGTAAGTGCTGCTCTATTCATGGTTACAGCATTTGGACCCTTAGTCACTTACAGCTGATGTCAGGTCATTAATTAGGGTTCAGGGCCTGACTTTTTAGGGGGCAGATTGGAATTGGGCCTCATAGTGTGTATTCAACCACTGTGGGATATATTCTACAGGTCTGTACTCCTCGATAACAGTGAGTTGTTGAGTGTGAGAATTAAGCTGAAGTCACTCCACAGGGACATTTTGAGGCTGACCAGTTTGTCAAGACCAGCAAAGACAAGACTAGACTGAAGGAAGATGTGATACCAACCATCTTTGGCCAGTAGTCAGAAAGAGGAGGGCCCCTACTCCACGATGCCCCTCTCACCTGCAAACACAGGCTCATACCTGCCCATCACAGCTACTGTATTAAAGATGACACAGGTATAATGCATATGAACTCTTGATAACCATACCATTACTTCTTGTTTGAGTGACAATATTATTTTAGTATTTAAAAATGAACAGCGTCATATCTTCTACTTACAGCAGTTTCTCAGATTGAGGAAAGAAAAGATAAGCAGTGTGAGAGAAGAGAAAGTGACGCAGAAGGAAGAGAGGACATGGCAGATGAGGAGAGACAGGGAGAGCTCACATCAGCCATTCAGGACAGCAGGGAGTCACCAACAACTGAATCACGCCTCCTAAAACAACTCAAAAAACAAGAAAATATAATTAAAAAAACAGAGCAGCACTGAGAAAAGTAAGGCAGGAAAATGCAGTTCTCAAGAGGACAATGAAAATTAAGGACAGAAAAATGAGGAAAATGCTAACCAAAGATCAGATTGAAGCATTAGGCCGAATAACCACAAGGGGGTGAAATGGAGCAACGACACAGTGAAGAAGGCTTTAAAACTTTGGTTTGATGCTACAAGGCCTTGTAGGACAGGACAGGAATTAGGAGCCTGCAGAGAAGGATGCAGTCAGTTCGATTTGAGCCTGGTGTTTTAACAGAAGTATTTGACTTCCTTAAACTAAAGGCAGGTGGGTTTACAGACCTGGAAAGAGAGTGTGTGTTGACCATTGATAAAAATGGCAATAACACCAAGTGTTGAGTTACACACACTTTCTGGAAAGCTGTATGGCAATGTGACTTTGCCAGGTCACACAGGGGCAGCAACACATGCATGTGTGTTTATGTTGGCTGGAAACACAACACGTTGGAAGCAAGTTGTTGCATACCATTTCAGTGGAAATTCAACAAATGGAGCATTGTACAGGCCAATAATTAGTGGAATAATTCAGAGGGCATCATCCATTGGACTGCATGTAATGAATATCACCACAGACATGGGCAGCCTGAACCAGGCCATGTGGAAATCCTTTGGAGTCGACCACAACAACACATCTCTGCCACATCCAGCAACAGCAGACAGGCAGCTGTTCTTCATGCCAGATGTCCCACATCTCAATAAAAATCTGAAAGTGCCCTTATCCGTGGACATTTATAATTTCCATTTCCAAAAAGAAAATATCCCCTCTAACCAGGTTTCAGTGGTCCCAATTAAGGACTTAGTTACATTTCATGAAGGAATGACATTAAAAATTGCCCCTCACCTGACAACTGCAGCCACTGGACCAAGCCACTTAGCGCGCTTATTGTTCCTTTTCTGCTCTTGGCTATAATCTTACAATCTCGGGCTTTATCTTTTTAATACAGGCCCAGCCTTATGAGTTGCCATGGCGCTGTAAACAGCAGCAGCCTGTCCAGTTTGCTCTCCATATTTTTAGCTGTTTTTTGTGTTTTTTTTCCGTAATTTTGAACAATTTTCAAAAGTTTTCCTTTTTTGGTCTTTTTCTGACCTTCCTGCACTTCTTATGAAGACTCTTTTTTCTTATTTATCCTATGGATATCTTCTTCAACCATCATTGCTGCCGGGAGGCATTTCTGAGTATACCAGCAGAGTGTTCTTTCTTGAAAGATGCCACCAACTGCCAGCTTCATTATCATCAGCTACCAAGAGCCAGTTTAATCAGATATTCAAGGACCAAGGTCACATTCAGGATTGAAAAACTGATCAGGAGGGTTGGCTCTGTGGTTGGCAAGAAGCTGGACTCTTTGGTGACGGTGGCAGAGAAGAGGACACTGGACAAACTGCTGGACATTCTGGATGATGCCAATCACCCTCTACACATGGCCATCAACAACCAGATGAGCCTGTTCAGCACAGGACTGCTCCTCCCCAAGTGCAGGACCAACACACTGGGAAACTCCTTTGTCCCTCAGGCCATCAGACTGTAAAACTCCTCAATTTGGGGGGATGAGGAGTAACAGGAAGACAGAGGAGGGGAAGGAGCAGCAGCAGTAGCCTACAAGTATTATCTTTTATTTATAATATAATGCAACTGGAATCATAATTTCCCTGAGGGAGTTTTCCCAAAGGGATTAATAAAGTACAATCCAATCCAATCCTAATCACATGACTGTGAACCATTCCAGGTGGTATGTAGAGCCACAAACAGGTGCCCATACACAGCACACTGAAAGAGCCTGGCGTAGCATTTAGGAGCAAGTCTGGAGACAAAGAGGAAATCAAACTGAGTCCTTATACAGACCATCTTTGTCTAATGAGTGGACTGAATGGCTCGGCAGGAAACACCAAGACGGTCCTTTTGGTAGCTGCTACGTGATATCGCCCACAGGTACAGGGTGAATGAATAGATCAGCAGCTACAGAGTTCCTGGTCCGAAGACAACAGCTGTTCCTCTGTAAAATGTTTAATGTTTAATTGTGACATGTCTGATGGAATTTTATGAACCAAATCCAGTTCAGTTTTACAGCACTTTATGGCACCTTAGTTTTATTTATTAAGAGTATAGTACTAGTACTCTCGTCTAATTTTTTCTTTCTCTTTTGCCTAATTTCATCCACATGTGTTTTATAACAGATGGGGAAGGTGTGTGTAATGGTAAAATTAATCATTCAATCATTTATTTTTATTCCACAGGTATAACTTTGGTTTGAATCACTCTGAGTTGATCTTATGTTAACCTCATATAACCCCTGAAGTTATTAACTATGGTCTGAGGTTCATTCTCACAAAACAGAATGCAGGTGCAGAAAAGGTCAGAGATAGAACTTATAATGAGCCTCAGAGACCAAGAATGTTTTTGAGATAAATCAGATACTTGTGCTATACTCCCTCTTCTGCATGTGAGATAAACAAAAAAGGATGAAAGTTTCGACTTGGAGACTAATGAGGAAGGAGTAGATGGGAAAATGGTGTGACCTGGGATACTGTCTCACATGAAAAGAAAAGGGAGGTGTTTTATGCTTAGGTATGACGTTGTTGTTTCATGATTTGCCTGTATAAGAATCTGTATGTTCTTTTGTCTGGCAGAACTCTCTCTGTAGACTTGTGTGCTGTATGACAGACTTCTCTATCTTGCAAGATAATAAATATTCACTAAGACATCTTTGACTCAAGATCCTTTATTGATCCTCAGTTTTGATCAGAAATTGCCACGGCATGTGAAAATCATTATTAACCATTAATGAATGTATAATAAAAAATGTATTACTCTGAATAAGGCCCTGTTCTCACTTTAGATCCAGTAGCTGCAAAAATCATAATTAACTGTTGACAAGTGCCTTGTAAACTGATTATAGATGAGCAATAAGTATGATATACTGGGTGGATTGTAGCGTAAAAGTTCTTATAAGTGCCTTTTATTCTGACATTAATGTTACAGTGACAATATAAACTATTTTACAATCTCATAAACAATAAGCATCTGATAGATTCTTAATAAAGCTTATACATTCTCACAACTTAACTAATCATAATATAATCATAAATAAGCAGTGATATTCAGGAGCCCCTCGACCTAAAGGGACAGAGACAGTCGTAACTAGAAAATTTGCATTTCCTTGCTGCAAATGGGTTGAAATGCTGAGTCTGCATGCAGGAAATGTGGAATGAAAATTTGAAAACCAGTCATAACACAGCTGAAAATGTGAAAATGTGACATAAGAATGTGGAAGCAAAAAAAGCAAAGCTTACAACCATAACATAACAAAATTCAAAAGTTGTGAAAGAAAGCTCAAAATGAATCAATGTGAAACAAAATTGCAGAGAGCTGCTGGCATTTAAGCACACTGTGAAAGAGTTACAACCAATCGGTAAAAAAGTTAAAAGTGTATAAGGCCTAAAATGACAAAGACTGGAATCAGTAGCAGAAGAGTTCCATATGTTAAGAAATAAGCATTGTAAAGAAAGAAATTGATTATTGAAACATTTGTGTTGATCTATGTGTGCACATGTGTGGATAAATAATGATGTTGATTCTATATAGCCATTTGTGCATGTATGTTTGTATGATGTTATTAGAGTCTGTGCATATGGAAATGAAAAGGTATATGTCATTATGGGTATACTTATGTTGATGTGTGTATGTCTGTATAAATAAATTAATATGTATGTGTGTTTCTATGTATGCATCTCTAAAATAAATGAGAGATAGATGAATCTGTTAAATCAAAAATGCAGTCTCGTGGTTTAAGTCTGCCAAATCTGTAGAGCTTTAAAGTTGAAGCAGTTTTCATCAGAACTGCATAAATGTCCCATTCATTTCAATGACCAAAAATAATCAGCCCAAAGTATCAACGTTTTTTAAAAATTTTGCATTAAACCCTGTCAAAAATGCAAGAACATCTGTGATCAATATGCAGAACAGCTTAAAGTGGAAATGAAGCAGTCAAGCAAACTAACATAACAAATGTGACAAATACAGACATATGAAAGAAAAACGTAGCGCTGTTTTATCTCTCGTGGCAAGAGCGCAGCCATCTTGCCACGAGGCGTCATTCGGTTGGTTTGTTTCGCAGTCCTGATGAGAGTCCCCTTGTCCGCATCATGGTGAGAGAGACAACAGAGTGAACAATGGAGACTGGCGAGCCAAAGGAGAAGAAAAGACAAAAAGGGGGCCACTACTGTATTGCTCCTGGGTGTAAGAACGAGTTCTACAGACTTAAGGCCGAGGACAAAACAGTCCATTCTACAAACTTCCCCTGAAGAGGAAACCAGTACTGCTGCGCTGGCTAGCGGCACTGAAGAGGAAGAATCCTCCGATGGGCCCTGACTCCAGGGTCTGTAGTGATCATTTTCTGGAGGACGATTATATAGAGGAGAAGACTTTTGAGTCTGACAGGCTAGTGGTCCACCGAACCAACAGACTAAAACCTGAAGCTGCTCCGAGTGTTTTTAATTTCAGCGCCTATAACGTTAGCTCTACTGACCGGCCAACACACTCTAACAGTGGGTCAGAGGCATCAGTTCACCGTAATGACCGGGCGCGAAAATGCGGCAGGCAAACAGAGGAGAGACAGGTAAAGTTATGTCAACAGGTACTAAGTCATCAACTATGCCCTTACTCTAAAACAGACCGTATACAGACACGTCCACCATTGCAACGCAGCTCTCATACTCCATCCCTCTTTGAACATCTTATTAAACACACCTTTCAGCTCAAACAGCAGCACTCACTAATACCCTCCCCACTCTGAAACAGCCTCAGGATGAACATAACATCTCTGCAGCACACAGTAGGTCTGAAATGACTGTCAAAGTAACCACAACTAAAAAACACACCCTCTTCAAACTCAAATAATTCTGCATCATTTGTCATTTGATCCCTTAGCAAGAGGTCATCACAGCTGATGCAGACCTCAGAAGGAATAGACTATTTCTTACCGTGACTCCCCGTTTTCCACGGCAGTCAGTCAGGTAATCCCATATCCGTGATCTCCCTCACCATCGTCCAGCAGGCGGTCCTCTTGTAGTAAGTTTAGTTTAGCAGGCGGGATGCCTTTGCTTGGATAAACTGCTTCAAATCCATTGCCATTCGTAGTGGCAAATAAAAAAAGTGCGTTGCCATCACGAGCCAACGTAATGCACAATCATCTACTTTTGGAAAACTATCATACTTTTTAATACAAATATTGACAGTCGCCAGCCGTCATTAGCGGACCAATTAAAGCCTGACTTTAGGTCACATGGGATACAATGCCCCTTAAACCCTGTGATTCACAAAGACCCGCCCTATGCTGCATCAGATTGGCTATTGCTCTAACCTCTGACCCTCTGACAGCTCATTAACATGTTTAAATGGATATGACTAATTTTCAGTGTTTGAGCCAAGGCCATCTTATATATTTGTCATCATATCAGTTCATTATCACTCAGTATCTATTACTAGTACATATTACATCACCTAGTTAAAAAATAAGTTAATAAAGAAGTGAAGAACAACCTGGAAACCATTCATAAAACATATACATGATGTAGTCAAGTCAAGTCAAGTTTATTTATATAGCACTTTTCCTACAACATATGTAATTCAAAGTGCTTACAGCAGAGAAACAATAGGAAAGAAAGGAGTAAAAAAAACAATTCCAAACTAGGCAACTATCAGAGGAGCACAGTGTGGGATTGGAAAAAAACACCTCAACACATGAAACAGAAAACACAGAGACAAGCACATGGGGTGGTGGGGTGGGGGGGCAGTGGGGGCGTAAGGGTCCAGCGACCTTGTCCTAGCTCAGACCTCACATAGTCTTCATTATCCGATAAGATGACTGTACGGCCTTGATAGAGAGAGTTTCTGATCCAGAGCAAAGTTCGTAGGATGAGGGAGTGGAGGGGGGGACCGAGCCTCTGTTAGCAAAACATTCCAGGAAAGTACCTCTACTCAAGGGCAGATAGATGGGAAGCCATAACAAATCGAGATAAGGAATAGTTTGGGTCAGACTGACTGTAATTTTCCATCAGCCTTTCTAGTCTTTTGGTCTCTCACGATGATGTTCCGAATCCGTGGGCCCATTCAACTGAGCCGAGCTGTCGACTTCTCCAAGGTGTTGTCCTGCTTGCGAACAAGTTCCAGAATCGCATCAAGCTTGCGATTGAGCTCACAAATCACTTGAGTCTGAGTGTTGACAGCCCTGCACATTCCTTCAGTCATGACGGGCAGCTTCTCAAGAGCCAAATGTGCTGCCATAGTCTTCTTAACTGTGTGATAAATCAGGAAACTGCGAACTCCAAAGAGCAGGAAACCGACGGACAGAATCGACAGGCACGCGATCCTCCACTTCTCCCAGGAGTCCATTGTGTACCCAGCTGGGAAAGTACCATTGGGACAGGCGGGTTCTCCCTTACCCGCTCTTCTCGTTGATAAAATTTGGTCGATGGCGTTGAGGGACTAACTGATTAAATCCATGATTTTAGATTTCAGAAAAAGATTGCAGAGAGAGGCTGCAGTGGACAAAGACAGCACGCAGGGCAGATAATGGCATGGAGAAAAAAGAAAAGCATCCGCCCCCGTTGAGAAGCAGAAACGAAAGCTGTAGTGGACAGAACCCAAAAGTCACTGTCAGAACCCCGACAGTCAGTGTCAGAACCCCAAAAGGCAGTGTTGGGGTTCTGAATGTCAGAAGCCCAAAAGTCAGTGTCAGAACCCCAAAAGTCAGTTTCAGATCCCCAAAAGGCAGTGTCGGGGTTCTGACTATCAGAAGCTCAACAGTCAGTGTCAGAAGCCCCACAGTCAGTGTCAGAACCTGAAAAAGTAAGTGTCAGAGCCCCAAAAGTCAGTTTCTGAACCGCAAAAGTCAGTGCCAGAACCCCAACATTGTCAGAGCCCCAAAAGTCAGTTTCAGAACCCAAAAAGTCAGTTTCAGAACCCCAAAAGTCAGTTTCAGGACCCCAAAAGTAAGTGTCAGAACCCCAAAAGTCAGTGTCAGGGTTCTGACTGTAAGAACCCCAACAGTCAGTGTCAGAACCCTAAAAGTCAGTGCTAGAACCCCAACATTGCAGAACCCGTAAAGTCAGTTTTAGAACCCCAAAAGTCAGTTTCAGAACACCCAAAGTCAGTGTCAGAACCCCAAAATTGTCCGAACCCAAAAAGTCAGTGTCAGAACTCAAAAAGTCAGTTTCAGAACCCCAAAAGTCAGTTTCAGAACCACAAAAGCCAGTGTTAGAACCACAACATTGTCAGAACCCCAACAGTCATTCTGAGAACCCAAAAAGTCAGTGTCAGAACCCCAAAAGTCAGAGTCAGAACCCCAACAGTCAGTGTCAGAACCCCAACATTGTTGGAACGCCAAAAGTCAGAGTCAGAACCCCAAATGTCAGTTTCAGAACCCCAACATCATTGTCAGAACCCCAAAAGTCAGTGTCGGGGTTCTGACTGTAAGAACCCCAACATCATTGTCAGAACCCCAAAAGTCAGTGTTAGAACCCCAAAAGTCAGTTTCAGAACCCAAAAAGTCAGTGTTGGAACCCCAAAAGTCAGTGTCAGAAACGCAAAAGTCAGTGTCAGAACACCAAAAGTCAGTTTAAAAACCCCAAAAAACAGTGTCAGAACCCCAAAAGTCAGTGTCAGGGTTCTGACTGTCTGAACCCAAACAGTTAGCGTCAGAACCCCAACAGTCAGTTTCAGAACCCCAAAAGTCAGTGCTAGAACCCCAACATTGTCAGAATCCCAACAGTCAGTGTCAGAACCCCAAAAGTCAGTGTCAGAACACCAAAAGTCAGTTTCAGAACCCCAAAATTGTCCGAATCCCAAAAAGTCAGTGTCAGTACTCCAAAGGTCAGTTTCAGAACCCCAATATTGTCGGAAACCCAACTGTCACTTTCAGAACCCCAAAAGTCAGTTTCAGAACCTCAAAAGTCAGTGTTAGAGCCCCAACATTGTCAGAACCCCAAAAGTCAGTGTCAGAACCCCAAAAGTCAGTGTCAGAACTCCAACATTGTCGGAACCCCCCAAAAAAGTGTCAGAACCCCAAATAACAGTTTCAGAACTCCAAAAGTCAGTTTCAGAACCCCAAAAGTCAGTGTCAGGGTTCTGACTGTCAGAATCCCAAAATCATTGTCAGAACCCCAAAAGTCAGTGTCAGAACCCCAAAAAGTCAGTGTCAGAACCCCAAAAGTCAGTGTCAGATCCCCGACATTGTCGGAACCCCAAAAGTCAGTGTCAGAACCCCAACATTGATGAAACCCCAAACTTCAAAACCCAAAACCCCAAAAGTCCGGATTCTGACTGTCAGAACCCAAACAGTCAGTGTCAGAACCCCAAAAGTCAGCTTCAGAACCCCATTAGTCAGTGTCGGGGTTCTGACAGTCAGTTTCGGGGCACTGACTGTCAGAACCGCAACAGTCAGTTTCAGAACCCCAAAAGTCAGTTTCAGAACACCAAAAGTCAATTTCAGAAACCCAAATGTCAGTGTCAGAACCCCAAAAGTCAGTGTCAGAAACGCAAAAGTAAGTTTATTGAACCCCAAAAGTCAGTGTCAGGACCCCAACATTGTTGGAACCCCAAAAGTCACTTTCAGAACTCCAAAAGGCAGTGTCGGGGTTCTGGCTGTCAGAACCGCAACAGCCAGTGTCAGAACCCCAAAAGTCAGTTTCAGAACACCAAAAGTACGTTTGGGAACACCAAAAGCCAGTGTCTGAACCCCAAAAGGCAGTGTCAGAACCCAAAGAGTCAGTGTCTGGGTTCTGACTGTCAGAACCCCAACAGTAAGTGTCAGAACCCAAAAAGTCAGTGTCAGAATCCCAGAAGTCAGTTTCAGAACCCCAAAAGACAGTGTCGGGGCTCTGACTGTCAGAACCGCAACAGCCAGAGTCAGAACCCCAGAAGTCAGTTTCAGGACACCAAAAGTACATTTGAGAACACCAAAAGTCAGTTTCAGAACCCCAAAAGTCAGTGTCAGAACCCAAAGAGTCAGTGTCTGGGTTCTGATTGTCAGAACCCCAAAAGTCAGTGTCAGAACCCAAGAAGTCAGTTTCAGAACCCCAAAAGACAGTGTCGGGGCTCTGACTGTCAGAACCGCAACAGCCAGAGTCAGAACCCCAAAAGTCAGTTTCAGAACACCAAAAGTACGTTTGAGAACACCAAAAGTCAGTTTCAGAACCCCAAAAGTCAGTGTCAGAACCCCAAAAGTCAGTGTCGGGGCTCTGACTGTCAGAACCGCAACAGCCAGAGTCAGAACCCCAAAATTCAGTTTCAGAACACCAAAAGTACGTTTGAGAACACCAAAAGTCAGTTTCAGAACCCCAAAAGTCAGTATCAGAACCCCAAAAGTCAGTTTCAGAACCCCAACAGTCAGTGTTGGAACCCCAAAAGTCAGTGTCGGGGTTCTGACTGTCAGAACCCCAAAAGTCAGTGTCAGAACCCCAAAAGTAAGTTTCAAAACCCCAACAGTCAGTGTTGGAACCCCAAAGTCAGTGTCAGAGTTCTGACTGTCAGAAACCCAGCAGTCAGTGTCTGAACCCCAAAGTCAGTGTCAGAACCCAAAAAGTCAGTGTCTGGGTTCTGACTGTCAGAACCCCAACAGTAAGTGTCAGAACCCCAAAAGTCAGTGTTGGAACCCCAAAAGTCAGTGTCAGAAAGCCAAAAGTCAGTGTCAGAACCCCAAAAGGCAGTGTCGGGGTTCTGACTGTCAGAACCCCAAAAGTCAGAGTCAGAAACCCAAAAGTAAGTTTCAGAACCCCAACAGTCAGTTTTAGAACCCCAAAAGTCAGTTTCAGAACACCAAAAGTCAGTGTCAGAACCCCAAAATTGTCCGAACCCAAAAAGTCAGTGTCAGAACTCAAAAAGTCAGTTTCAGAACCCCAAAAGTCAGTCTCAGAACCCCAACATTGTCGGAACCCCAACAGTCACTTTCAGACCCCAAAAGTCAGTTTCAGAACCACAAAAGCAAGTGTTAGAACCCCAACATTGTCAGAACCCCAACAGTCATTCTGAGAACCCAAAAAGTCAGTGTCAGAACCCCAAAAGTCAGAGTCAGAACCCCAACAGTCAGTGTCAGAACCCCAACATTGTTGGAACGCCAAAAGTCAGAGTCAGAACCCCAAATGTCAGTTTCAGAACCCCAACATCATTGTCAGAACCCCAAAAGTCAGTGTCGGGGTTCTGACTGTAAGAACCCCAACATCATTGTCAGAACCCCAAAAGTCAGTGTTAGAACCCCAAAAGTCAGTTTCAGAACCCAAAAAGTCAGTGTTGGAACCCCAAAAGTCAGTGTCAGAAACGCAAAAGTCAGTGTCAGAACACCAAAAGTCAGTTTAAAAACCCCAAAAAACAGTGTCAGAACCCCAAAAGTCAGTGTCAGGGTTCTGACTGTCAGAACCCAAACAGTCAGCGTCAGAACCCCAACAGTCAGTTTCAGAACCCCAAAAGTCAGTGCTAGAACCCCAACATTGTCAGAATCCCAACAGTCAGTGTCAGAACCCCAAAAGTCAGTGTCAGAACACCAAAAGTAAGTTTCAGAACCCCAAAATTGTCCGAATCCCAAAAAGTCAGTGTCAGAACTCCAAAGGTCAGTTTCAGAACCCCAATATTGTCGGAAACCCAACTGTCACTTTCAGAACCCCAAAAGTCAGTTTCAGAACCGCAAAAGTCAGTGTTAGAGCCCCAACATTGTCAGAACCCCAAAAGTCAGTGTCAGAACCCCAAAAGTCAGTGTCAGAACCCCAACAGTCAGTGTCAGAACTCCAACATTGTCGGAACCCCAAAAAAAAGTGTCAGAACCCCAAATAACAGTTTCAGAACTCCAAAAGTCAGTTTCAGAACCCCAAAAGTCAGTGTCTGGGTTCTGACTGTCAGAATCCCAAAATCATTGTCAGAACCCCAAAAGTCAGTGTCAGAACCCCAAAAAGTCAGTGTCAGAACCCCAAAATCATTGTCAGATCCCCGACATTGTCAGAACCCAAACAGTCAGTGTCAGAACCCCAAAAGTCAGCTTCAGAACCCCATTAGTCAGTGTCGGGGTTCTGACAGTCAGTTTCGGGGCACTGACTGTCAGAACCGCAACAGTCAGTTTCAGAACCCCAAAAGTCAGTTTCAGAACACCAAAAGTCAATTTCAGAAACCCAAATGTCAGTGTCAGAACCCCAAAAGTCAGTGTCAGAAACGCAAAAGTAAGTTTATTGAACCCCAAAAGTCAGTGTCAGGACCCCAACATTGTTGGAACCCCAAAAGTCAGAGTCAGAAACCCAAAAGTAAGTTTCAGAACCCCAACAGTCAGTTTTAGAACCCCAAAAGTCAGTGTCAGAACCCCAAAAGTCAGTTTCAGAACACCAAAAGTACATTTGAGAACACCAAAAGTCAGTTTCAGAACCCCAAAAGTCAGTATCAGAACCCCAAAAGTCAGTTTCAGAACCCCAACAGTCAGTGTTGGAACCCCAAAAGTCAGTGTCGGGGTTCTGACTGTCAGAACCCCAAAAGTCAGTGTCAGAACCCCAAAAGTAAGTTTCAAAACCCCAACAGTCAGTGTTGGAACCCCAAAGTCAGTGTCAGAGTTCTGACTGTCAGAAACCCAGCAGTCAGTGTCTGAACCCCAAAGTCAGTGTCAGAACCCAAAAAGTCAGTGTCTGGGTTCTGACTGTCAGAACCCCAACAGTAAGTGTCAGAACCCCAAAAGTCAGTGTTGGAACCCCAAAAGTCAGTGTCAGAAAGCCAAAAGTTAGTGTCAGAACCCCAAAAGGCAGTGTCGGGGTTCTGACTGTCAGAACCCCAAAAGTCAGAGGCAGAAACCCAAAAGTAAGTTTCAGAACCCCAACAGTCAGTTTTAGAACCCAAAAGTCAGTTTCAGAACACCAAAAGTCAGTGTCAGAACCCCAAAATTGTCCGAACCCAAAAAGTCAGTGTCAGAACTCAAAAAGTCAGTTTCAGAACCCAAAAAGTCAGTGTCAGAACCCCAACATTGTCGGAACCCCAACAGTCACTTTCAGACCCCAAAAGTCAGTTTCAGAACCGCAAAAGCCAGTGTTAGAACCCCAACATTGTCAGAACCCCAACAGTCATTCTGAGAACCCAAAAAGTCAGTGTCAGAACCCCAAAAGTCAGAGTCAGAACCCCAACAGTCAGTGTCAGAACCCCAACATTGTTGGAACGCCAAAAGTCAGAGTCAGAACCCCAAATGTCAGTTTCAGAACCCCAAAAGTCAGTTTCAGAACCCCAAAAGTCAGTGTCGGGGTTCTGACTGTAAGAACCCCAACATCATTGTCAGAACCCAAAAAGTCAGTGTGGAAACCCCAAAAGTCAGTGTCAGAAACGCAAAAGTCAGTGTCAGAACACCAAAAGTCAGTGTCAGAAGCATAAAAGTCAGTGTCAGAACACCAAAAGTCAGTTTAAAAACCCCAAAAAACAGTGTCAGAACCCCAAAAGTCAGTGTCAGGGTTCTGACTGTCAGAACCCAAACAGTCAGCGTCAGAACCCCAACAGTCAGTTTCAGAACCCCAAAAGTCAGTGCTAGAACCCCAACATTGTCAGAATCCCAACAGTCAGTGTCAGAACCCCAAAAGTCAGTGTCAGAACACCAAAAGTCAGTTTCAGAACCCCAAAATTGTCCGAATCCCAAAAAGTCAGTGTCAGAACTCCAAAGGTCAGTTTCAGAACCCCAGTATTGTCGGAAACCCAACTGTCACTTTCAGAACCCCAAAAGTCAGTTTCAGAACCTCAAAAGTCAGTGTTAGAGCCCCAACATTGTCAGAACCCCAAAAGTCAGTGTCAGAACCCCAAAAGTCAGTGTCAGAACCCCAACAGTCAGTGTCAGAACTCCAACATTGTGGGAACCCCCCAAAAAAGTGTCAGAACCCCAAATAACAGTTTCAGAACTCCAAAAGTCAGTTTCAGAACCCCAAAAGTCAGTGTCAGGGTTCTGACTGTCAGAATCCCAAAATCATTGTCAGAACCCCAAAAGTCAGTGTCAGAACCCCAAAAAGTCAGTGTCAGAACCCCAACATTGTTGGAACCCCAAAAGTCACTTTCAGAACTCCAAAAGGCAGTGTAGGGGTTTTGACTGTCAGAACCCCAACAGTCAGTGTCAGAACCCCAAAAGTTAGTTTCAGAACCCCAAAAGTCAATGTCGGGGTTCTGGCTGTCAGAACCGCAACAGCCAGTGTCAGAACCCCAAAAGTCAGTTTCAGAACACCAAAAGTACATTTGAGAACACCAAAAGTCAGTTTCAGAACCCCAAAAGTCAGTATCAGAATCCCAAAAGTCAGTTTCAGAACCCCAACAGTCAGTGTTGGAACCCCAAAAGTCAGTGTCAGGGTTCTGACTGTCAGAACCCCAAAAGTCAGTGTCAGAACCCCAAAAGTAAGTTTCAAAACCCCAACAGTCAGTGTTGGAACCCCAAAGTCAGTGTCAGAGTTCTGACTGTCAGAAACCCAGCAGTCAGTGTCTGAACCCCAAAGTCAGTGTCAGAACCCAAAAAGTCAGTGTCTGGGTTCTGACTGTCAGAACCCCAACAGTAAGTGTCAGAACCCCAAAAGTCAGTGTTGGAACCCCAAAAGTCAGTGTCAGAAAGCCAAAAGTCAGTGTCAGAACCCCAAAAGGCAGTGTCGGGGTTCTGACTGTCAGAACCCCAAAAGTCAGAGTCAGAAACCCAAAAGTAAGTTTCAGAACCCCAACAGTCAGTTTTAGAACACCAAAAGTCAGTTTCAGAACACCAAAAGTCAGTGTCAGAACCCCAAAATTGTCCGAACCCAAAAAGTCACTTTCAGACCCCAAAAGTCAGTTTCAGAACCACAAAAGCAAGTGTTAGAACCCCAACATTGTCAGAACCCCAACAGTCATTCTGAGAACCCAAAAAGTCAGTGTCAGAACCCCAAAAGTCAGAATCAGAACCCCAACAGTCAGTGTCAGAACCCCAACATTGTTGGAACGCCTAAAGTCAGAGTCAGAACCCCAAATGTCAGTTTCAGAACCCCAACATCATTGTCAGAACCCCAAAAGTCAGTGTCGGGGTTCTGACTGTAAGAACCCCAACATCATTGTCAGAACCCCAAAAGTCAGTGTTAGAACCCCAAAAGTCAGTTTCAGAACCCAAAAAGTCAGTGTTGGAACCCCAAAAGTCAGTGTCAGAAACGCAAAAGTCAGTGTCAGAACACCAAAAGTCAGTTTAAAAACCCCAAAAAACAGTGTCAGAACCCCAAAAGTCAGTGTCAGGGTTCTGACTGTCAGAACCCAATCAGTCAGCGTCAGAACCCCAACAGTCAGTTTCAGAACCCCAAAAGTCAGTGCTAGAACCCCAACATTGTCAGAATCCCAACAGTCAGTGTCAGAACCCCAAAAGTCAGTGTCAGAACACCAAAAGTCAGTTTCAGAACCCCAAAATTGTCCGAATCCCAAAAAGTCAGTGTCAGAACTCCAAAGGTCAGTTTCAGAACCCCAATATCGTCGGAAACCCAACTGTCACTTTCAGAACCCCAAAAGTCAGTTTCAGAACCTCAAAAGTCAGTGTTAGAGCCCCAACATTGTCAGAACCCCAAAAGTCAGTGTCAGAACCCCAAAAGTCAGTGTCAGAACCCCAACAGTCAGTGTCAGAACTCCAACATTGTGGGAACCCCCAAAAAAAGTGTCAGAACCCCAAATAACAGTTTCAGAACTCCAAAAGTCAGTTTCAGAATCCCAAAAGTCAGTGTCAGGGTTCTGACTGTCAGAATCCCAAAATCATTGTCAGAACCCCAAAAGTCAGTGTCAGAACCCCAAAAAGTCAGTGTCAGAACCCCAAAATCATTGTCAGATCCCCGACATTGTCAGAACCCAAACAGTCAGTGTCAGAACCCCAAAAGTCAGCTTCAGAACCCCATTAGTCAGTGTCGGGGTTCTGACAGTCAGTTTCGGGGCACTGACTGTCAGAACCGCAACAGTCAGTTTCAGAACCCCAAAAGTCAGTTTCAGAACACCAAAAGTCAATTTCAGAAACCCAGATGTCAGTGTCAGAACCCCAAAAGTCAGTGTCAGAAACGCAAAAGTAAGTTTATTGAACCCCAAAAGTCAGTGTCAGGACCCCAACATTGTTGGAACCCCAAAAGTCACTTTCAGAACTCCAAAAGGCAGTGTAGGGGTTTTGACTGTCAGAACCCCAACAGTCAGTGTCAGAACCCCAAAAGTTAGTTTCAGAACCCCAAAAGTCAATGTCGGGGTTCTGGCTGTCAGAACCGCAACAGCCAGTGTCAGAACCCCAAAAGTCAGTTTCAGAACACCAAAAGTACATTTGAGAACACCAAAAGCCAGTGTCTGAACCCCAAAAGTCAGTGTCAGAACCCAAAGAGGCAGTGTCTGGGTTCTGATTGTCAGAACCCCAACAGTAAGTGTCAGAACCCAAAAAGTCAGTGTCAGAACCCCAGAAGTACGTTTGAGAACACCAAAAGTCAGTTTCAGAACCCCAAAAGTCAGTGTCAGAACCCAAAGAGTCAGTGTCTGGGTTCTGACTGTCAGAACCCCAACAGTAAGTGTCAGAACCCCAAAAGTCAGTGTCAGAACCCCAGAAGTCAGTTTCAGAACCCCAAAAGACAGTGTCGGGGCTCTGACTGTCAGAACCGCAACAGCCAGAGTCAGAACCCCAAAAGTCAGTTTCAGAACACCAAAAGTACGTTTGACAACACCAAGAGTCAGTTTCAGAACCCCAAAAGTCAGTGTCAGAACCCCAAAAGTCAGTGTCGGGGTTCTGACTGTCAGAACACCAAAAGTCAGTATCAGAACCCCAAAAGTATGTTTCAGAACCCCAACAGTCAGTGTTGGAACCCCAAAAGTCAGTGTCGGGGTTCTGACTGTCAGTACCCCAAAAGTCAGTTTCAGAACCCCAAAAGTAAGTTTCAAAACCCCAACAGTCAGTGTTGGAACCCCAAATTCAGTGTCAGAGTTCTGACTGTCAGAAACCCAGCAGTCAGTGTCTGAACCCCAAAGTCAGTGTCAGAACCCAAAAAGTCAGTGTCTGGGTTCTGACTGTCAGAACCCCAACAGTAAGTGTCAGAACCCCAAAAGTCAGTGTTGGAACCCCAAAAGTCAGTGTCAGAAACCCAAAAGTCAGTTTCAGAAAGCCAAAAGTCAGTGTTAGAACCCCAAAAGGCAGTGTCGGGGTTCTGACTGTCAGAACCCCAAAAGTCAGAGTCAGAAACCCAAAAGTAAGTTTCAGAAAGCCAAAAGTCAGTGTCAGAACCCCAAAAGGCAGTGTCGGGGTTCTTACTGTCAGAACCCCAACAGTAAGTGTCAGAACACCAAAAGTCAGTGTTGGAACCCCAAAAGTCAGTGTTGGAACCCCAAAAGTCAGTGTCAGAAACCCAAAAGTCAGTTTCAGAAAGCCAAAAGTCAGTGTCAGAACCCCAAAAGGCAGTGTCGGGGTTCTGACTGTCAGAACCCCAAAAGTCAGAGTCAGAAACCCAAAAGTAAGTTTCAGAACCCCAACAGTCAGTTTTAGAACCCCAAAAGTCAGTTTCAGAACACCAAAAGTCAGTGTCAGAACCCCAAAATTGTCCGAACCCAAAAAGTCAGTGTCAGAACTCAAAAAGTCAGTTTCAGAACCCCAAAAGTCAGTCTCAGAACCCCAACATTGTCGGAACCCCAACAGTCACTTTCAGACCCCAAAAGTCAGTTTCAGAACCACAAAAGTAAGTGTTAGAACCCCAACATTGTCAGAACCCCAACAGTCATTCTGAGAACCCAAAAAGTCAGTGTCAGAACCCCAAAAGTCAGAGTCAGAACCCCAACAGTCAGTGTCAGAACCCCAACATTGTTGGAGCAAAAAGTCAGAGTCAGAACCCCAAATGTCAGTTTCAGCACCCCAACATCATTGTCAGAACCCCAAAAGTCAGTGTCGGGGTTCTGACTGTAAGAACCCCAACATCATTGTCAGAACCCCAAAAGTCAGTGTTAGAACCCCAAAAGTCAGTTTCAGAACCCAAAAAGTCAGTGTTGGAACCCCAAAAGTCAGTGTCAGAAAGCATAAAGTCAGTGTCAGAACACCAAAAGTCAGTTTAAAAACCCCAAAAACAGTGTCAGAACCCCAAAAGTCAGTGTCAGGGTTCTGACTGTCAAACCAAACAGTCAGCGTCAGAACCCCAACAGTCAGTTTCAGAACCCCAAAAGTCAGTGCTAGAACCCCAACATTGTCAGAATCCCAACAGTCAGTGTCAGAACCCCAAAAGTCAGTGTCAGAACACAAAAAGTCAGTTTCAGAACCCCAAAATTGTCTGAATCCCAAAAAGTCAGTGTCAGAACTCCAAAGGTCAGTTTCAGAACCCCAATATTGTCGGAAACCCAACTGTCACTTTCAGAACCCCAAAAGTCAGTTTCAGAACCTCAAAGGTCAGTGTTAGAGCCCCAACATTGTCAGAACCCCAAAAGTCAGTGTCAGAAACCCAAAAGTCAGTGTCAGAACCCCAACAGTCAGTGTCAGAACTCCAACATTGTCGGAACCCCAAAAAAAAGTGTCAGAACCCCAAATAACAGTTTCAGAACTCCAAAAGTCAGTTTCAGAACCCCAAAAGTCAGTGTCTGGGTTCTGACTGTCAGAATCCCAAAATCATTGTCAGAACCCCAAAAGTCAGTGTCAGAACCCCAAAAAGTCAGTGTCAGAACCCCAAAAGTCAGTGTCAGATCCCCGACATTGTCGGAACCCCAAAAGTCAGTGTCAGAACCCCAACATTGATGGAACCCCATACTTCAAAACCCAAAACCCCAAAAGTCCGGATTCTGACTGTCAGAACCCAAACAGTCAGTGTCAGAACCCCAAAAGTCAGCTTCAGAACCCCATTAGTCAGTGTCGGGGTTCTGACAGTCAGTTTCGGGGCACTGACTGTCAGAACCGCAACAGTCAGTTTCAGAACCCCAAAAGTCAGTTTCAGAACACCAAAAGTCAATTTCAGAAACCCAGATGTCAGAGTCAGAACCCCAAAAGTCAGTGTCAGAAACGCAAAAGTAAGTTTATTGAACCCCAAAAGTCAGTGTCAGGACCCCAACATTGTTGGAACCCCAAAAGTCACTTTCAGAACTCCAAAAGGCAGTGTAGGGGTTTTGACTGTCAGAACCCCAACAGTCAGTGTCAGAACCCCAAAAGTTAGTTTCAGAACCCCAAAAGTCAATGTCGGGGTTCTGGCTGTCAGAACCGCAACAGCCAGTGTCAGAACCCCAAAAGTCAGTTTCAGAACACCAAAAGTACATTTGAGAACACCAAAAGCCAGTGTCTGAACCCCAAAAGTCAGTGTCAGAACCCAAAGAGGCAGTGTCTGGGTTCTGATTGTCAGAACCCCAACAGTAAGTGTCAGAACCCAAAAAGTCAGTGTCAGAACCCCAGAAGTACGTTTGAGAACACCAAAAGTCAGTTTCAGAACCCCAAAAGTCAGTGTCAGAACCCAAAGAGTCAGTGTCTGGGTTCTGACTGTCAGAACCCCAACAGTAAGTGTCAGAACCCCAAAAGTCAGTGTCAGAACCCCAGAAGTCAGTTTCAGAACCCCAAAAGACAGTGTCGGGGCTCTGACTGTCAGAACCGCAACAGCCAGAGTCAGAACCCCAAAAGTCAGTTTCGGAACACAAAAAGTCAATTTCAGAAACCCAAATGTCAGTGCCAGAACCCCAAAAGTCAGTGCCAGAACCCCAACAGTCAGTGTCAGAACCCCAAAAGTTAGTTTCAGAACCCCAAAAGTCAATGTCGGGGTTCTGGCTGTCAGAACTGCAACAGCCAGTGTCAGAACCCCAAAAGTCAGTTTCAGAACACCAAAAGTACGTTTGAGAACACCAAAAGCCAGTGTCTGAACCCCAAAAGTCAGTGTCAGAACCCAAAGAGGCAGTGTCTGGGTTCTGATTGTCAGAACCCCAACAGTAAGTGTCAGAACCCAAAAAGTCAGTGTCAGAACCCCAGAAGTCAGTTTCAGAACCCCAAAAGACAGTGTCGGGGCTCTGACTGTCAGAACCGCAACAGCCAGAGTCAGAACCCCAAAAGTCAGTTTCAGAACACCAAAAGCACGTTTGAGAACACCAAAAGTCAGTTTCAGAACCCCAAAAGTCAGTGTCAGAACCCAAAGAGTCAGTGTCTGGGTTCTGACTGTTAGAACCCCAACAGTAAGTGTCAGAACCCCAAAAGTCAGTGTCAGAACCCCAGAAGTCAGTGTCAGAAACGCAAAAGTAAGTTTATTGAACCCCAAAAGTCAGTGTCAGGACCCCAACATTGTTGGAACCCCAAAAGTCACTTTCAGAACTCCAAAAGGCAGTGTAGGGGTTCTGACTGTCAGAACCCCAAAGTCAGTGTCAGAGTTCTGACTGTCAGAAACCCAGCAGTCAGTGTCTGAACCCCAAAGTCAGTGTCAGAACCCAAAAAGTCAGTGTCTGGGTTCTGACTGTCAGAACCCCAACAGTAAGTGTCAGAACCCCAAAAGTCAGTGTTGGAACCCCAAAAGTCAGTGTCAGAAAGCCAAAAGTCAGTGTCAGAACCCCAAAAGGCAGTGTCGGGGTTCTGACTGTCAGAACCCCAAAAGTCAGAGTCAGAAACCCAAAAGTAAGTTTCAGAACCCCAACAGTCAGTTTTAGAACACCAAAAGTCAGTTTCAGAACACCAAAAGTCAGTGTCAGAACCCCAAAATTGTCCGAACCCAAAAAGTCACTTTCAGACCCCAAAAGTCAGTTTCAGAACCACAAAAGCAAGTGTTAGAACCCCAACATTGTCAGAACCCCAACAGTCATTCTGAGAACCCAAAAAGTCAGTGTCAGAACCCCAAAAGTCAGAATCAGAACCCCAACAGTCAGTGTCAGAACCCCAACATTGTTGGAACGCCTAAAGTCAGAGTCAGAACCCCAAATGTCAGTTTCAGAACCCCAACATCATTGTCAGAACCCCAAAAGTCAGTGTCGGGTTCTGACTGTAAGAACCCCAACATCATTGTCAGAACCCCCAAAAGTCAGTGTTAGAACCCCAAAAGTCAGTTTCAGAACCCAAAAAGTCAGTGTTGAAACCCCAAAAGTCAGTGACAGAAACGCAAAAGTCAGTGTCAGAACACCAAAAGTCAGTTTAAAACCCCAAAAACAGTGTCAGAACCCCAAAAGTCAGTGTCAGGGTTCTGACTGTCAGAACCCAATCAGTCAGCGTCAGAACCCCAACAGTCAGTTTCAGAACCCCAAAAGTCAGTGCTAGAACCCCAACATTGTCAGAATCCCAACAGTCAGTGTCAGAACCCCAAAAGTCAGTGTCAGAACACCAAAAGTCAGTTTCAGAACCCCAAAATTGTCCGAATCCCAAAAAGTCAGTGTCAGAACTCCAAAGGTCAGTTTCAGAACCCCAATAAATCGCCGGAAACCCAACTGTCACTTTCAGAACCCCAAAAGTCAGTTTCAGAACCTCAAAAGTCAGTGTTAGAGCCCCAACATTGTCAGAACCCCAAAAGTCAGTGTCAGAACCCCAAAAGTCAGTGTCAGAACCCCAACAGTCAGTGTCAGAACTCCAACATTGTGGGAACCCCCAAAAAAAGTGTCAGAACCCCAAATAACAGTTTCAGAACTCCAAAAGTCAGTTTCAGAATCCCAAAAGTCAGTGTCAGGGTTCTGACTGTCAGAATCCCAAAATCATTGTCAGAACCCCAAAAGTCAGTGTCAGAACCCCAAAAAGTCAGTGTCAGAACCCCAAAATCATTGTCAGATCCCCGACATTGTCAGAACCCAAACAGTCAGTGTCAGAACCCCAAAAGTCAGCTTCAGAACCCCATTAGTCAGTGTCGGGGTTCTGACAGTCAGTTTCGGGGCACTGACTGTCAGAACCGCAACAGTCAGTTTCAGAACCCCAAAAGTCAGTTTCAGAACACCAAAAGTCAATTTCAGAAACCCAGATGTCAGTGTCAGAACCCCAAAAGTCAGTGTCAGAAACGCAAAAGTAAGTTTATTGAACCCCAAAAGTCAGTGTCAGGACCCCAACATTGTTGGAACCCCAAAAGTCACTTTCAGAACTCCAAAAGGCAGTGTAGGGGTTCTGACTGTCAGAACCCCAACAGTCAGTGTCAGAACCCCAAAGTTAGTTTCAGAACCCCAAAGTCAATGTCTGGGTTCTGACTGTCACAACCGCAACAGCCAGTGTCAGAACCCCAAAAGTCAGTTTCAGAACACCAAAAGTACATTTGAGAACACCAAAAGCCAGTGTCTGAACCCCAAAAGTCAGTGTCAGAACCCAAAGAGGCAGTGTCTGGGTTCTGATTGTCAGAACCCCAACAGTAAGTGTCAGAACCCAAAAAGTCAGTGTCAGAACCCCAGAAGTACGTTTGAGAACACCAAAAGTCAGTTTCAGAACCCCAAAAGTCAGTGTCAGAACCCAAAGAGTCAGTGTCTGGGTTCTGACTGTCAGAACCCCAACAGTAAGTGTCAGAACCCCAAAAGTCAGTGTCAGAACCCCAGAAGTCAGTTTCAGAACCCCAAAAGACAGTGTCGGGCTCTGACTGTCAGAACATAACAGCCAGAGTCAGAACCCCAAAAGTCAGTTTCAGAACACCAAAAGTACGTTTGACAACACCAAGAGTCAGTTTCAGAACCCCAAAAGTCAGTGTCAGAACCCCAAAAGTCAGTGTCGGGGTTCTGACTGTCAGAACACCAAAAGTCAGTATCAGAACCCCAAAAGTATGTTTCAGAACCCCAACAGTCAGTGTTGGAACCCCAAAAGTCAGTGTCGGGGTTCTGACTGTCAGTACCCCAAAAGTCAGTTTCAGAACCCCAAAAGTAAGTTTCAAAACCCCAACAGTCAGTGTTGGAACCCCAAATTCAGTGTCAGAGTTCTGACTGTCAGAAACCCAGCAGTCAGTGTCTGAACCCCAAAGTCAGTGTCAGAACCCAAAAAGTCAGTGTCTGGGTTCTGACTGTCAGAACCCCAACAGTAAGTGTCAGAACCCCAAAAGTCAGTGTTGGAACCCCAAAAGTCAGTGTCAGAAACCCAAAAGTCAGTTTCAGAAAGCCAAAAGTCAGTGTTAGAACCCCAAAAGGCAGTGTCGGTGTTCTGGCTGTCAGAACCCCAAAAGTCAGAGTCAGAAACCCAAAAGTAAGATTCAGGGAGCCAAAAGTCAGTGTCAGAACCCAAAACAAAGGCAGTGTTCGGGTTCTTACTGTCAGAACCCCAACAGTAAGTGTCAGAACACCAAAAGTCAGTGTTGGAACCCCAAAAGTCAGTGTTGGAACCCCAAAAGTCAGTGTCAGAAACCCAAAAGTCAGTTTCAGAAAGCCAAAAGTCAGTGTCAGAACCCCAAAAGGCAGTGTCGGGGTTCTGACTGTCAGAACCCCAAAAGTCAGAGTCAGAAACCCAAAAGTAAGTTTCAGAACCCCAACAGTCAGTTTTAGAACCCCAAAAGTCAGTTTCAGAACACCAAAAGTCAGTGTCAGAACCCCAAAATTGTCCGAACCCAAAAAGTCAGTGTCAGAACTCAAAAAGTCAGTTTCAGAACCCCAAAAGTCAGTCTCAGAACCCCAACATTGTCGGAACCCCAACAGTCACTTTCAGACCCCAAAAGTCAGTTTCAGAACCACAAAAGTAAGTGTTAGAACCCCAACATTGTCAGAACCCCAACAGTCATTCTGAGAACCCAAAAAGTCAGTGTCAGAACCCCAAAAGTCAGAGTCAGAACCCCAACAGTCAGTGTCAGAACCCCAACATTGTTGGAACGCCAAAAGTCAGAGTCAGAACCCCAAATGTCAGTTTCAGAACCCCAACATCATTGTCAGAACCCCAAAAGTCAGTGTCGGGGTTCTGACTGTAAGAACCCCAACATCATTGTCAGAACCCCAAAAGTCAGTGTTAGAACCCCAAAAGTCAGTTTCAGAACCCAAAAGTCAGTGTTGGAACCCCCAAAAGTCAGTGTCAGAAACGCAAAAGTCAGTGTCAGAACACCAAAAGTCAGTTTAAAAACCCCAAAAAACAGTGTCAGAACCCCAAAAGTCAGTGTCAGGGTTCTGACTGTCAGAACCCAAACAGTCAGCGTCAGAACCCCAACAGTCAGTTTCAGAACCCCAAAAGTCAGTGCTAGAACCCCAACATTGTCAGAATCCCAACAGTCAGTGTCAGAACCCCAAAAGTCAGTGTCAGAACACAAAAAGTCAGTTTCAGAACCCCAAAATTGTCTGAATCCCAAAAAGTCAGTGTCAGAACTCCAAAGGTCAGTTTCAGAACCCCAATATTGTCGGAAACCCAACTGTCACTTTCAGAACCCCAAAAGTCAGTTTCAGAACCTCAAAGGTCAGTGTTAGAGCCCCAACATTGTCAGAACCCCAAAAGTCAGTGTCAGAAACCCAAAAGTCAGTGTCAGAACCCCAACAGTCAGTGTCAGAACTCCAACATTGTCGGAACCCCAAAAAAAAGTGTCAAAACCCCAAATAACAGTTTCAGAACTCCAAAAGTCAGTTTCAGAACCCAAAAAGTCAGTGTCAGGGTTCTGACTGTCAGAATCCCAAAATCATTGTCAGAACCCCAAAAGTCAGTGTCAGAACCCCAAAAAGTCAGTGTCAGAACCCCAAAAGTCAGTGTCAGATCCCCGACATTGTCGGAACCCCAAAAGTCAGTGTCAGAACCCCAACATTGATGGAACCCCATACTTCAAAACCCAAAACCCCAAAAGTCCGGATTCTGACTGTCAGAACCCAAACAGTCAGTGTCAGAACCCCAAAAGTCAGCTTCAGAACCCCATTAGTCAGTGTCGGGGTTCTGACAGTCAGTTTCGGGGCACTGACTGTCAGAACCGCAACAGTCAGTTTCAGAACCCCAAAAGTCAGTTTCAGAACACCAAAAGTCAATTTCAGAAACCCAGATGTCAGAGTCAGAACCCCAAAAGTCAGTGTCAGAAACGCAAAAGTAAGTTTATTGAACCCCAAAAGTCAGTGTCAGGACCCCAACATTGTTGGAACCCCAAAAGTCACTTTCAGAACTCCAAAAGGCAGTGTAGGGGTTTTGACTGTCAGAACCCCAACAGTCAGTGTCAGAACCCCAAAAGTTAGTTTCAGAACCCCAAAAGTCAATGTCGGGGTTCTGGCTGTCAGAACCGCAACAGCCAGTGTCAGAACCCCAAAAGTCAGTTTCAGAACACCAAAAGTACATTTGAGAACACCAAAAGCCAGTGTCTGAACCCCAAAAGTCAGTGTCAGAACCCAAAGAGGCAGTGTCTGGGTTCTGATTGTCAGAACCCCAACAGTAAGTGTCAGAACCCAAAAAGTCAGTGTCAGAACCCCAGAAGTACGTTTGAGAACACCAAAAGTCAGTTTCAGAACCCCAAAAGTCAGTGTCAGAACCCAAAGAGTCAGTGTCTGGGTTCTGACTGTCAGAACCCCAACAGTAAGTGTCAGAACCCCAAAAGTCAGTGTCAGAACCCCAGAAGTCAGTTTCAGAACCCCAAAAGACAGTGTCGGGGCTCTGACTGTCAGAACCGCAACAGCCAGAGTCAGAACCCCAAAAGTCAGTTTCGGAACACAAAAAGTCAATTTCAGAAACCCAAATGTCAGTGCCAGAACCCCAAAAGTCAGTGCCAGAACCCCAACAGTCAGTGTCAGAACCCCAAAAGTTAGTTTCAGAACCCCAAAGTCAATGTCGGGTTCTGGCTGTCAGAACTGCAACAGCCAGTGTCAGAACCCCAAAAGTCAGTTTCAGAACACCAAAAGTACGTTTGAGAACACCAAAAGCCAGTGTCTGAACCCCAAAAGTCAGTGTCAGAACCCAAAGAGGCAGTGTCTGGGTTCTGATTGTCAGAACCCCAACAGTAAGTGTCAGAACCCAAAAAGTCAGTGTCAGAACCCCAGAAGTCAGTTTCACAACCCCAAAACACAGTGTCGGGCTCTGACTGTCAGAACCCAACAGCCAGAGTCAGAACCCCAAAAGACAGTTTCAGAACACCAAAAGTACGTTTGAGAACACCAAAAGTCAGTTTCAGAACCCCAAAAGTCAGTGTCAGAACCCAAAGAGTCAGTGTCTGGGTTCTGACTGTTAGAACCCCAACAGTAAGTGTCAGAACCCCAAAAGTCAGTGTCAGAACCCCAGAAGTCAGTGTCAGAAACGCAAAAGTAAGTTTATTGAACCCCAAAAGTCAGTGTCAGGACCCCAACATTGTTGGAACCCCAAAAGTCACTTTCAGAACTCCAAAAGGCAGTGTAGGGGTTCTGACTGTCAGAACCCCAACAGTCAGTGTCAGAACCCCAAAAGTTAGTTTCAGAACCCCAAAAGTCAATGTCGGGGTTCTGGCTGTCAGAACCGCAACAGCCAGTGTCAGAACCCCAAAAGTCAGTTTCAGAACACCAAAAGTACGTTTGAGAACACCAAAAGCCAGTGTCTGAACCCCAAACGTCAGTGTCAGAACCCAAAGAGGCAGTGTCTGGGTCCTGATTGTCAGAACCCCAACAGTAAGCGTCAGAACCCAAAAAGTCAGTGTCAGAACCCCAGAAGTCAGTTTCAGAACCCCAAAAGACAGTGTCGGGGCTCTGACTGTCAGAACCGCAACAGCCAGAGTCAGAACCCCAAAAGTCAGTTTCAGAACACCAAAAGTACGTTTGAGAACACCAAAAGTCAGTTTCAGAACCCCAAAAGTCAGTGTCAGAACCCAAAGAGTCAGTGTCTGGGTTCTGACTGTCAGAACCCCAACAGTAAGTGTCAGAACCCCAAAAGTCAGTGTCAGAACCCCAGAAGTCAGTTTCAGAACCCCAAAAGACAGTGTCGGGGCTCTGACTGTCAGAACCGCAACAGCCAGAGTCAGAACCCCAAAAGTCAGTTTCAGAACACCAAAAGTACGTTTGACAACACCAAAAGTCAGTGTCAGAACCCCAAAAAGTCAGTTTCAGAACCCCAGAAGTCAGTGTTGGGGTTCTGACTGTCAGAACACCAAAAGTCAGTATCAGAACCCCAAAAGTCAGTTTCAGAACCCCAACAGGCAGTGTTGGAACCCCAAACGTCAGTGTAGGGGTTCTGACTGTCAGTTACCCAAAAGTCAGTTTCAGAACCCCAAAAGTAAGTTTCAAAACCCCAACAGTCAGTGTTGGAACCCCAAAGTCAGTGTCAGAGTTCTGACTGTCAGAAACCCAGCAGTCAGTGTCTGAACCCCAAAGTCAGTGTCAGAACCCAAAAAGTCAGTGTCTGGGTTCTGACTGTCAGAACCCCAACAGTAAGTGTCAGAACCCCAAAAGTCAGTGTTGGAACCCCAAAAGTCAGTGTCAGAAACCCAAAAGTCAGTTTCAGAAAGCCAAAAGTCAGTGTCAGAACCCCAAAAGGCAGTGTCGGGGTTCTGACTGTCAGAACCCCAAAAGTCAGAGTCAGAAACCCAAAAGTAAGTTTCAGAACCCCAACAGTCAGTGTCAGAACCCCAAAAGTCAGTGTCAGAACCCCAGAAGTCAGTTTCAGAACCCCAGAAGTCAGTGTTGGGGTTCTTGCTGTCAGAATCCCAGAAGTCAGTGTCTGAACCCCAAAAGTCAGTGTCAGACCCCAAAAAGTCAGTGTCTGGGTTCTGACTGTTAGAACCCCAACAGTAAGTGTAAGAAACCCAAAAGTGAGTGTCAGAACCCCAGAAGTCAGTTCAGAACCCCAACAGACAGTGTCGGAGCTCTGACTGACAGAACATAACAGTGTCAGAACCCCAAAAGTCAGTTTCAGAACACCAGAAGTACGTTTGAGAACACCAAAAGTCAGTTTCAGAACCCCAAAAGTCAGTGTCAGAACCCCAAAGGTCAGTGTCGGGGTTCTGACTGTCAGAACACCAAAAGCCAGTAACAGAACCCCAAAAGTCAGTGTCAGGACCCCAACATTGGTGGAACCCCAAAAGTCACTTTCAGAACCCCAAAAGTCAGTGTCGCGGTTCTGTCAGAAACTCAGCAGTCAGTGTCTGAACCCCAAAGTCAGTGTCAGAACCCCAAAAGTCAGTGTTAAAACCCCAAACGTCAGTTTCAGTACCCAAAAAGTCAGTGTCAGAACCCCAAAAGTCAGTGTCAGAAACGCAAAAGTAAATTTATTGAACCCCATAAGTCAGTTTCAGAACCCCAAAAGTAAGTGTCAGAACACCAAAAGTCAGTTTCAAAACCCGAAAAACAGTGTCAGAACCCAAAAAGTCAGTTTCAGAACCCCAAAAGTCAGTGTCAGAAACGCAAAAGTAAGTTAATTGAACCCCAAAAGTCAGTTTCAGAACCCCAGAAGTCAGTTTCAGAACCCCAGAAGACAGTGTCGGAGTTCTGACTGTCAGAACACCCAAAGTTAGTATCAGAACCCCAAAAGTCAGTGGCAGGACCCCAACATTGTTGGAACCCCAAAAGTCCCTTTCAGAACCCCAAAAGTCAGTGTCAGAACTCCAAAAGTCAGTGTCGGGGTTCTGACTGTCACAACATTCAACATTCAGTGTCAGAACCCCAAAAGTCAGTGTCGGGTCCTGGCTGTCAGAAACACAGCCGTCAGTGTCTGAACCCCAAAAGTCAGTGTCAGAACCCAAAAGTCAGTGTCTGGGTTCTGACTGTCAAAACAACAGTAAGTGTCAGAACTCCAAAAGTCAGTGTCAGAACCCCAGAAGTCAGTTTCAGAACCCCAACAGACAGTGATGGGGCTCTGACTGTCAGAACATAACAGCCAGTGTCAGAACACCAAAAGTCAGTTTCAGAACACCAAAAGTACATTTGAGAACACCAAAAGTCAGTTTCAGAACCCCAAATGTCAGTGTCGCGGTTCGGACTGTCAGAAGCCCAACAGTCAGTGTCTGAACCCCAAAAGGTAGTTTCAGAACGCGAAAAGTCAATGTCGGGGTTCTGGCTGTCAGAACGCAACAGCCAGTGTCAGAACCCCAAAAGTCAGTTTCAGAACACCAAAAATGCGTTTGAGAACACCAAAAGCCAGTGTCTGAACCCCCAAAAGTCAGTGTCAGAACCCAAAGAGGCAGTGTCTGGGTTCTGATTGTCAGAACCCCAACAGTAAGTGTCAGAACCCAAAAAGTCAGTGTCAGAACCCCAGAAGTCAGTTTCAGAACCCCAAAAGACAGTGTCGGGGCTCTGACTGTCAGAACCGCAACAGCCAGAGTCAGAACCCCAAAAGACAGTTTCAGAACACCAAAAGTACGTTTGTGAACACCAAAAGTCAGTTTCAGAACCCCAAAAGTCAGTGTCAGAACCCAAAGAGTCAGTGTCTGGGTTCTGACTGTTAGAACCCCAACAGTAAGTGTCAGAACCCCAAAAGTCAGTGTCAGAACCCCAGAAGTCAGTGTCAGAAACGCAAAAGTACGTTTATTGAACCCCAAAAGTCAGTGTCAGGACCCCAACATTGTTGGAACCCAAAAGTCACTTTCAGAACTCCAAAAGGCAGTGTAGGGGTTCTGACTGTCAGAACCCCAACAGTCAGTGTCAGAACCCCAAAAGTTAGTTTCAGAACCCCAAAAGTCAATGTCGGGGTTCTGGCTGTCAGAACCGCAACAGCCAGTGTCAGAACCCCAAAAGTCAGTTTCAGAACACCAAAAGTACGTTTGAGAACACCAAAAGCCAGTGTCTGAACCCCAAAAGTCAGTGTCAGAACCCAAAGAGGCAGTGTCTGGGTTCTGATTGTCAGAACCCCAACAGTAAGTGTCAGAACCCAAAAAGTCAGTGTCAGAACCCCAGAAGTCAGTTTCAGAACCCCAAAAGACAGTGTCGGGGCTCTGACTGTCAGAACCGCAACAGCCAGAGTCAGAACCCCAAAAGTCAGTTTCAGAACACCAAAAGTACGTTTGAGAACACCAAAAGTCAGTTTCAGAACCCCAAAAGTCAGTGTCAGAACCCAAAGAGTCAGTGTCTGGGTTCTGACTGTCAGAACCCCAACAGTAAGTGTCAGAACCCCAAAAGTCAGTGTCAGAACCCCAGAAGTCAGTTTCAGAACCCCAAAAGACAGTGTCGGGGCTCTGACTGTCAGAACCGCAACAGCCAGAGTCAGAACCCCAAAAGTCAGTTTCAGAACACCAAAAGTACGTTTGACAACACCAAAAGTCAGTGTCAGAACCCCAAAAGTCAGTTTCAGAACCCCAGAAGTCAGTGTTGGGGTTCTGACTGTCAGAACACCAAAAGTCAGTATCAGAACCCCAAAAGTCAGTTTCAGAACCTCAACAGGCAGTGTTGGAACCCCAAAAGTCAGTGTAGGGGTTCTGACTGTCAGAACCCCAAAAGTCAGTTTCAGAACCCCAAAAGTAAGTTTCAAAACCCCAACAGTCAGTGTTGGAACCCCAAAGTCAGTGTCAGAGTTCTGACTGTCAGAAACCCAGCAGTCAGTGTCTGAACCCCAAAGTCAGTGTCAGAACCCAAAAAGTCAGTGTCTGGGTTCTGACTGTCAGAACCCCAACAGTAAGTGTCAGAACCCCAAAAGTCAGTGTTGGAACCCCAAAAGTCAGTGTCAGAAACCCAAAAGTCAGTTTCAGAAAGCCAAAAGTCAGTGTCAGAACCCCAAAAGGCAGTGTCGGGGTTCTGACTGTCAGAACCCCAAAAGTCAGAGTCAGAAACCCAAAAGTAAGTTTCAGAACCCCAACAGTCAGTGTCAGAACCCCAGAAGTCAGTTTCAGAACCCCAACAGTAAGTGTAAGAAACCCAAAAGTGAGTGTCAGAACCCCAGAAGTCAGTTCAGAACCCCAACAGACAGTGTCGGAGCTCTGACTGACAGAACCGCAACAGCCAGTGTCAGAACCCCAAAAGTCAGTTTCAGAACACCAGAAGTACGTTTGAGAACACCAAAAGTCAGTTTCAGAACCCCAAAAGTCAGTGTCAGAACCCCAAAGGTCAGTGTCGGGGTTCTGACTGTCAGAACACCAAAAGCCAGTAACAGAACCCCAAAAGTCAGTGTCAGGACCCCAACATTGGTGGAACCCCAAAAGTCACTTTCAGAACCCCAAAAGTCAGTGTCGCGGTTCTGTCAGAAACCCAGCAGTCAGTGTCTGAACCCCAAAGTCAGTGTCAGAACCCCAAAAGTCAGTGTTAAAACCCCAAAAGTCAGTTTCAGAACCCAAAAAGTCAGTGTCAGAACCCCAAAAGTCAGTGTCAGAAACGCAAAAGTAAATTTATTGAACCCCATAAGTCAGTTTCAGAACCCCAAAAGTAAGTGTCAGAACACCAAAAGTCAGTTTCAAAACCCGAAAAACAGTGTCAGAACCCAAAAAGTCAGTTTCAGAACCCCAAAAGTCAGTGTCAGAAACGCAAAAGTAAGTTAATTGAACCCCAAAAGTCAGTTTCAGAACCCCAGAAGTCAGTTTAGAACCCCAGAAGACAGTGTCGGAGTTCTGACTGTCAGAACACCCAAAGTTAGTATCAGAACCCCAAAAGTCAGTGTCAGGACCCCAACATTGTTGGAACCCCAAAAGTCACTTTCAGAACCCCAAAAGTCAGTGTCAGAACTCCAAAAGTCAGTGTCGGGGTTCTGACTGTCACAACCCCAACATTCAGTGTCAGAACCCCAAAAGTCAGTGTGTCGGGTCCTGGCTGACAGAAACACAGCCGTCAGTGTCTGAACCCCAAAAGTCAGTGTCAGAACCCAAAAAGTCAGTGTCTGGGTTCTGACTGTCAGAACCCCAACAGTAAGTGTCAGAACTCCAAAAGTCAGTGTCAGAACCCCAGAAGTCAGTTTCAGAACCCCAACAGACAGTGATGGGGCTCTGACTGTCAGAACCGCAACAGCCAGTGTCAGAACACCAAAAGTCAGTTTCAGAACACCAAAAGTACATTTGAGAACACCAAAAGTCAGTTTCAGAACCCCAAAAGTCAGTGTCGCGGTTCAGACTGTCAGAACCCCAACAGTCAGTGTCTGAAAACCAAAAGTCAGTGTCACAACCCCAACATTGTCGGAACCCTAAAAGTCAGTTTCAGAATCCCAAAAGTCAGTGTCAGAACTCCAAAAGGCAGTGTAGGGGTTCTGACTGTCAGAACCCCAACAGTCAGTGTCAGAACCCCAAAAGTTAGTTTCAGAACCCCAAAAGTCAATGTCGGGGTTCTGGCTGTCAGAACCGCAACAGCCAGTGTCAGAACCCCAAAAGTCAGTTTCAGAACACCAAAAGTACGTTTGAGAACACCAAAAGCCAGTGTCTGAACCCCAAAAGTCAGTGTCAGAACCCAAAGAGGCAGTGTCTGGGTTCTGATTGTCAGAACCCCAACAGTAAGTGTCAGAACCCAAAAAGTCAGTGTCAGAACCCCAGAAGTCAGTTTCAGAACCCCAAAAGACAGTGTCGGGGCTCTGACTGTCAGAACCGCAACAGCCAGAGTCAGAACCCCAAAAGTCAGTTTCAGAACACCAAAAGTACGTTTGAGAACACCAAAAGTCAGTTTCAGAACCCCAAAAGTCAGTGTCAGAACCCAAAGAGTCAGTGTCTGGGTTCTGACTGTCAGAACCGCAACAGCCAGAGTCAGAACCCCAAAAGTCAGTTTCAGAACACCAAAAGTACGTTTGAGAACACCAAAAGTCAGTGTCAGAACCCCAAAAGTCAGTTTCAGATCCCCAGAAGTCAGTGTTGGGGTTCTGACTGTCAGAACACCAAAAGTCAGTATCAGAACCCCAAAAGTCAGTTTCAGAACCCCAACAGGCAGTGTTGGAACCCCAAAAGTCAGTGTAGGGGTTCTGACTGTCAGAACCCCAAAAGTCAGTTTCAGAACCCCAAAAGTAAGTTTCAAAACCCCAACAGTCAGTGTTGGAACCCCAAAGTCAGTGTCAGAGTTCTGACTGTCAGAAACCCAGCAGTCAGTGTCTGAACCCAAAAGTCAGTGTCAGAACCCAAAAAGTCAGTGTCTGGGTTCTGACTGTCAGAACCCCAACAGTAAGTGTCAGAACCCCAAAAGTCAGTGTTGGAACCCCAAAAGTCAGTGTCAGAAACCCAAAAGTCAGTTTCAGAAAGCCAAAAGTCAGTGTCAGAACCCCAAAAGGCAGTGTCGGGGTTCTGACTGTCAGAACCCCAAAAGTCAGAGTCAGAAACCCAAAAGTAAGTTTCAGAACCCCAACAGTCAGTGTCAGAACCCCAGAAGTCAGTTTCAGAACCCCAGAAGTCAGTGTTGGGGTTCTTGCTGTCAGAATCCCAGCAGTCAGTGTCTGAACCCCAAAAGTCAGTGTCAGACCCCAAAGTCAGTGTCTGGGTTCTGACTGTCAGAACCCCAACAGTAAGTGTAAGTAACTCAAAAGTGAGTGTCAGAACCCCAGAAGTCAGTTCAGAACCCCAACAGACAGTGTCGGAGCTCTGACTGACAGAACCGCAACAGCCAGTGTCAGAACCCCAAAAGTCAGTTTCAGAACACCAGAAGTACGTTTGAGAACACCAAAAGTCAGTTTCAGAACCCCAAAAGTCAGTGTCAGAACCCCAAAGGTCAGTGTCGGGGTTCTGACTGTCAGAACACCAAAAGCCAGTAACAGAACCCCAAAAGTCAGTGTCAGGACCCCAACATTGGTGGAACCCCAAAAGTCACTTTCAGAACCCCAAAAGTCAGTGTCGCGGTTCTGTCAGAAACCCAGCAGTCAGTGTCTGAACCCCAAAGTCAGTGTCAGAACCCCAAAAGTCAGTGTTAAAACCCCAAAAGTCAGTTTCAGAACCCAAAAAGTCAGTGTCAGAACCCCAAAAGTCAGTGTCAGAAACGCAAAAGTAAATTTATTGAACCCCATAAGTCAGTTTCAGAACCCCAAAAGTAAGTGTCAGAACACCAAAAGTCAGTTTCAAAACCCGAAAAACAGTGTCAGAACCCAAAAAGTCAGTTTCAGAACCCCAAAAGTCAGTGTCAGAAAGCAAAAAGTAAGTTAATTGAACCCCAAAAAGTCAGTTTCAGAACCCCAGAAGTCAGTTTCAGAACCCCAGAAGACAGTGTCGGAGTTCTGACTGTCAGAACACCCAAAGTTAGTATCAGAACCCCAAAAGTCAGTGTCAGGACCCCAACATTGTTGGAACCCCAAAAGTCAGTGTCAGAACTCCAAAAGTCAGTGACGGGGTTCTGACTGTCACAACCCCAACATTCAGTGTCAGAACCCCAAAAGTCAGTGTCGGGGTCCTGGCTGTCAGAAACACAGCCGTCAGTGTCTGAACCCCAAAAGTCAGTGTCAGAACCCAAAAAGTCAGTGTCTGGGTTCTGACTGTCAGAACCCCAACAGTAAGTGTGAGAACTCCAAAAGTCAGTGTCAGAACCCCAGAAGTCAGTTTCAGAACCCCAACAGACAGTGATGGGGCTCTGACTGTCAGAACCGCAACAGCCAGTGTCAGAACACCAAAAGTCAGTTTCAGAACACCAAAAGTACATTTGAGAACACCAAAAGTCAGTTTCAGAACCCCCAAAAGTCAGTGTCATGTTCAGACTGTCAGAACCCCAACAGTCAGTGTCTGAAAACCAAAAGTCAGTGTCACAACCCCAACATTGTCGGAACCCTAAAAGTCAGTTTCAGAACCCCAAAAGTCAGTGTCAGAACTCCAAAAGGCAGTGTAGGGGTTCTGACTGTCAGAACAACCCCAACAGTCAGTGTCAGAACCCCAAAAGTTAGTTTCAGAACCCCAAAGTCAATGTCGGGGTTCTGGCTGTCAGAACCGCAACAGCCAGTGTCAGAACCCCAAAAGTCAGTTTCAGAACACCAAAAGTACGTTTGAGAACACCAAAAGCCAGTGTCTGAACCCCAAAAGTCAGTGTCAGAACCCAAAGAGGCAGTGTCTGGGTTCTGATTGTCAGAACCCCAACAGTAAGTGTCAGAACCCAAAAGTCAGTGTCAGAACCCCAGAAGTCAGTTTCAGAACCCCCAAAGACAGTGTCGGGCTCTGACTGTCAGAACCGCAACAGCCAGAGTCAGAACCCCAAAAGTCAGTTTCAGAACACCAAAAGTACGTTTGAGAACACCAAAAGTCAGTTTCAGAACCCCAAAAGTCAGTGTCAGAACCCAAAGAGTCAGTGTCTGGGTTCTGACTGTCAGAACTCCAACAGTAAGTGTCAGAACCCCAAAAGTCAGTGTCAGAACCCCAGAAGTCAGTTTCAGAACCCCAAAAGACAGTGTCGGGGCTCTGACTGTCAGAACCGCAACAGCCAGAGTCAGAACCCCAAAAGTCAGTTTCAGAACACCAAAAGTACGTTTGAGAACACCAAAAGTCAGTGTCAGAACCCCAAAAGTCAGTTTCAGAACCCCAGAAGTCAGTGTTGGGGTTCTGACTGTCAGAACACCAAAAGTCAGTATCAGAACCCCAAAAGTCAGTTTCAGAACCCCAACAGGCAGTGTTGGAACCCCAAAAGTCAGTGTAGGGGTTCTGACTGTCAGAACCCCAAAAGTCAGTTTCAGAACCCCAAAAGTAAGTTTCAAAACCCCAACAGTCAGTGTTGAACCCCAAAGTCAGTGTCAGAGTTCTGACTGTCAGAAACTCCAGCAGTCAGTGTCTGAACCCCAAAGTCAGTGTCAGAACCCAAAAAGTCAGTGTCTGGGTTCTGACTGTCAGAACCCCAACAGTAAGTGTCAGAACCCCAAAAGTCAGTGTTGGAACCCCAAAAGTCAGTGTCAGAAACCCAAAAGTCAGTTTCAGAAAGCCAAAAGTCAGTGTCAGAACCCCAAAAGGCAGTGTCGGGGTTCTGACTGTCAGAACCCCAAAAGTCAGAGTCAGAAACCCAAAAGTAAGTTTCAGAACCCCAACAGTCAGTGTCAGAACCCCAAAAGTCAGTGTCAGAACCCCAGAAGTCAGTTTCAGAACCCCAGAAGTCAGTGTTGGGGTTCTTGCTGTCAGAATCCCAGCAGTCAGTGTCTGAACCCCAAAAGTCAGTGTCAGACCCCAAAAAGTCAGTGTCTGGGTTCTGACTGTCAGAACCCCAACAGTAAGTGTAAGAAACCCAAAAGTGAGTGTCAGAACCCCAGAAGTCAGTTCAGAACCCCAACAGACAGTGTCGGAGCTCTGACTGACAGAACCAAACAGCCAGTGTCAGAACCCCAAAAGTCAGTTCCAGAACACCAGAAGTACGTTTGAGAACACCAAAAGTCAGTTTCAGAACCCCAAAAGTCAGTGTCAGAACCCCAAAGGTCAGTGTCGGGGTTCTGACTGTCAGAACACCAAAAGCCAGTAACAGAACCCCAAAAGTCAGTGTCAGGACCCCAACATTGGTGGAACCCCAAAAGTCACTTTCAGAACCCCAAAAGTCAGTGTCGTGGTTCTGTCAGAAACCCAGCAGTCAGTGTCTGAACCCCAAAGTCAGTGTCAGAACCCCAAAAGTCAGTGTTAAAACCCCAAAAGTCAGTTTCAGAACCCAAAAGTCAGTGTCAGAACCCCAAAAGTCAGTGTCAGAAACGCAAAAGTAAATTTATTGAACCCCATAAGTCAGTTTCAGAACCCCAAAAGTAAGTGTCAGAACACCAAAAGTCAGTTTCAAAACCCGAAAAACAGTGTCAGAACCCAAAAAGTCAGTTTCAGAACCCCAAAAGTCAGTGTCAGAAACGCAAAAGTAAGTTAATTGAACCCCAAAAGTCAGTTTCAGAACCCCAGAAGTCAGTTTCAGAACCCCAGAAGACAGTGTCGGAGTTCTGACTGTCAGAACACCCAAAGTTAGTATCAGAACCCCAAAAGTCAGTGTCAGGACCCCAACATTGTTGGAACCCCAAAAGTCACTTTCAGAACCCCAAAAGTCAGTGTCAGAACTCCAAAAGTCAGTGTCGGGGTTCTGACTGTCACAACCCCAACATTCAGTGTCAGGACCCCAAAAATCAGTGTGTCGGGGTCCTGGCTGTCAGAAACACAGCCGTCAGTGTCTGAACCCCAAAAGTCAGTGTCAGAACCCAAAAAGTCAGTGTCTGGGTTCTGACTGTCAGAACCCCAACAGTAAGTGTCAGAACTCCAAAAGTCAGTGTCAGAACCCCAGAAGTCAGTTTCAGAACCCCAACAGACAGTGATGGGGCTCTGACTGTCAGAACCGCAACAGCCAGTGTCAGAACACCAAAAGTCAGTTTCAGAACACCAAAAGTACATTTGAGAACACCAAAAGTCAGTTTCAGAACCCCAAAAGTCAGTGTCGCGGTTCAGACTGTCAGAACCCCAACAGTCAGTGTCTGAAAACCAAAAGTCAGTGTCACAACCCCAACATTGTCGGAACCCTAAAAGTCAGTTTCAGAATCCCAAAAGTCAGTGTCAGAACTCCAAAGGCAGTGTAGGGTTCTGACTGTCAGAACCCCAACAGTCAGTGTCAGAACCCCAAAAGTTAGTTTCAGAACCCCAAAGTCAATGTCGGGTTCTGGCTGTCAGAACCGCAACAGCCAGTGTCAGAACCCCAAAAGTCAGTTTCAGAACACCAAAAGTACGTTTGAGAACACCAAAAGCCAGTGTCTGAACCCCAAAAGTCAGTGTCAGAACCCAAAGAGGCAGTGTCTGGGTTCTGATTGTCAGAACCCCAACAGTAAGTGTCAGAACCCAAAAAGTCAGTGTCAGAACCCCAGAAGTCAGTTTCAGAACCCCAAAAGACAGTGTCGGGGCTCTGACTGTCAGAACCGCAACAGCCAGAGTCAGAACCCCAAAAGTCAGTTTCAGAACACCAAAAGTACGTTTGAGAACACCAAAAGTCAGTGTCAGAACCCCAAAAGTCAGTGTCAGAACCCAAAGAGTCAGTGTCTGGGTTCTGACTGTCAGAACCGCAACAGCCAGAGTCAGAACCCCAAAAGTCAGTTTCAGAACACCAAAAGTACGTTTGACAACACCAAAAGTCAGTGTCAGAACCCCAAAAGTCAGTTTCAGAACCCCAGAAGTCAGTGTTGGGGTTCTGACTGTCAGAACACCAAAAGTCAGTATCAGAACCCCAAAAGTCAGTTTCAGAACCCCAACAGGCAGTGTTGGAACCCCAAAAGTCAGTGTAGGGGTTCTGACTGTCAGAACCCCAAAAGTCAGTTTCAGAACCCCAAAAGTAAGTTTCAAAACCCCAACAGTCAGTGTTGGAACCCCAAAGTCAGTGTCAGAGTTCTGACTGTCAGAAACCCAGCAGTCAGTGTCTGAACCCCAAAGTCAGTGTCAGAACCCAAAAAGTCAGTGTCTGGGTTCTGACTGTCAGAACCCCAACAGTAAGTGTCAGAACCCCAAAAGTCAGTGTTGGAACCCCAAAAGTCAGTGTCAGAACCCCAAAAGGCAGTGTCGGGGTTCTGACTGTCAGAACCCCAAAAGTCAGAGTCAGAAACCCAAAAGTAAGTTTCAGAACCCCAACAGTCAGTGTCAGAACCCCAGAAGTCAGTTTCAGAACCCCAGAAGTCAGTGTTGGGGTTCTTGCTGTCAGAATCCCAGCAGTCAGTGTCTGAACCCCAAAAGTCAGTGTCAGACCCCAAAAAGTCAGTGTCTGGGTTCTGACTGTCAGAACCCCAACAGTAAGTGTAAGAAACCCAAAAGTGAGTGTCAGAACCCCAGAAGTCAGTTCAGAACCCCAACAGACAGTGTCGGAGCTCTGACTGACAGAACCGCAACAGCCAGTGTCAGAACCCCAAAAGTCAGTTTCAGAACACCAGAAGTACGTTTGAGAACACCAAAAGTCAGTTTCAGAACCCCAAAAGTCAGTGTCAGAACCCCAAAGGTCAGTGTCGGGGTTCTGACTGTCAGAACACCAAAAGCCAGTAACAGAACCCCAAAAGTCAGTGTCAGGACCCCAACATTGGTGGAACCCCAAAAGTCACTTTCAGAACCCCAAAAGTCAGTGTCGTGGTTCTGTCAGAAACCCAGCAGTCAGTGTCTGAACCCCAAAGTCAGTGTCAGAACCCCAAAAGTCAGTGTTAAAACCCCAAAAGTCAGTTTCAGAACCCAAAAAGTCAGTGTCAGAACCCCAAAAGTCAGTGTCAGAAACGCAAAAGTAAATTTATTGAACCCCATAAGTCAGTTTCAGAACCCCAAAAGTAAGTGTCAGAACACCAAAAGTCAGTTTCAAAACCCGAAAAACAGTGTCAGAACCCAAAAAGTCAGTTTCAGAACCCCAAAAGTCAGTGTCAGAAACGCAAAAGTAAGTTAATTGAACCCCAAAAGTCAGTTTCAGAACCCCAGAAGTCAGTTTCAGAACCCCAGAAGACAGTGTCGGAGTTCTGACTGTCAGAACACCCAAAGTTAGTATCAGAACCCCAAAAGTCAGTGTCAGGACCCCAACATTGTTGGAACCCCAAAAGTCACTTTCAGAACCCCAAAAGTCAGTGTCAGAACTCCAAAAGTCAGTGTCGGGGTTCTGACTGTCACAACCCCAACATTCAGTGTCAGAACCCCAAAAGTCAGTGTCGGGTTCCTGGCTGTCAGAAACACAGCCGTCAGTGTCTGAACCCCAAAAGTCAGTGTCAGAACCCAAAAAGTCAGTGTCTGGGTTCTGACTGTCAGAACCCCAACAGTAAGTGTCAGAACTCCAAAAGTCAGTGTCAGAACCCCAGAAGTCAGTTTCAGAACCCCAACAGACAGTGATGGGGCTCTGACTGTCAGAACCGCAACAGCCAGTGTCAGAACACCAAAAGTCAGTTTCAGAACACCAAAAGTACATTTGAGAACACCAAAAGTCAGTTTCAGAACCCCAAAAGTCAGTGTCGCGGTTCAGACTGTCAGAACCCCAACAGTCAGTGTCTGAAAACCAAAAGTCAGTGTCACAACCCCAACATTGTCGGAACCCTAAAAGTCAGTTTCAGAATCCCAAAAGTCAGTGTCAGAACTCCAAAAGGCAGTGTAGGGGTTCTGACTGTCAGAACCCCAACAGTCAGTGTCAGAACCCCAAAAGTTAGTTTCAGAACCCCAAAAGTCAATGTCGGGGTTCTGGCTGTCAGAACCGCAACAGCCAGTGTCAGAACCCCAAAAGTCAGTTTCAGAACACCAAAAGTACGTTTGAGAACACCAAAAGCCAGTGTCTGAACCCCAAAAGTCAGTGTCAGAACCCAAAGAGGTAGTGTTCTGGGTTCTGATTGTCAGAACCCCAACAGTAAGTGTCAGAACCCAAAAAGTCAGTGTCAGAACCCCAGAAGTCAGTTTCAGAACCCCAAAGACAGTGTCGGGGCTCTGACTGTCAGAACCAACAGCCAGAGTCAGAACCCCAAAAGTCAGTTTCAGAACACCAAAAGTACGTTTGAGAACACCAAAAGTCAGTGTCAGAACCCCCAAAAGTCAGTGTCAGAACCCAAAGAGTCAGTGTCTGGGTTCTGACTGTCAGAACCGCAACAGCCAGAGTCAGAACCCCAAAAGTCAGTTTCAGAACACCAAAAGTACGCTTTGACAACACCAAAAGTCAGTGTCAGAACCCCAAAAGTCAGTTTCAGAACCCCAGAAGTCAGTGTTGGGGTTCTGACTGTCAGAACACCAAAAGTCAGTATCAGAACCCCAAAAGTCAGTTTCAGAACCCCAACAGGCAGTGTTGGAACCCCAAAGTCAGTGTAGGGTTCTGACTGTCAGAACCCCAAAAGTCAGTTTCAGAACCCCAAAAGTAAGTTTCAAAACCCCAACAGTCAGTGTTGGAACCCCAAAGTCAGTGTCAGAGTTCTGACTGTCAGAAACCCAGCAGTCAGTGTCTGAACCCCAAAGTCAGTGTCAGAACCCAAAAAGTCAGTGTCTGGGTTCTGACTGTCAGAACCCCAACAGTAAGTGTCAGAACCCCAAAAGTCAGTGTTGGAACCCCAAAAGTCAGTGTCAGAACCCCAAAAGGCAGTGTCGGGGTTCTGACTGTCAGAACCCCAAAAGTCAGAGTCAGAAACCCAAAAGTAAGTTTCAGAACCCCAACAGTCAGTGTCAGAACCCCAGAAGTCAGTTTCAGAACCCCAGAAGTCAGTGTTGGGGTTCTTGCTGTCAGAATCCCAGCAGTCAGTGTCTGAACCCCAAAAGTCAGTGTCAGACCCCAAAAAGTCAGTGTCTGGGTTCTGACTGTCAGAACCCCAACAGTAAGTGTAAGAAACCCAAAAGTGAGTGTCAGAACCCCAGAAGTCAGTTCAGAACCCCAACAGACAGTGTCGGAGCTCTGACTGACAGAACCGCAACAGCCAGTGTCAGAACCCCAAAAGTCAGTTTCAGAACACCAGAAGTACGTTTGAGAACACCAAAAGTCAGTTTCAGAACCCCAAAAGTCAGTGTCAGAACCCCAAAGGTCAGTGTCGGGGTTCTGACTGTCAGAACACCAAAAGCCAGTAACAGAACCCCAAAAGTCAGTGTCAGGACCCCAACATTGGTGGAACCCCAAAAGTCACTTTCAGAACCCCAAAAGTCAGTGTCGCGGTTCTGTCAGAAACCCAGCAGTCAGTGTCTGAACCCCAAAGTCAGTGTCAGAACCCCAAAAGTCAGTGTTAAAACCCCAAAAGTCAGTTTCAGAACCCAAAAAGTCAGTGTCAGAACCCCAAAAGTCAGTGTCAGAAACGCAAAAGTAAATTTATTGAACCCCATAAGTCAGTTTCAGAACCCCAAAAGTAAGTGTCAGAACACCAAAAGTCAGTTTCAAAACCCAAAAACAGTGTCAGAATCCAAAACGTCAGTTCCCGAACCCCAACAGTCAGTGTCAGAACCACAAGAGTGAGTTAATTGAACCCCAAAAGTCAGTTTCAGAACCCCAGAAGTCAGTTTCAGAACCCCAGAAGACAGTGTCGGAGTTCTGACTGTCAGAACACCCAAAGTTAGTATCAGAACCCCAAAAGTCAGTGTCAGGACCCCAACATTGTTGGAACCCCAAAAGTCACTTTCAGAACCCCAAAAGTCAGTGTCAGAACTCCAAAAGTCAGTGTCGGGGTTCTGACTGTCACAACCCCAACATTCAGTGTCAGAACCCCAAAAGTCAGTGTCGGGTTCCTGGCTGTCAGAAACACAGCCGTCAGTGTCTGAACCCCAAAAGTCAGTGTCAGAACCCAAAAAGTCAGTGTCTGGGTTCTGACTGTCAGAACCCCAACAGTAAGTGTCAGAACTCCAAAAGTCAGTGTCAGAACCCCAGAAGTCAGTTTCAGAACCCCAACAGACAGTGATGGGGCTCTGACTGTCAGAACCGCAACAGCCAGTGTCAGAACACCAAAAGTCAGTTTCAGAACACCAAAAGTACATTTGAGAACACCAAAAGTCAGTTTCAGAACCCCAAAAGTCAGTGTCGCGGTTCAGACTGTCAGAACCCCAACAGTCAGTGTCTGAAAACCAAAAGTCAGTGTCACAACCCCAACATTGTCGGAACCCTAAAAGTCAGTTTCAGAACCCCAAAAGTCAGTGTCAGAACTCCAAAAGGCAGTGTAGGGGTTCTGACTGTCAGAACCCCAACAGTCAGTGTCAGAACCCCAAAAGTTAGTTTCAGAACCCCAAAAGTCAATGTCGGGGTTCTGGCTGTCAGAACCGCAACAGCCAGTGTCAGAACCCCAAAAGTCAGTTTCAGAACACCAAAAGTACGTTTGAGAACACCAAAAGCCAGTGTCTGAACCCCAAAAGTCAGTGTCAGAACCCAAAGAGGCAGTGTCTGGGTTCTGATTGTCAGAACCCCAACAGTAAGTGTCAGAACCCAAAAAGTCAGTGTCAGAACCCCAGAAGTCAGTTTCAGAACCCCAAAAGACAGTGTCGGGGCTCTGACTGTCAGAACCAAACAGCCAGAGTCAGAACCCCAAAAGTCAGTTTCAGAACACCAAAAGTACGTTTGAGAACACCAAAAGTCAGTTTCAGAACCCCAAAAGTCAGTGTCAGAACCCAAAGAGTCAGTGTCTGGGTTCTGACTGTCAGAACTCCAACAGTAAGTGTCAGAACCCCAAAAGTCAGTGTCAGAACCCCAGAAGTCAGTTTCAGAACCCCAAAAGACAGTGTCGGGGCTCTGACTGTCAGAACCGCAACAGCCAGAGTCAGAACCCCAAAAGTCAGTTTCAGAACACCAAAAGTACGTTTGAGAACACCAAAAGTCAGTGTCAGAACCCCAAAAGTCAGTTTCAGAACCCCAGAAGTCAGTGTTGGGGTTCTGACTGTCAGAACACCAAAAGTCAGTATCAGAACCCCAAAAGTCAGTTTCAGAACCCCAACAGGCAGTGTTGGAACCCCAAAAGTCAGTGTAGGGTTCTGACTGTCAGAACCCCAAAAGTCAGTTTCAGAACCCCAAAAGTAAGTTTCAAAACCCCAACAGTCAGTGTTGGAACCCCAAAGTCAGTGTCAGAGTTCTGACTGTCAGAAACCCAGCAGTCAGTGTCTGAACCCCAAAGTCAGTGTCAGAACCCAAAAAGTCAGTGTCTGGGTTCTGACTGTCAGAACCCCAACAGTAAGTGTCAGAACCCCAAAAGTCAGTGTTGGAACCCCAAAGTCAGTGTCAGAAACCCAAAAGTCAGTTTCAGAAAGCCAAAAGTCAGTGTCAGAACCCCCAAAAGGCAGTGTCGGGGTTCTGACTGTCAGAACCCCAAAAGTCAGAGTCAGAAACCCAAAAGTAAGTTTCAGAACCCCAACAGTCAGTGTCAGAACCCCAAAAGTCAGTGTCAGAACCCCAGAAGTCAGTTTCAGAACCCCAGAAGTCAGTGTTGGGGTTCTTGCTGTCAGAATCCCAGCAGTCAGTGTCTGAACCCCAAAAGTCAGTGTCAGACCCCAAAGTCAGTGTCTGGGTTCTGACTGTCAGAACCCCAACAGTAAGTGTAAGAAACCCAAAGTGAGTGTCAGAACCCCAGAAGTCAGTTCAGAACCCCAACAGACAGTGTCGGAGCTCTGACTGACAGAACCAACAGCCAGTGTCAGAACCCCAAAAGTCAGTTCCAGAACACCAGAAGTACGCTTTGAGAACACCAAAAGTCAGTTTCAGAACCCCAAAAGTCAGTGTCAGAACCCCAAAGTCAGTGTCGGGTTCTGACTGTCAGAACACCAAAAGCCAGTAACAGAACCCCAAAAGTCAGTGTCAGGACCCCAACATTGGTGGAACCCCAAAAGTCACTTTCAGAACCCCAAAAGTCAGTGTCGCGGTTCTGTCAGAAACCCAGCAGTCAGTGTCTGAACCCCAAAGTCAGTGTCAGAACCCCAAAAGTCAGTGTTAAAACCCCAAAAGTCAGTTTCAGAACCCAAAAAGTCAGTGTCAGAACCCCAAAAGTCAGTGTCAGAAACGCAAAAGTAAATTTATTGAACCCCATAAGTCAGTTTCAGAACCCCAAAAGTAAGTGTCAGAACACCAAAAGTCAGTTTCAAAACCCGAAAAACAGTGTCAGAACCTAAAAAGTCAGTTTCAGAACCCCAAAAGTCAGTGTCAGAAACGCAAAAGTAAGTTAATTGAACCCCAAAAGTCAGTTTCAGAACCCCAGAAGTCAGTTTCAGAACCCCAGAAGACAGTGTCGGAGTTCTGACTGTCAGAACACCCAAAGTTAGTATCAGAACCCCAAAAGTCAGTGTCAGGACCCCAACATTGTTGGAACCCCAAAAGTCACTTTCAGAACCCCAAAAGTCAGTGTCAGAACTCCAAAAGTCAGTGTCGGGGTTCTGACTGTCACAACCCCAACATTCAGTGTCAGAACCCCAAAAGTCAGTGTCGGGGTCCTGGCTGTCAGAAACACAGCCGTCAGTGTCTGAACCCCAAAAGTCAGTGTCAGAACCCAAAAAGTCAGTGTCTGGGTTCTGACTGTCAGAACCCCAACAGTAAGTGTCAGAACTCCAAAAGTCAGTGTCAGAACCCCAGAAGTCAGTTTCAGAACCCCAACAGACAGTGATGGGGCTCTGACTGTCAGAACCGCAACAGCCAGTGTCAGAACACCAAAAGTCAGTTTCAGAACACCAAAAGTACATTTGAGAACACCAAAAGTCAGTTTCAGAACCCCAAAAGTCAGTGTCGCGGTTCAGACTGTCAGAACCCCAACAGTCAGTGTCAGAACCCCAAAAGTTAGTTTCAGAACCCCAAAAGTCAATGTCGGGGTTCTGGCTGTCAGAACCGCAACAGCCAGTGTCAGAACCCCAAAAGTCAGTTTCAGAACACCAAAAGTACGTTTGAGAACACCAAAAGCCAGTGTCTGAACCCCAAAAGTCAGTGTCAGAACCCAAAGAGGCAGTGTCTGGGTTCTGATTGTCAGAACCCCAACAGTAAGTGTCAGAACCCAAAAAGTCAGTGTCAGAACCCCAGAAGTCAGTTTCAGAACCCCAAAAGACAGTGTCGGGGCTCTGACTGTCAGAACCGCAACAGCCAGAGTCAGAACCCCAAAAGACAGTTTCAGAACACCAAAAGTACGTTTGAGAACACCAAAAGTCAGTTTCAGAACCCCAAAAGTCAGTGTCAGAACCCAAAGAGTCAGTGTCTGGGTTCTGACTGTTAGAACCCCAACAGTAAGTGTCAGAACCCCAAAAGTCAGTGTCAGAACCCCAGAAGTCAGTGTCAGAAACGCAAAAGTAAGTTTATTGAACCCCAAAAGTCAGTGTCAGGACCCCAACATTGTTGGAACCCCAAAAGTCACTTTCAGAACTCCAAAAGGCAGTGTAGGGGTTCTGACTGTCAGAACCCCAACAGTCAGTGTCAGAACCCCAAAAGTTTGTTTCAGAACCCCAAAAGTCAATGTCGGGGTTCTGGCTGTCAGAACCGCAACAGCCAGTGTCAGAACCCCAAAATTCAGTTTCAGAACACCAAAAGTACGTTTGAGAACACCAAAAGCCAGTGTCTGAACCCCAAAAGTCAGTGTCAGAACCCAAAGAGGCAGTGTCTGGGTTCTGATTGTCAGAACCCCAACAGTAAGTGTCAGAACCCAAAAAGTCAGTGTCAGAACCCCAGAAGTCAGTTTCAGAACCCCAAAAGACAGTGTCGGGGCTCTGACTGTCAGAACCGCAACAGCCAGAGTCAGAACCCCAAAAGTCAGTTTCAGAACACCAAAAGTACGTTTGAGAACACCAAAAGTCAGTTTCAGAACCCCAAAAGTCAGTGTCAGAACCCAAAGAGTCAGTGTCTGGGTTCTGACTGTCAGAACCCCAACAGTAAGTGTCAGAACCCCAAAAGTCAGTGTCAGAACCCCAGAAGTCAGTTTCAGAACCCCAAAAGACAGTGTCGGGGCTCTGACTGTCAGAACCGCAACAGCCAGAGTCAGAACCCCAAAAGTCAGTTTCAGAACACCAAAAGTACGTTTGACAACACCAAAAGTCAGTGTCAGAACCCCAAAAGTCAGTTTCAGAACCCCAGAAGTCAGTGTTGGGGTTCTGACTGTCAGAACACCAAAAGTCAGTATCAGAACCCCAAAAGTCAGTTTCAGAACCCCAACAGGAAGTGTTGGAACCCCAAAAGTCAGTGTAGGGGTTCTGACTGTCAGAACCCCAAAAGTCAGTTTCAGAACCCCAAAAGTAAGTTTCAAAACCCCAACAGTCAGTGTTGGAACCCCAAAGTCAGTGTCAGAGTTCTGACTGTCAGAAACCCAGCAGTCAGTGTCTGAACCCCAAAGTCAGTGTCAGAACCCAAAAAGTCAGTGTCTGGGTTCTGACTGTCAGAACCCCAACAGTAAGTGTCAGAACCCCAAAAGTCAGTGTTGGAACCCCAAAAGTCAGTGTCAGAAACCCAAAAGTCAGTTTCAGAAAGCCAAATGTCAGTGTCAGAACCCCAAAAGGCAGTGTCGGGGTTCTGACTGTCAGAACCCCAAAAGTCAGAGTCAGAAACCCAAAAGTAAGTTTCAGAACCCCAACAGTCAGTGTCAGAACCCCAGAAGTCAGTTTCAGAACCCCAGAAGTCAGTGTTGGGGTTCTTGCTGTCAGAATCCCAGCAGTCAGTGTCTGAACCCCAAAAGTCAGTGTCAGACCCCAAAAAGTCAGTGTCTGGGTTCTGACTGTCAGAACCCCAACAGTAAGTGTAAGAAACCCAAAAGTGAGTGTCAGAACCCCAGAAGTCAGTTCAGAACCCCAACAGACAGTGTCGGAGCTCTGACTGACAGAACCGCAACAGCCAGTGTCAGAACCCCAAAAGTCAGTTTCAGAACACCAGAAGTACGTTTGAGAACACCAAAAGTCAGTTTCAGAACCCCAAAAGTCAGTGTCAGAACCCCAAAGGTCAGTGTCGGGGTTCTGACTGTCAGAACACCAAAAGCCAGTAACAGAACCCCAAAAGTCAGTGTCAGGACCCCAACATTGGTGGAACCCCAAAAGTCACTTTCAGAACCCCAAAAGTCAGTGTCGCGGTTCTGTCAGAAACCCAGCAGTCAGTGTCTGAACCCCAAAGTCAGTGTCAGAACCCCAAAAGTCAGTGTTAAAACCCCAAAAGTCAGTTTCAGAACCCAAAAAGTCAGTGTCAGAACCCCAAAAGTCAGTGTCAGAACCCAAAGAGTCAGTGTCTGGGTTCTGACTGTCAGAACCCCAACAGTAAGTGTCAGAACCCCAAAAGTCAGTGTCAGAACCCCAGAAGTCAGTTTCAGAACCCCAAAAGACAGTGTCGGGGCTCTGACTGTCAGAACCGCAACAGCCAGAGTCAGAACCCCAAAAGTCAGTTTCAGAACACCAAAAGTACGTTTGAGAACACCAAAAGTCAGTGTCAGAACCCCAAAAGTCAGTTTCAGAACCCCAGAAGTCAGTGTTGGGGTTCTGACTGTCAGAACACCAAAAGTCAGTATCAGAACCCCAAAAGTCAGTTTCAGAACCCCAACAGGCAGTGTTGGAACCCCAAAAGTCAGTGTAGGGGTTCTGACTGTCAGAACCCCAAAAGTCAGTTTCAGAACCCCAAAAGTAAGTTTCAAAACCCCAACAGTCAGTGTTGGAACCCCAAAGTCAGTGTCAGAGTTCTGACTGTCAGAAACCCAGCAGTCAGTGTCTGAACCCCAAAGTCAGTGTCAGAACCCAAAAAGTCAGTGTCTGGGTTCTGACTGTCAGAACCCCAACAGTAAGTGTCAGAACCCCAAAAGTCAGTGTTGGAACCCCAAAAGTCAGTGTCAGAAACCCAAAAGTCAGTTTCAGAAAGCCAAAAGTCAGTGTCAGAACCCCAAAAGGCAGTGTCGGGGTTCTGACTGTCAGAACCCCAAAAGTCAGAGTCAGAAACCCAAAAGTAAGTTTCAGAACCCCAACAGTCAGTGTCAGAACCCCAAAAGTCAGTGTCAGAACCCCAGAAGTCAGTTTCAGAACCCCAGAAGTCAGTGTTGGGGTTCTTGCTGTCAGAATCCCAGCAGTCAGTGTCTGAACCCCAAAAGTCAGTGTCAGACCCCAAAAAGTCAGTGTCTGGGTTCTGACTGTCAGAACCCCAACAGTAAGTGTAAGAAACCCAAAAGTGAGTGTCAGAACCCCAGAAGTCAGTTCAGAACCCCAACAGACAGTGTCGGAGCTCTGACTGACAGAACCGCAACAGCCAGTGTCAGAACCCCAAAAGTCAGTTTCAGAACACCAGAAGTACGTTTGAGAACACCAAAAGTCAGTTTCAGAACCCCAAAAGTCAGTGTCAGAACCCCAAAGGTCAGTGTCGGGGTTCTGACTGTCAGAACACCAAAAGCCAGTAACAGAACCCCAAAAGTCAGTGTCAGGACCCCAACATTGGTGGAACCCCAAAAGTCACTTTCAGAACCCCAAAAGTCAGTGTCGTGGTTCTGTCAGAAACCCAGCAGTCAGTGTCTGAACCCCAAAGTCAGTGTCAGAACCCCAAAAGTCAGTGTTAAAACCCCAAAAGTCAGTTTCAGAACCCAAAAAGTCAGTGTCAGAACCCCAAAAGTCAGTGTCAGAAACGCAAAAGTAAATTTATTGAACCCCATAAGTCAGTTTCAGAACCCCAAAAGTAAGTGTCAGAACACCAAAAGTCAGTTTCAAAACCCGAAAAACAGTGTCAGAACCCAAATGTCAGTTTCAGAACCCCCAAAGTCAGTGTCAGAAACGCAAAAGTAAGTTAATTGAACCCCAAAAGTCAGTTTCAGAACCCCAGAAGTCAGTTTCAGAACCCCAGAAGACAGTGTCGGAGTTCTGACTGTCAGAACACCCAAAGTTAGTATCAGAACCCCAAAAGTCAGTGTCAGGACCCCAACATTGTTGGAACCCCAAAAGTCACTTTCAGAACCCCAAAAGTCAGTGTCAGAACTCCAAAAGTCAGTGTCGGGGTTCTGACTGTCACAACCCCAACATTCAGTGTCAGAACCCCAAAAGTCAGTGTCGGGGTCCTGGCTGTCAGAAACACAGCCGTCAGTGTCTGAACCCCAAAAGTCAGTGTCAGAACCCAAAAAGTCAGTGTCTGGGTTCTGACTGTCAGAACCCCAACAGTAAGTGTCAGAACTCCAAAAGTCAGTGTCAGAACCCCAGAAGTCAGTTTCAGAACCCCAACAGACAGTGATGGGGCTCTGACTGTCAGAACCGCAACAGCCAGTGTCAGAACACCAAAAGTCAGTTTCAGAACACCAAAAGTACATTTGAGAACACCAAAAGTCAGTTTCAGAACCCCAAAAGTCAGTGTCGCGGTTCAGACTGTCAGAACCCCAACAGTCAGTGTCTGAAAACCAAAAGTCAGTGTCACAACCCCAACATTGTCGGAACCCTAAAAGTCAGTTTCAGAACCCCAAAAGTCAGTGTCAGAACCCCAAAAATCAGTGTCGGGGTTCTGACTGTCAGAACCCCAAAAGTCAGTGTTAGAACCCCAAAAGTCAGTTTCGGAACCCCAAAAGTCAGTGTCGGGGTCCTGGCTGTCAGAAACACAGCAGTCAGTGTCTTAACCCCAAAAGTCAGTGTCAGAACCCCAGAAGTCAGTGTCTGGGTTTTGACCATCAGAACCCCAACAGTAAGTGTCAGAACCCCAAAAGTCAGTTTCAGAACCCCAAAAGTCAGTGTCAAAACCCCAAAAGTCAGTGTCGGGGTTCTGACTGTCCGAAACCCAGCAGTCAGTGTCTGAACCCGAAAAGTCAGTGTCAGAACCCCAAAAGTCAGTGTTAGAACCCCAAAAGTCAGTTTCAGAACCCAAAAAGTCAGTGTCAGAACCCCAAAAGTCAGTGTCAGAAACACAAAAGTAAGGTTATTGAACCCCATAAGTCAGTTTCAGAACCCCAAAAGTCAGTGTCACAACCCCAACATTGTCGGAACCCCAAAAGTCAGTGTCAGAAACCCAAACAGTCAGCGTCAGAACCCCAAAAGTCAGTGTCAGAACCCCAAAAGTCAGTGTCGGGGTTCTGACTGTCAGAACCCCAACAGTCAGTGTCAGAACCCCAAAAGTCAGTGTTAGAACCCCAAAAGTAGTCAGAACACCAAAAGTCAGTGTTAGAACCCCAAAAGCCAGTTTCAGAACCCCAAAAGTAGTCAGAACCCCAAAAGTCAGTGTTAGAACCCCAAAAGTAGCCAGAACCCCAAAAAGTCAGTGTTAGAACCCCAAAACTAGTCAGAACCCCAGAAGTCAGTGTTCGAACCCCAACAGTAGTCAGAACCCCAAAAGTCAGTATTAGAACCCCAAATTAGTCAGAACCCCAAGAACCCCAACAGTAGTTAGAACCCCAAAAGTCAGTGTTAGAACCCCAACAGTAGTCAGAACCCCAATTGTCAATGTCAGAACCCCAACATTGTCGGAACCCCAAGAACCCCAAAAGTAGTCAGAACCCCAAAAGTCGGTGTTAGAACACCAAAAGTAGTCAGAAGCCCAAAAGTCAGTGTTAGAACCCAGAATTAGTCAGAACCCCAAGAACCCCAAAAGTAGTCAGAACCCCAAAAGTCTGTGTTAGAACCCCAAAAGAAGTCAGAACCCCAAAAGTCTGTGTTAGAACCCCAAAAGTGATCAGAACCCCAAAAGTCAGTGTAAGAACCCCAAAAGTAGTCAGAACCCCAAAAGTCAGTGTTAGAACCCCAAAAGAAGTCAGAACCCCAAAAGTCAGTGTTAGAACCCCAAAAGTAGTCAGAACCCCAAAAGTCAGTGTTAGAACCCCAAAAGTAGTCAGAACCCCAAAAGTCAGTCTCAGATCCCCATAAGTCAGTTTCAGAACCCCAAAAGTCAGTGTCAGAACCCCAAAAGTAGTCGGAACACCAAAAGTCAGTGTTAGAACCCCAACAGTAGTCAGAACCCCAAAAGTCAGTGCTAGATCCCCAAAAGTAGTCGGAACCCCAAAAGTCAGTGTCAGAACCCCAAAAGTAGTCAGAACCCCAAAAGTCAGAGTCAGAAACCCAAATTAGTCAGAACCCCAAGAACCCCAAAAGTAGTCAGAACCCCAAAAGTCAGAGTCAGAACCCCAAAAGTCAGTGTCAGAACCCCAAATGTCAGAGTCAGAACCCCAATAATCAGAGTCAGAACCCCAAATTAGTCAGAACCCCAAAACCCAGAGTCAGAACCCCAAAAGTCAGAGTGAGAACCTCAAATTAGTCAGAACCCCAAAAGCCAGAGTCAGAACCCCAAAAGTCTCTGTCAGAACAAGAAATTAGCCAGAACCCCAAAAGTCAGAGTCAGAACCCCAAAAGTCAGTGTCAGATCCCCAAAAGTCAGTGTCAGAACCCCAAAAGTCAGTGTCTGGGTTCTGACTGGCAGAACCCCAACAGTCGGTGTCAGAACCCTAAGGGCTCTAAGTACGTGGCGCAGGGGGCGCAAGCCTGGCGCTACTCCCGCAGTGTTAATTTCTTGCGGCGCACCTCCGTGCGCTGCCAATTTGACAATTGGTAAACCGTCTGCGCAGAAGTGGGTGTGACGGCGCACCAAGGAGAGCTGATGGCGCATCAGGGGGAGGTGTCGGCAGATTCATGTTGGCGCAGTGACAATTTCGTGCCAAAAACAGTGCAGAAAGTGTGCTGAAAGCACACCAGCTCCAACCTGGTCTAACCTTGGCGCAGGGCGAAGTGCACCCTCCGCAGCTGTAATTTGGTGACAAGCGCACATGTGCGCACGCCTCAGAGGCAGGTTTCCAAAGTGTCAGGCACATTTTAATGCAATAAACAATCACAGCAATCACTATTTAATGTCCCCGACTGAACCAGCATGTACATTTGTATCTGTACCGTCACATCTGATGTCGGATTAAAGCCGTTTGTCATAATGAAAACTTAACTTGAGGGCAGCTGGAAGTTTGATGCACATCTTACAAGTCAACAATAAACAGCCTTAACCTCCGATACTAAATATATATCTGGCTTCTCTCATTTCATTAAATTCAAAGAGAAGAGGGAGAAAAAAGACAAAAAAAAGGAGAGAAAATAAATGTCTTTCACTCAGGATTTACCTGTGATTTCCCCTATCCCTCTATTTTAGTCTTTATTTTTAATGTGATCTAAAAAGATGGAGTACATCATTGCAAGGAGGATGAGGGGGAGACACCGGGAAAGTATAGAGTATATCACTAAAGTCTCTGCTATTTGGCGATGACAAACCAGGAATGCAGGTGGATCACAAGTATTATGAATGGATAAGCCAGCGGGTGTGAAACTGTCTCTTATTTTTTTTACTCCTATTAATGACAAAGGAACAGATTACATCTGTCCCGGGAGCTGGCCCACACGGTCACGCGCTTCGATGTCCATTCTCCTGCTGAATGACAGCATCTCTGACCGTCTCCAGCAGCGGGGATAATTCAGACCAATCAGACACTGCGCCTCGGCCGCAGCGCATTTAAAGGAGAGGAGAGGTGCTCATTTGATTGGTGAAGACAGCGATCGGCTGTGATAAGCCCACTCACGTCTATTCTCCTCCTACTCTGACATGTGCGCATAGAGGCGTAGAGGCGTGGACGCGAACCTCTGCGCCCCCTCTGCCCATGAGTGCGCCTCTCTTGGCGCTGCAGGAAACTTGCAAAGTGAATAGGTCACACCCAATCCGCGCGGTGAAGGCCGGCACAGGCAGGTGCGCCTGCGCTTGCACCTGGTCTACGAAATTAGAGCAATAAAAGTCAGTGTGAGAACCCTAAAAGTCAATTTCAGAACCCCAAAAGTCAGTGTCAGAATCTTTAAAGTAGTCAGAACCCCAAAAGTCAGTGTTAGAACCCCAAAAGTAGGAAGAACCCCAAAAGTCAGTGTCAAAACCCCAAATTAGTCAGAACCCCAAGAACCCCAACAGTAGTCAGAATCCCAAAAGTCAGTGTTCGAACCCCAAAAGTAGTCATAACCCCAAAAGTCAGTGTCAGAACCCCAAAACTAGTCAGAACCCCAAAAGTCAGTGTTAGAACCCCAAAAGTACTCAGAACCCCAAAAGTCAGTGTTAGAACCCGAAAAGTAGTTGGAACCCCAAAAGTCAGTGTAAGAACCCCAAAAGTAGTCAGAACCCCAAAAGTCAGTGTCAGAACCCCAAATTAGTCAGAACCTCAAGAACCCAAAAATTAGTCAGAACCCCAAAAGTCAGTGTGAGAACCACAAAAGTTGTCAGAACCCCAAAAGTCAGTGTTAGAACCCCAAAAGTTGTCAGAACCCCAAAAGTCAGTGTTAGAACCCCAAAAGTAGTCGGAACCCCAAAAGTAGTCAGAACCTCAAGAACCCCAAAATTAGTCAGAACCCCAAAAGTCAGTGTGAGAACCACAAAAGTTGTCAGAACCCCAAAAGTCAGTGTTAGAACCCCAAAAGATGTCAGAACCCCAAAAGTCAGTCTCAGAACCCCAAAAGTAGTCAGAACCCCAAAAGTCAGTGTTAGAACCCCAAAAGTAGTCAGAACTCCAAAAGTGAGTGGTAGAACCCCAAAAGTAGTCAGAACCCCAAAAGTAGTCGGAACCCCAAAAGTCAGTGTAAGAACACAAAAAGTAGTCGGATCCCCAAAAGTCAGTGTCAGAACCCCAAATTAGTCAGAAACTCAAGAACCCCAAAAGTAGTCAGAACCCCAACATTGTTGGAACCCCATAAGTCAGTTTCAGAACCCCAAAAGTCAGTATCAGAACCCTTAAAGTAGTCAGAACCCCAAAAGTCAGTGTTAGAACCCCAAAATCAGTCAGAACTCCAAAAGTCAGTGTCCGAACCCCAAATTAGTCAGAACCCCAAGAACCCCAACAGTAGTCAGAACCCCAAAAGTCAGTGTTCGAACCCCAAAAGTAGTCAGAACCCCAAAAGTCAGTGTCAGAACCCCAAAAGTAGTCAGAGCCCCAAAAGTCAGTGTTAGAACCACAAAAGTAGTCAGAATGCCTGGATGTATACTCAATCGGCTTCGATTTCTGAGTATGGAGCGGAGCTTGCTTCATGTACTGCTTCTGCCCCACAATGCGTTGCGCACTTCTGATGTGGGAAGACGAAATACAAAATGGAGACAGCCGGCAGCAGCTTCGAGCGCCAACCACAGAGCGCTTATAAATGTAAGTTATTTAACTTTTGTATTGACGTTTGAGTTTATGCGCTGCTTGACGACCAGTCAGCCTACCAATTCGTTAGCATGTTAGCTAACACCGTCGCCGCAAATAAACTGTAATGTGGACCCGTGATGTAGCATTATAAATACTGCTGTGTTTTCCTTCAGGGACAGATGAGGACACTGAGCGGCTGATCCGGTGGCGGGGACTGAACGAGCCCCTTTTCACAGGGAAAAGGAATGTCGCCATCAAGGGATTTGAGTAAGAAATTTGTGTTCATGAACCTTTGCGCCGTGGATTTATTTATTGTAAACTCACGCTTGAATGGGAGCCGGCCGGAACGCAAAAGTTGGCCAGGTCAGCCTCTAGCTTTGTTGTTATCAGAGCAGCATTCTTCGAGTCGCAAATGCCCCCCACCACTAGACTGAACATAATACCGTTACATATTGCTCTCAATCAGAATAAGTTGTTGCTATGGGTTGATTACAAGATGGGGAAAAAGCTACTGCCTAATGCAGAAATAATATGAATATAGAGAACTTGAGGACACAATGTGGTAGCTCTGTATGTAAATGGTAAATGTGAACATTGTTCTGACAGTGGCTTGTAGGCATTCGCCACGTTCATATGCCCCTTTGATTGCCCCTTGTTTGTCATCCTTGTTTAGGGCTTTCATCGAGGAGCATGGGCTGGAGGGCCAGGTGGAGCCAGGTTTTATAAAAAACAATCGGAAAACCTTAAACAGAAATATAAGGTAGGTGGAAGTATATAAGGTAACTAATATAAGGTAGTTATCAGATTATCTTTGCATGTGTGTCATTTGCCAGGAGCTCAAGGCACCACCAACAGGGGTCAGCACAGAAGCCACTGCTGCAAACTGGAAATGGCTTATTGTCATGGATGAGGTGATGAGGGACCGTCCCACCATATCACCGCCCAACCTCATCACCTCAGCCATGACACCAGCAGCAGTGGCCTCTCCTCCAAATCCTGAGTCTCTTCCTGTGAGAGGGAGGAGGACTAAAGATAGAATGAGCAGGGAGTGGTTCCAGGACTGAATTAAAGACGTTGAGGAGAGGGAGGATGAAAGGTTGCAGCAGATGGAGGAATGGGTACTTCGGGCAGAGGAGAGGGAGAGGCAGGAAAGACAGAGATGGAGGAAAGATGGGCAAGAAAAGAGCGAGAGTGGAGAGAAGAAGAAAGAAGGAACACAGACAGAAGAGAGCAGGAGTGGAGAGAAGAAGAAAGAAGGAATACAGACAGAAGAGAGCAGGAGTGGAGAGAATGGATGGATAGGACAGCAATGGAAGAAAGGAGAGAGAGGAAAGAGAGAGGGAGAGTAGAGCAAGAGAAGAAAGGTGGATGGAGCTCATTGAGAGACTGTTTAATAACAAATAAGTAGTTCATTTGATTTGAAATTTTAAGTTTTAAAGTTTTAAGTTGAGAAATTGTTCTGTAATGTCCTGATCAACTTTTGTTTTAGTTTGTTGTTTCATGGTTTTATTATAGTTATAGAAATAAAATATTGTTCTTCTTCTGTGAGTAATGTAAACATTTTTGCACGGTACATAAAGGAATAGAGGTAGGAATAGCATAGTACTGTAGTTATTTCATAGCAGTTATGTGATCATCCACTTACCAGTGAGTGGTGTAAACATGCAAAAATAACTCCACATCCATCTTTTCACATGAGAGAGACTGCTTTATACAACTACTATAGTTTGATAGATAGATAGATAGATAGATAGATAGATAGATAGATAGATAGATAGATAGATAGATAGATAGATAGATTGATTGATAGATAAATCAATCAATCAATCAATCAATCAAACTATATACAACTACAATATAACTAAAAACAACATTAACTATTTACAATGACTATTACTATAAAACTCAGTAATAATCATGCTCCCTCAGCGCAGGGATCTGCTCCTCAGGAACTGATATTGCTGCTGCCATCCGATCCCTGAGGGCGTCACCTGTCTGTTGGGCCAGGTCATGAGCTGCTGCCATACAGTTATCATCCCCATCAACCTCTTCACCGTCCTCTGGCACCAAAATGTCCCCGTGCCCGAGGCAGAGGTTGTGGAGGAAAAGGCAGTCCACAATGACCTCTGAAACGAAGTTACCCTTCACCTCCAGGGCCTTAAGAAATATGGAGCACCACCTGGTTTTCAGTACTCCAAATGCCCCCCTTGCCACACTCCTGGACCGAGAATGCCTGGCATTGAACCTCTCCTGGGTGGGATTCCTCAAAGGCTCCCTGAATGGGGTGATGATGGTAAGTGGTTCAGAAAGGCAGGGATAACCCCCGTCCCCTAACAGACACCATCCTGGAGGAGGGTACAGCTGGTGCACGTACACAGGGCTGCACCTGAGGACCCGCGAATTGTGCACGGAGCCAGGGAAACCGACGTGCACATCCAGGAAGCGTCCTTTGTGGTCCACAATGGCCTGAAACTGGAGAGAGTGGAACAGTTTTCTATTAAAAAAGTCTGCTCCAAACTGTCCAGGGGGCACAATGTGGACGTGACATCCGTCGATGCTTCCTGCCACTTTGCAGAAAGCTGGGTGACCAGCCAACTGCTGGAACCCAGCCCCGATTTCCTCCAGCTCATCCCTGTTGGGCAAATGAATGAATCTACGAAAAACTTGCTGGATGTCGCTGCTGACCCGATGGACCATATCGTGGCACGTGGTACGAGGGATGTCAAAGGCCTCTAACACAACCTGATATGATGTGCCACAGGCCCTCCAGTAAACAAAAACAAGCACCTCAAGTGCTTTCCCCCATCCGTGGTAATGGTCCCCTTAGAGAAGGTGGGTGAGGTGCTCCAGGGAGGGCCTGGTCAGCCTGAAGTCCTTCTGCAGGTCACCCCCCTCAAAGTAGAGGCGTACCAGAGGGACATGGTAATTTAGCCGGCAATATGACCCTCTTTGCCGAGGCTGAAAAGAAATGGATGGCATATGATTGCAATAATTATGATAAATAGATATAGATATTTAGTCAGTATAAATTACACAATGTTTTATCATTTTATCGTATTTTTATCTTTTTAACATATTTATTTGTATTTTAAATTAGGATTGTAGGTAATGTTTTTAACTATTTTTATGAACTGACTTTATTTGTCTATTAAAGATGTATTTATTATAACAAGTTTGAGCATCTTCTCATCTCTGAGTGCATCATCAAAGTGGTCACTCATAAAGCACAGACCTCTCATTAATAAAATGTATTATTGGTTGACAGCACATGGTTCAGAATATACAAATGGGGGAGTTTCCAGTTGACGTATGTGTGAGCTTTACTAATTCTTACTGGTGGTTGAAAATCCATCAGGAAGTACACAGCTGCCCTGAAGAAAAGACGCCTCTGTCTTCATGCATGGCTGCGCTCCATGGTTTTCACCGACACCAGGCAGAACTACCTGATGGTTTTGGAAATTATCATTGTTAATGACATGAGAATGTAGTCGGGAAAATATGTATTTGCCAAGGAATAACCGAACAAGGTCATAATAATTCTGTTGTGTGTTGGTCATTTTGCAGCCCAATGCTGCTCATCACACGCCCAGCAGGTGGTGTATAGCGTTATCACCGGTGTTTGTGTTAATTATTTTTCATCCACCGCCGCTCGGTTTGTGTCATGCAGCTGTTGATAACGAAAATACTTCAAAATAAAATAAAACACTTCGCAATAACTTGGAAACATGAAGGGGGGGCTGCTGCCCGGTGTTTACGCAACGTAGATGGAAACACCCACCAAGCGGACGCTTCGGTCTCCGAAAACGGCGAAAACAGTCACTATTTCAAACAACTGGGCTCATAATCGTGATGTAAATACTTATTTTCTCGCTAGAAAATATATTATTACTAAATGAATTCGTAGTTTTCCGGAATGCAGTTGTTTTCTATTGCTTGTGGTCGGACTATTTTAATTTTCCCGGCACTGCTTCCCGGCCAGCAAGAAATGCATTCTGGGATATTAAGTATGCATCTGTGTGTAAACGCTTGGGCAGCCGCAGTATACTCAGATCATCGTTGAGTATTCAGTATACAGTATGTAGGCTACTGTTTGAGTAGGTAAGTAGATAGTAGGCAGTACGCCATTTCGAACACAGCCCTTGTGTTCTTTGGTTTAGACCTCTTGTTCCCCTTGTCGCTGGTGTTTCCTGTTTTATTTTGAAAGGCTGTGCTCCTTGTGGTGTTTCCTGTTTTATTTTGAAAGGCTGTGCTCCTTGTGGTGTTTCCTGTCCTCCTTTCTATGTGTCTCTGCTGTAAGACATTTCAAGCTGGTCCAACGTGCAAATCCAAGATCCCCTGCTGTCATAAAACGTAAATCAAGTCAACTTTAAAACTTTAGTTGATGAACCCAAATAAAAGTTCCAAGTAGCTGATTTAATTTCAATTTATTAGTTGTCTCAACATTAGAGGCTAAGTTCTGATTGTTTATAACTTGACCTACTTTTTCAACTAAATATTTCAAGTTCAGTCAGTGACTTATTGACAATAAAGTTTCTTACAAACAAACACATATTTGTGTGGTTTGAGCTCATAATGTCAAGATGATTTTAAGTTAAAATACACTTCACACTTTATATTACTTCCTATTGTAAGCTGAGATTATTTCAGTTTCAATTTATTTGTGAAACAGTTAGGATCACACAATGCTTGAATCCAGATAGAATTGTGTGCTAAGAATATGATTGGTGATATTCACAGTTGCATTATTATCACAGAGATAGATGATGTTGATGGTGGTTAAAGGAAGTGGTTGATAATAAAAGTTATAGTAATAAAAGTAATAAATTATTAGACAGTCAGGAGGAGCAATAAATTGAAACTAAGTAAAAACAAAGCTAAAAATAGAAATATATGTCTGTGTCTAAATAAGTGATTGACAAGAACAACTTAACACATTTTGTAATAATAATAATTATATTATTCTTAGTAAAATTGATAACGTGTCAACATCAGCCACATCATTATTGAAATTAAATAAAAGTATGTATGCTTATGTAAAAAAAGATACAAAAATTATAATGACATATAAATATATGTGAAAAGAACCAAAGAAAGAATAAAAGAGTATCAAAACTAAATATTGGGTGGAGTATTAATGAACAGAGGAGGAAACAACAGTATTAGCAGCAAGTGATATGAAGGTCGGGGAAGGGGGGTGTCATTGGTGTGGCTTTGGTTGTTGGGAGAAGAGGTGTAGAGACCTGGGGAATATAATAAACATATTAGCAATAAATACAATAATATAAGTCAGGGAGCAAAAAAATAAATGAACTAATAGGCAAGTAATTCTGAGTAAGTAGTAATGGTAATAATAACAACAGTATTATTGATATTATTATTATTATTAACTGTAGTATAATGATAGAAATAATTGAACTAATAGTAAGTCTTCTTATTTTACTTTATTTTTAAATGATCATTGCTGTCTTTGTAGTATGTGTTAGTTATGGATGGGGTGTTATGTATTATGCTGATTAACAAAGACAGATGGTTTGTCATATTAATAAATTTATAAATTAATTATATATTTTAATAAAGAAAGTTCATTTAAATTTATCTCACTGTCACACACAAAATCATGAGTCTTCTGTATACGCCAATAACAGAAGAACTTCATCATATTTTGGTTTTCGTGTGATTTGAGTATGTTTAATACAAATATTTCAGGCACAGGCACATGTGCGTGCTCACACACACAAACCAGACATCCCATATTATTCCTATTGACATGCGTATTAAACTTTAAATAAGTTGGTTACTCAGTTATGTTGGAATAAAACTAAAACACTACTACACTTTGTCTCCATCTAATTTTCATTTTAGTATTTTCTAATAAAAATATGCTTGCCTTGTTTTATTTCTGTTAGTTTCCGTGGTTATTTGTTTATCTATTCTGGGCAATTTGAGTCAATGATAATTTAATTTATGGTTTGTTATTTTATGATAGGTCTACCAAAAGGGGCACCATTAATCCATCCGCCTACAATGGTAATGCAGCCAGCCAATCAGCTCAGGTCCATCTCCCTGTGGCACCCATACCTTAGCTTCCTTCTTCAGTAGTTTGAGGATTGCCAATTCCAATCTATGCAAGAAGCAGACAACATTGACTGCACAGTTTATAATCCCATAGATTTCTGTGTGTGTCTGTGTGTGTGTGTGTGCGTGTGTGTGTTACTAACTTGAGGAGAGAAGCACTCTAACTAATGCTAATAATAAAATGCAAATACTTCAGCTAGGGCTGGGCAATAAATCAATTAAATTGATTAATTCAAATTACTTTCTGCAGAAGCTGTAAAAATTAAAAATCTTTTTTTTATTTTATTCACCTACTTAAATTGAAAGTTGTTGCAAAGTTTGAATGGAAATGCTGAAATTTTACAGTTATCATGATGGTGGCCCTGTCAGGTTTTGCACAAGCAGTCTTACAGGGTTGTATTTTTCATTATATTAAATATTGATCAGAGAGTAACATGTTAACAGACTGTAAAAATACATCAGCTTTCAGTGTTTATGTTACAAACCTGCCTGTGTTGGAACTGCATAATTAACATTTTTTGACACACACTTAAATTTTAAGAGGGAAATTCTGATTAGTTTGAGAATATGTTTTTTTTTTTTTTTTTTTAATGTTTATTTTTTGGGCATTTTGTGCCTTTATTGATAGGAGAGAGACAGTGGATAGGCTTGTGAAAGGGGGGGAAGAGAGTAGGGGAAGACACTCTGCAAGCAGGTCACAGGCGGGATTCGAACCTGGACCGGCAGAAGCATGTACATGGGGTGCTAACCACTACGCCAAACCAGCACCCCAGTTTGGGAATATGTTTTGACAGTGTCAAGCAGAACTTGATTCATGTCATATTTGTGTCACTTGGATTTTTTTATTTTTAGATGGAAAAAAATGGATTAAATCATAAATCGAATTTTGTGGAAAATAAACTAGGGGTTTTATTTCTGGACCATATCACCCAGCCCTAACTTCAGCTTGTGTTCCACAACTCCATTTGATTTTGTATTTTATTCCATTTTGTTATACATTATTATTTCTATTAAGTTAACGTGAGCATGAATGATACATTTAAATGTAAAAACTACTTGTGTTGACTACAAACCTGTGTGGCATACAGTGGATGGGAATGATGTGTCTCCTGCCTCGCTCTGCAGGCGGGCAATCACAACCCCACAGATGCCCATGTTGATGCTGGCACCATCAGCACCAAAAGCAAGACATTTCTTCATCCATTCCTCCTCTGGTCAGTGTATTACATCAAAGGCAGCCTTGGTGGCCTCGATTAAATTTCCATTAAATTATTTAAATTAAAAAAATATATTATATTTATAGATTTGCATTGTTACACTAAATTAACTAAAATAATTCATGATAAAAGGAGAAAGAACTTTCTTTCCAAGGGCATGTGAATGCTCTGTCTGTTGGCCAACCAGAATGTTTGTTGGTTTGCCATTCTCCAGCAGCCTCCCACAGACTATTTCACATTCAATATGTGTGACGTCACTGTCTCCATCGATCAAAACGGACAGGTACGGTGATGTCCTCAGCTTCTGCATTTTCCTCATTTCTGCACATCTTCTATCATTGTCGTAAGTTGGATTGATGTACACTCCGTTTTTCTAGTGGAGGACCATCGTTGAGTTGAACTTCACAAAGGGCTAGCTCTTCTTTAGCAATATGATAGGTGATGTTAATTTGATTTTGAGCTGCCTTCTCATATCCTCTTCAGAGAGCACAAACGCATACAGGGTTTGTTTTGTGCTGCCATGAATGCTTCTCTGCATGCAACATGACTATTTAATTTACTGTTTCACTACAGTATCTCGTTAACGGTTTGGCTGCTCGTGACAAAAACAGATTTTCCAGCTGTTTACTTATGCGCCATGCAGTACTTACAATACACCAATGTGTTCTCATAAAGGAGCCATGGGAATGCTTTCTGCCAGTCAGCATTAAACTTGTACCTCTTACAACAGGGAACGGCAGCAGCGTCATCAAGTGTCTCTCTGGCGTCTTGAGACACAGCGTCTGAAGCAAATGTGACAAAGTGATGGTTTGGTGTACTAATAAAAATTACCAACAACGCCCCCTAGGGACTCAAGCCCCAGGGGATGAATAGACTAAGTCTGAACCAACCCAAGACCAAGGGCACACGTGAATATTGAGGAGGCAGGAGACGTGGGTTACAAAATACAATACTTTTATTTTATGTAACCAAAGAGAAAAAAACTGAAGCTGAAAAGGAGAAAAAGAATGGTTAAAGCAAATGAAACAACCCGACCAAGAAGTGAATTAAAATGATTCTTTATTACAGTACAATCTTTTTAAAAAGGTCTAGTAGAAAGGGGTAAAAAAACAAACTAAAATTCGACTGCTAAGAAAACTGAACCTAAATGTGGAGTGGACACCCCTAGCTGAGAGGCAAACTACACTAAGGAAGGTTTGGGGGTGCTACCCATCGACTCACCCTCACAAACAGGTGTAGTCTACGTGTTACCCTGCATCAAAACTCGCATGCAGTAGGTGGAGGGCCCTCACCCGGGGTGCCTAGCCTCACAGCTAAGGATGTCAACCCTAAAAGAACAAAACAGAATTTATTGCAAAACAATTGAAACCCAGTCAAATAAAATAACTAAAAGAATATAACTAATGAGACCAAAGGAAACTAAAATAAACTAAAGAGTACTAAGGGAAGCAAAAACAGCAGCCATATTCTGTAAAGAAATGAAATGAGAGTCAATAAAAAAAAGAATTCCACCATGCCAAACAAACAGCTTGTACAAGCCACCCTACTTACTTCTTGTCTGAGTTGTGGGCTATACTATTGATCTTCTGAGAAGGACCAGTGGATCTTTGCTGGAACTCTGGATACAACAGCACAAATTAGATGCCAAACTATCTCTAAGACGCCATAAAAGGACTGTATTTACTTAATAAAACAGCCAAGTACAGCCAGGAGCAGCCAAATACCTCCATGCACACCAGACAGGAGCAAAAGGCCTGGCCTTAGCTCCAGGTGGCAGCTAATTGTGAGCAGTGGGGAGGAGGAACAGAGCATCAGGCTGCATTCAGCAGCAGCAGCCTGTTTCCTCAATGCTGCATACCACACTAACACTAACTCTTCCTAGCCGTCAATTTTGCCTCCTGTCTCCATTTCGTCCTGTTGCCTCAATTCAGTGTCCACATGTTCTGGTTTTGTTGGTCTTTTGAAATAATAACTGATAGGCCTTATAGTTATTTGGTTCTTGCTCATTTGGTCTTTCTTCTAAAATAGTTTAAAAATGTCGCTCGCTGTTCTGTCAGTGTATGTTGCCCGGCAACCAGGCTCACTGATGCTCTGTGATTGGTCGAGATGAGGCATTTGGAGCTCCTGCTTAAGTTCGTCATACCTCGCTTAGGGCGGTGAAGACATGTGGGGCGTACTTAATGTTAGCAAGCGGCACTGTTAGGTCAACAAAAAAAAAACGCTTCAAAGCTGTACATGTTTCCAGCTGAGATGGCGTTCAGGAATATTACCGGCCACAACCTTCAACGTATTCAACAGAAGAAAAAATGTTGACCCTCTAGATGTTTAGTTGGACCCAAAAGCTCAAAGCAACAGGTTAAAAGTGCTATGAGGAGAATGTATTTGCGGCGACAAGACTATCCATAAGCACGCGCAGCAACTGTCGTAATGCTGCGATCCATTAACCTCGGAAAATCAGAGTGACATCATCTCCGACTCATTGGCGTTCCAGTTGAAGTCGGAAAAAAACATGCCAATCTACCAGGCTGTTGTTAGCTGCTGTTAGCACGCCCTGTGATATTGTCCACAAATATCACATGAAGAATGTGATATGGCAGCATTTTCGTAAATATAAGTCTAACAATACTATGTATACACCTGATCTATGAGCGACACACCCCAGTCAGAAGTGCAAATAAATTGATAATTACAGGAGCTAAATAACTGTTCACACTGGGGGGCACCCATCTTCGACTGTCAACTTGGGGGTGGCGAGGTTTCACCGAGTTCCCAGAAGAAAATTCTGACTCTGAGGTACCCAAAAAAATAATTCTGATTTACATGGAATTTTACGACGGAGGATTAGGGTCACATTGAAAACTAAAAAAACAAACAAAAAAAAAAAACAAACACAACAAAAAGAACATTAGGAAAGTAACAAGAATAATCTGTGACACCAATCTGGACCAGGTCAGCATCAAAATGTTTTGGTGTCTTGATCGGACCAAACCACACCACTGGTAAAATGTTCATGTAAATCCAACCAGTAGTTTTAGCATTGTCTCGCTAAGAGGCAAACAAACAGAGGGGTATCTGAGACATATCTCCCTTAATGGAGTTATGTAATATAAAGAACATAATTACTGATAATGGTAACAGAGTAATATACTTGGATAAAACAGATTTATTGGATGAATTTGAGTATGATGGACTGACCGAAAATCATATTTTCTATATTGTCTACTTGATCAGAGAAAAAATGCAGATAAAAGAAAAGAATAATTAAATGGGAGATTAATTCGGGTTCTTAAATTTGGAGAAAACATCTGTGATCTACATCGTTCCCAATCACGGATAAAGTGCACTATATATTGTGCTTGCCATTTTGTAGTATTGTTCAAATTTTCAACAGTAAAGTTAATCCACTTTATAGTGCACTATAAAATACCCAGTATGCACAGCAAATGTCTTAAACAGTGTACACTACCCCAACAAGTAGCACTTACTATAAGTCAACAAAAGTTTGTGTTTCATTTGGGGTCACAATGATGACCATCAACCAAATAATATCAACTTTCATAACACAGTGATACAACAATTTTAGATTCTGTGGTATAGATAAATCCACTTGGTGATCTTCACATCCAAGACAACCCCAAAGAGAAGCACTTATGGTAACAAGAATCATCAGTGGCTCTATTTGGAGTGGCCTGAGAGGAATTCATGTGCAATTGTCCAGAAAGACTGCCCCAACAAGAAGCACTTACTGAATCACAGTGGCCAGCTCGTGCTCAAGTTGAAGTGATCTTTATGACAAGATGTGCAGAAGGGTTTCCTTTCGGTGCAGCAGACCACAATGGTGGATTGACCTGATGATCTGACAAATGTTGAAGTTGGTGTTCACCTACACTACCCCAACAAGTAGCACTTACTGCAGTCAGATCACAAGTCAGTGCCCGTGTTTGGGTGATGGCAACAAATCAAGGCAGACCACCACCACAACAATGAAGTCTCTTAGCAGGATATTGTCCAGTCATACCTATGATGATACACTCACAAGCAAGACACCCCCAAAGAGAAGCACTTATGAGCTCAACAACCATCAGTGTCTTCCTTTGAGGCGATCTTACTGTGATCTTCAGTAACTCATGTTTCCAGTCAGTCGCATTTGCCATGTTAAACTGCCCCAACAAGAAGCACTTACTCAAACTGAATTCCAAGTTGGTGCTCCAGTTGGGTCAATGTCAGCTACTGGCAGTCTTTGGAGCATCTCAGTCTGGTCCTGTCTGGATCTTCTTTCTTCTCTCCAACTTGAAGAATGTGACTGTTTGTGTTGTTTCTGGGGTTTAAATTGTCTGGACACACATTCATTTTAACACCACCCCTTTCTATGTCAAGGAGTTTCATTTGCTGTAACTATTGGTGGTCATCAGTTGGATTATCTGTGAATGGAGAAGGCCATCAGCTCAAACAAAAGGCTCAATTAGCATAGGTGACAAACAGCAGATTTCATGGTCACTTGATGATGTAAGGAGAAAACAGCCAAGTTGTACAAATTTATCAACCCCAGTCCTTGTTCAGTCCAATGTAGATGCAATAAATTTCATTTATTGACTTTTTGGTTGACATTTCAGCCATGTCACACAGCCTGTCTGAATGTTCAAGGTCTTAAACAAGTGTACAGGTCAACATCACTACCCCAACAAGAAGCACTTACTACAAAGTCAACAAAAGTTAGTGTTTCATTTGGGGTCACAATGATGACTATCAACAGAATAATATCAACTTTCACAACACAGTGATACAACAATTTTAGATTCTGTGGTATAGATAAATCCACTTGGTGATCTTCACATCCAAGACAACCCCAAAGAGAAGCACTTATGGTAACAAGAATCATCAGTGGCTCTATTTGGAGTGGCCTGAGAGGAATTCATGTGCAATTGTCCAGAAAGACTGCCCCAACAAGAAGCACTTACTGAATCACAGTGGCCAGCTCGTGCTCAAGTTGAAGTGATCTTTATGACAAGATGTGCAGAAGGGTTTCCTTTCGGTGCAGCAGACCACAATGGTGGATTGACCTGATGATCTGACAAATGTTGAAGTTGGTGTTCACCTACACTACCCCAACAAGTAGCACTTACTGCAGTCAGATCACAAGTCAGTGCCCGTGTTTGGGTGATGCCGGCAACAAATCAAGGCAGACCACCACCACAACAATGAAGTCTCTTAGCAGGATATTGTCCAGTCATACCTATGATGATACACTCACAAGCAAGACACCCCCAAAGAGAAGCACTTATGAGCTCAACAACCATCAGTGTCTTCCTTTGAGGCGATCTTACTGTGATCTTCAGTAACTCATGTTTCCAGTCAGTCGCATTTGCCATGTTAAACTGCCCCAACAAGAAGCACTTACTCAAACTGAATTCCAAGTTGGTGCTCCAGTTGGGTCAATGTCAGCTACTGGCAGTCTTTGGAGCATCTCAGTCTGGTCCTGTCTGGATCTTCTTTCTTTCTCTCCAACTTGAAGAATGTGACTGTTTGTGTTGTTTCTGTGGTTTAAATTGTCTGTATACACATTCATTTTAACACCACCCCTTTCTATGTCAAGGAGTTTCATTTGCTGCAAGTATTGGTGGTCATCAGTTGGATTATCTGTGAATGGAGAAGGCCATCAGCTCAAACAAAAGGCTCAATTAGCATAGGTGACAAACAGCAGATTTCATGGTCACTTGATGATGTAAGGAGAAAACAGCCAAGTTGTACAAATTTATCAACCCCAGTCCTTGTTCAGTCCAATGTAGATGCAATAAATTTCATTTATTGACTTTTTGGTTGACATTTCAGCCATGTCACACAGCCTGTCTGAATGTTCAAGGTCTTATACAAGTGTACAGGTCAACATCACTACCCCAACAAGAAGCACTTACTACAAAGTCAACAAAAGTTAGTGTTTCATTTGGGGTCACAATGATGACTATCAACAGAATAATATCAACTTTCATAACACAGTGATACAACAATTTTAGATTCTGTGGTATAGATAAATCCACTTGGTGATCTTCACATCCAAGACAACCCCAAAGAGAAGCACTTATGGTAACAAGAATCATCAGTGGCTCTATTTGGAGTGGCCTGAGAGGAATTCATGTGCAATTGTCCAGAAAGACTGCCCCAACAAGAAGCACTTACTGAATCACAGTGGCCAGCTCGTGCTCAAGTTGAAGTGATCTTTATGACAAGATGTGCAGAAGGGTTTCCTTTCGGTGCAGCAGACCACAATGGTGGATTGACCTGATGATCTGACAAATGTTGAAGTTGGTGTTCACCTACACTACCCCAACAAGTAGCACTTACTGCAGTCAGATCACAAGTCAGTGCCCGTGTTTGGGTGATGGCAACAAATCAAGGCAGACCACCACCACAACAATGAAGTCTCTTAGCAGGATATTGTCCAGTCATACCTATGATGATACACTCACAAGCAAGACACCCCCAAAGAGAAGCACTTATGAGCTCAACAACCATCAGTGTCTTCCTTTGAGGCGATCTTACTGTGATCTTCAGTAACTCATGTTTCCAGTCAGTCGTATTTGCCATGTTAAACTGCCCCAACAAGAAGCACTTACTCAAACTGAATTCCAAGTTGGTGCTCCAGTTGGGTCAATGTCAGCTACTGGCAGTCTTTGGAGCATCTCAGTCTGGTCCTGTCTGGATCTTCTTTCTTCTCTCCAACTTGAAGAATGTGACTGTTTGTGTTGTTTCTGGGGTTTAAATTGTCTGGACACACATTCATTTTAACACCACCCCTTTCTATGTCAAGGAGTTTCATTTGCTGTAACTATTGGTGGTCATCAGTTGGATTATCTGTGAATGGAGAAGGCCATCAGCTCAAACAAAAGGCTCAATTAGCATAGGTGACAAACAGCAGATTTCATGGTCACTTGATGATGTAAGGAGAAAACAGCCAAGTTGTACAAATGTATCAACCCCAGTCCTTGTTCAGTCCAATGTAGATGCAATAAATTTCATTTATTGACTTTTTGGTTGACATTTCAGCCATGTCACACAGCCTGTCTGAATGTTCAAGGTCTCTAACAAGTGTACAGGTCAACATCACTACCCCAACAAGAAGCACTTACTACAAAGTCAACAAAAGTTAGTGTTTCATTTGGGGTCACAATGATGACTATCAACAGAATAATATCAACTTTCATAACACAGTGATACAACAATTTTAGATTCTGTGGTATAGATAAATCCACTTGGTGATCTTCACATCCAAGACAACCCCAAAGAGAAGCACTTATGGTAACAAGAATCATCAGTGGCTCTATTTGGAGTGGCCTGAGAGGAATTCATGTGCAATTGTCCAGAAAGACTGCCCCAACAAGAAGCACTTACTGAATCACAGTGGCCAGCTCGTGCTCAAGTTGAAGTGATCTTTATGACAAGATGTGCAGAAGGGTTTCCTTTCGGTGCAGCAGACCACAATGGTGGATTGACCTGATGATCTGACAAATGTTGAAGTTGGTGTTCACCTACACTACCCCAACAAGTAGCACTTACTGCAGTCAGATCACAAGTCAGTGCCCGTGTTTGGGTGATGCCGGCAACAAATCAAGGCAGACCACCACAACAATGAAGTCTCTTAGCAGGATATTGTCCAGTCATACCTATGATGATACACTCACAAGCAAGACACCCCCAAAGAGAAGCACTTATGAGCTCAACAACCATCAGTGTCTTCCTTTGAGGCGATCTTACTGTGATCTTCAGTAACTCATGTTTCCAGTCAGTCGCATTTGCCATGTTAAACTGCCCCAACAAGAAGCACTTACTCAAACTGAATTCCAAGTTGGTGCTCCAGTTGGGTCAATGTCAGCTACTGGCAGTCTTTGGAGCATCTCAGTCTGGTCCTGTCTGGATCTTCTTTCTTCTCTCCAACTTGAAGAATGTGACTGTTTGTGTTGTTTCTGGGGTTTAAATTGTCTGGACACACATTCATTTTAACACCACCCCTTTCTATGTCAAGGAGTTTCATTTGCTGTAACTATTGGTGGTCATCAGTTGGATTATCTGTGAATGGAGAAGGCCATCAGCTCAAACAAAAGGCTCAATTAGCATAGGTGACAAACAGCAGATTTCATGGTCACTTGATGATGTAAGGAGAAAACAGCCAAGTTGTACAAATTTATCAACCCCAGTCCTTGTTCAGTCCAATGTAGATGCAATAAATTTCATTTATTGACTTTTTGGTTGACATTTCAGCCATGTCACACAGCCTGTCTGAATGTTCAAGGTCTCTAACAAGTGTACAGGTCAACATCACTACCCCAACAAGAAGCACTTACTACAAAGTCAACAAAAGTTAGTGTTTCATTTGGGGTCACAATGATGACTATCAACAGAATAATATCAACTTTCACAACACAGTGATACAACAATTTTAGATTCTGTGGTATAGATAAATCCACTTGGTGATCTTCACATCCAAGACAACCCCAAAGAGAAGCACTTATGGTAACAAGAATCATCAGTGGCTCTATTTGGAGTGGCCTGAGAGGAATTCATGTGCAATTGTCCAGAAAGACTGCCCCAACAAGAAGCACTTACTGAATCACAGTGGCCAGCTCGTGCTCAAGTTGAAGTGATCTTTATGACAAGATGTGCAGAAGGGTTTCCTTTCGGTGCAGCAGACCACAATGGTGGATTGACCTGATGATCTGACAAATGTTGAAGTTGGTGTTCACCTACACTACCCCAACAAGTAGCACTTACTGCAGTCAGATCACAAGTCAGTGCCCGTGTTTGGGTGATGCCGGCAACAAATCAAGGCAGACCACCACCACAACAATGAAGTCTCTTAGCAGGATATTGTCCAGTCATACCTATGATGATACACTCACAAGCAAGACACCCCCAAAGAGAAGCACTTATGAGCTCAACAACCATCAGTGTCTTCCTTTGAGGCGATCTTACTGTGATCTTCAGTAACTCATGTTTCCAGTCAGTCGCATTTGCCATGTTAAACTGCCCCAACAAGAAGCACTTACTCAAACTGAATTCCAAGTTGGTGCTCCAGTTGGGTCAATGTCAGCTACTGGCAGTCTTTGGAGCATCTCAGTCTGGTCCTGTCTGGATCTTCTTTCTTCTCTCCAACTTGAAGAATGTGACTGTTTGTGTTGTTTCTGGGGTTTAAATTGTCTGGACACACATTCATTTTAACACCACCCCTTTCTATGTCAAGGAGTTTCATTTGCTGTAACTATTGGTGGTCATCAGTTGGATTATCTTATGAATGGAGAAGGCCATCAGCTCAAACAAAAGGCTCAATTAGCATAGGTGACAAACAGCAGATTTCATGGTCACTTGATGATGTAAGGAGAAAACAGCCAAGTTGTACAAATTTATCAACCCCAGTCCTTGTTCAGTCCAATGTAGATGCAATAAATTTCATTTATTGACTTTTTGGTTGACATTTCAGCCATGTCACACAGCCTGTCTGAATGTTCAAGGTCTTAAACAAGTGTACAGGTCAACATCACTACCCCAACAAGAAGCACTTACTACAAAGTCAACAAAAGTTAGTGTTTCATTTGGGGTCACAATGATGACTATCAACAGAATAATATCAACTTTCACAACACAGTGATACAACAATTTTAGATTCTGTGGTATAGATAAATCCACTTGGTGATCTTCACATCCAAGACAACCCCAAAGAGAAGCACTTATGGTAACAAGAATCATCAGTGGCTCTATTTGGAGTGGCCTGAGAGGAATTCATGTGCAATTGTCCAGAAAGACTGCCCCAACAAGAAGCACTTACTGAATCACAGTGGCCACGTCGGGCTCAAGTTGTAGTGATCTCTATGAGAAGATGTGCAGAAGGGTTTCCTTCGGTGCAGCAGACCACAATGGTGGATTGACCTGATGATCTGACAAATGTTGAAGTTGGTGTTCACCTACACTACCCCAACAAGTAGCACTTACTGCAGTCAGATCACAAGTCAGTGCCCGTGTTTGGGTGATGCCGGCAACAAATCAAGGCAGACCACCACCACAACAATGAAGTCTCTTAGCAGGATATTGTCCAGTCATACCTATGATGATACACTCACAAGCAAGACACCCCCAAAGAGAAGCACTTATGAGCTCAACAACCATCAGTGTCTTCCTTTGAGGCGATCTTACTGTGATCTTCAGTAACTCATGTTTCCAGTCAGTCGCATTTGCCATGTTAAACTGCCCCAACAAGAAGCACTTACTCAAACTGAATTCCAAGTTGGTGCTCCAGTTGGGTCAATGTCAGCTACTGGCAGTCTTTGGAGCATCTCAGTCTGGTCCTGTCTGGATCTTCTTTCTTCTCTCCAACTTGAAGAATGTGACTGTTTGTGTTGTTTCTGGGGTTTAAATTGTCTGGACACACATTCATTTTAACACCACCCCTTTCTATGTCAAGGAGTTTCATTTGCTGTAACTATTGGTGGTCATCAGTTGGATTATCTGTGAATGGAGAAGGCCATCAGCTCAAACAAAAGGCTCAATTAGCATAGGTGACAAACAGCAGATTTCATGGTCACTTGATGATGTAAGGAGAAAACAGCCAAGTTGTACAAATTTATCAACCCCAGTCCTTGTTCAGTCCAATGTAGATGCAATAAATTTCATTTATTGACTTTTTGGTTGACATTTCAGCCATGTCACACAGCCTGTCTGAATGTTCAAGGTCTTAAACAAGTGTACAGGTCAACATCACTACCCCAACAAGAAGCACTTACTACAAAGTCAACAAAAGTTAGTGTTTCATTTGGGGTCACAATGATGACTATCAACAGAATAATATCAACTTTCACAACACAGTGATACAACAATTTTAGATTCTGTGGTATAGATAAATCCACTTGGTGATATTCACATCCAAGACAACCCCAAAGAGAAGCACTTATGGTAACAAGAATCATCAGTGGCTCTATTTGGAGTGGCCTGAGAGGAATTCATGTGCAATTGTCCAGAAAGACTGCCCCAACAAGAAGCACTTACTGAATCACAGTGGCCAGCCTGTGCTCAAGTTGAAGTGATTTTATGACAAGATGTGCAGAAGGGTTTCCTTTCGGTGCAGCAGACCACAATGGTGGATTGACCTGATGATCTGACAAATGTTGAAGTTGGTGTTCACCTACACTACCCCAACAAGTAGCACTTACTGCAGTCAGATCACAAGTCAGTGCCCGTGTTTGGGTGATGGCAACAAATCAAGGCAGACCACCACCACAACAATGAAGTCTCTTAGCAGGATATTGTCCAGTCATACCTATGATGATACACTCACAAGCAAGACACCCCCAAAGAGAAGCACTTATGAGCTCAACAACCATCAGTGTCTTCCTTTGAGGCGATCTTACTGTGATCTTCAGTAACTCATGTTTCCAGTCAGTCGCATTTATGTTAAACTGCCCCAACAAGAAGCACTTACTCAAACTGAATTCCAAGTTGGTGCTCCAGTTGGGTCAATGTCAGCTACTGGCAGTCTTTGGAGCATCTCAGTCTGGTCCTGTCTGGATCTTCTTTCTTCTCTCTCCAACTTGAAGAATGTGACTGTTTGTGTTGTTTCTGGGGTTTAAATTGTCTGGACACACATTCATTTTAACACCACCCCTTTCTATGTCAAGGAGTTTCATTTGCTGTAACTATTGGTGGTCATCAGTTGGATTATCTGTGAATGGAGAAGGCCATCAGCTCAAACAAAAGGCTCAATTAGCATAGGTGACAAACAGCAGATTTCATGGTCACTTGATGATGTAAGGAGAAAACAGCCAAGTTGTACAAATTTATCAACCCCAGTCCTTGTTCAGTCCAATGTAGATGCAATAAATTTCATTTATTGACTTTTTGGTTGACATTTCAGCCATGTCACACAGCCTGTCTGAATGTTCAAGGTCTCTAACAAGTGTACAGGTCAACATCACTACCCCAACAAGAAGCACTTACTACAAAGTCAACAAAAGTTAGTGTTTCATTTGGGGTCACAATGATGACTATCAACAGAATAATATCAACTTTCACAACACAGTGATACAACAATTTTAGATTCTGTGGTATAGATAAATCCACTTGGTGATCTTCACATCCAAGACAACCCCAAAGAGAAGCACTTATGGTAACAAGAATCATCAGTGGCTCTATTTGGAGTGGTCCTGAGAGGAATTCATGTGCAATTGTCCAGAAAGACTGCCCCAACAAGAAGCACTTACTGAATCACAGTGGCCAGCTCGTGCTCAAGTTGAAGTGATCTTTATGACAAGATGTGCAGATGATATAAATTTCCCAACAGCAGATCACAATGGTGGATTGACCCGATGATCTGACAAATGTTGAAGTTGGTGTTCACCTACACTACCCCAACAAGTAGCACTTACTGCAGTCAGATCACAAGTCAGTGCCGTGTTTGGGTGATGCCGCGAACAAATCAAGGCAGACCACCACCACAACAATGAAGTCTCTTAGCAGGATATTGTCCAGTCATACCTATGATGATACACTCACAAGCAAGACACCCCCAAAGAGAAGCACTTATGAGCTCAACAACCATCAGTGTCTTCCTTTGAGGCGATCTTACTGTGATCTTCAGTAACTCATGTTTCCAGTCAGTCGCATTTGCCATGTTAAACTGCCCCAACAAGAAGCACTTACTCAAACTGAATTCCAAGTTGGTGCTCCAGTTGGGTCAATGTCAGCTACTGGCAGTCTTTGGAGCATCTCAGTCTGGTCCTGTCTGGATCTTCTTTCTTCTCTCCAACTTGAAGAATGTGACTGTTTGTGTTGTTTCTGGGGTTTAAATTGTCTGGACACACATTCATTTTAACACCACCCCTTTCTATGTCAAGGAGTTTCATTTGCTGTAACTATTGGTGGTCATCAGTTGGATTATCTGTGAATGGAGAAGGCCATCAGCTCAAACAAAAGGCTCAATTAGCATAGGTGACAAACAGCAGATTTCATGGTCACTTGATGATGTAAGGAGAAAACAGCCAAGTTGTACAAATTTATCAACCCCAGTCCTTGTTCAGTCCAATGTAGATGCAATAAATTTCATTTATTGACTTTTTGGTTGACATTTCAGCCATGTCACACAGCCTGTCTGAATGTTCAAGGTCTTAAACAAGTGTACAGGTCAACATCACTACCCCAACAAGAAGCACTTACTACAAAGTCAACAAAAGTTAGTGTTTCATTTGGGGTCACAATGATGACTATCAACAGAATAATATCAACTTTCATAACACAGTGATACAACAATTTTAGATTCTGTGGTATAGATAAATCCACTTGGTGATCTTCACATCCAAGACAACCCCAAAGAGAAGCACTTATGGTAACAAGAATCATCAGTGGCTCTATTTGGAGTGGCCTGAGAGGAATTCATGTGCAATTGTCCAGAAAGACTGCCCCAACAAGAAGCACTTACTGAATCACAGTGGCCAGCCCGTGCGCAAGTTGAAGTGATCTTTATGACAAGATGTGCAGAAGGGTTTCCTTTCGGTGCAGCAGACCACAATGGTGGTTTGACCTGATGATCTGACAAATGTTGAAGTTGGTGTTCACCTACACTACCCCAACAAGTAGCACTTACTGCAGTCAGATCACAAGTCAGTGCCCGGCAACAAATCAAGGCAGACCACCACCACAACAATGAAGTCTCTTAGCAGGATATTGTCCAGTCATACCTATGATGATACACTCACAAGCAAGACACCCCCAAAGAGAAGCACTTATGAGCTCAACAACCATCAGTGTCTTCCTTTGAGGCGATCTTACTGTGATCTTCAGTAACTCATGTTTCCAGTCAGTCGGATTTGCCATGTTAAACTGCCCCAACAAGAAGCACTTACTCAAACTGAATTCCAAGTTGGTGCTCCAGTTGGGTCAATGTCAGCTACTGGCAGTCTTTGGAGCATCTCAGTCTGGTCCTGTCTGGATCTTCTTTCTTCTCTCCAACTTGAAGAATGTGACTGTTTGTGTTGTTTCTGGGGTTTAAATTGTCTGGACACACATTCATTTTAACACCACCCCTTTCTATGTCAAGGAGTTTCATTTGCTGTAACTATTGGTGGTCATCAGTTGGATTATCTGTGAATGGAGAAGGCCATCAGCTCAAACAAAAGGCTCAATTAGCATAGGTGACAAACAGCAGATTTCATGGTCACTTGATGATGTAAGGAGAAAACAGCCAAGTTGTACAAATTTATCAACCCCAGTCCTTGTTCAGTCCAATGTAGATGCAATAAATTTCATTTATTGACTTTTTGGTTGACATTTCAGCCATGTCACACAGCCTGTCTGAATGTTCAAGGTCTCTAACAAGTGTACAGGTCAACATCACTACCCCAACAAGAAGCACTTACTACAAAGTCAACAAAAGTTAGTGTTTCATTTGGGGTCACAATGATGACTATCAGCAGAATAATATCAACTTTCATAACACAGTGATACAACAATTTTAGATTCTGTGGTATAGATAAATCCACTTGGTGATCTTCACATCCAAGACAACCCCAAAGAGAAGCACTTATGGTAACAAGAATCATCAGTGGCTCTATTTGGAGTGGCCTGAGAGGAATTCATGTGCAATTGTCCAGAAAGACTGCCCCAACAAGAAGCACTTACTGAATCACAGTGGCCAGCCTGTGCTCAAGTTGAAGTGATTTTTTATGACAAGATGTGCAGAAGGGTTTCCTTTCGGTGCAGCAGACCACAATGGTGGATTGACCTGATGATCTGACAAATGTTGAAGTTGGTGTTCACCTACACTACCCCAACAAGTAGCACTTACTGCAGTCAGATCACAAGTCAGTGCCCGGCAACAAATCAAGGCAGACCACCACCACAACAATGAAGTCTCTTAGCAGGATATTGTCCAGTCATACCTATGATGATACACTCACAAGCAAGACACCCCCAAAGAGAAGCACTTATGAGCTCAACAACCATCAGTGTCTTCCTTTGAGGCGATCTTACTGTGATCTTCAGTAACTCATGTTTCCAGTCAGTCGCATTTGCCATGTTAAACTGCCCCAACAAGAAGCACTTACTCAAACTGAATTCCAAGTTGGTGCTCCAGTTGGGTCAATGTCAGCTACTGGCAGTCTTTGGAGCATCTCAGTCTGGTCCTGTCTGGATCTTCTTTCTTCTCTCCAACTTGAAGAATGTGACTGTTTGTGTTGTTTCTGGGGTTTAAATTGTCTGGACACACATTCATTTTAACACCACCCCTTTCTATGTCAAGGAGTTTCATTTGCTGTAACTATTGGTGGTCATCAGTTGGATTATCTGTGAATGGAGAAGGCCATCAGCTCAAACAAAAGGCTCAATTAGCATAGGTGACAAACAGCAGATTTCATGGTCACTTGATGATGTAAGGAGAAAACAGCCAAGTTGTACAAATTTATCAACCCCAGTCCTTGTTCAGTCCAATGTAGATGCAATAAATTTCATTTATTGACTTTTTGGTTGACATTTCAGCCATGTCACACAGCCTGTCTGAATGTTCAAGGTCTTAACAAGTGTACAGGTCAACATCACTACCCCAACAAGAAGCACTTACTACAAAGTCAACAAAAGTTAGTGTTTCATTTGGGGTCACAATGATGACTATCAACAGAATAATATCAACTTTCACAACACAGTGATACAACAATTTTAGATTCTGTGGTATAGATAAATCCACTTGGTGATCTTCACATCCAAGACAACCCCAAAGAGAAGCACTTATGGTAACAAGAATCATCAGTGGCTCTATTTGGAGTGGCCTGAGAGGAATTCATGTGCAATTGTCCAGAAAGACTGCCCCAACAAGAAGCACTTACTGAATCACAGTGGCCAGCTCGTGCTCAAGTTGAAGTGATCTTTATGACAAGATGTGCAGAAGGGTTTCCTTTCGGTGCAGCAGACCACAATGGTGGTTTGACCTGATGATCTGACAAATGTTGAAGTTGGTGTTCACCTACACTACCCCAACAAGTAGCACTTACTGCAGTCAGATCACAAGTCAGTGCCCGGCAACAAATCAAGGCAGACCACCACCACAACAATGAAGTCTCTTAGCAGGATATTGTCCAGTCATACCTATGATGATACACTCACAAGCAAGACACCCCCAAAGAGAAGCACTTATGAGCTCAACAACCATCAGTGTCTTCCTTTGAGGCGATCTTACTGTGATCTTCAGTAACTCATGTTTCCAGTCAGTCGCATTTGCCATGTTAAACTGCCCCAACAAGAAGCACTTACTCAAACTGAATTCCAAGTTGGTGCTCCAGTTGGGTCAATGTCAGCTACTGGCAGTCTTTGGAGCATCTCAGTCTGGTCCTGTCTGGATCTTCTTTCTTCTCTCCAACTTGAAGAATGTGACTGTTTGTGTTGTTTCTGGGGTTTAAATTGTCTGGACACACATTCATTTTAACACCACCCCTTTCTATGTCAAGGAGTTTCATTTGCTGTAACTATTGGTGGTCATCAGTTGGATTATCTGTGAATGGAGAAGGCCATCAGCTCAAACAAAAGGCTCAATTAGCATAGGTGACAAACAGCAGATTTCATGGTCACTTGATGATGTAAGGAGAAAACAGCCAAGTTGTACAAATTTATCAACCCCAGTCCTTGTTCAGTCCAATGTAGATGCAATAAATTTCATTTATTGACTTTTTGGTTGACATTTCAGCCATGTCACACAGCCTGTCTGAATGTTCAAGGTTTCTAACAAGTGTACAGGTCAACATCACTACCCCAACAAGAAGCACTTACTACAAAGTCAGCAAAAGTTAGTGTTTCATTTGGGGTCACAATGATGACTATCAACAGAATAATATCAACTTTCATAACACAGTGATACAACAATTTTAGATTCTGTGGTATAGATAAATCCACTTGGTGATCTTCACATCCAAGACAACCCCAAAGAGAAGCACTTATGGTAACAAGAATCATCAGTGGCTCTATTTGGAGTGGCCTGAGAGGAATTCATGTGCAATTGTCCAGAAAGACTGCCCCAACAAGAAGCACTTACTGAATCACAGTGGCCAGCTCGTGCTCAAGTTGAAGTGATTTTTATGACAAGATGTGCAGAAGGGTTTCCTTTCGGTGCAGCAGACCACAATGGTGGATTGACCTGATGATCTGACAAATGTTGAAGTTGGTGTTCACCTACACTACCCCAACAAGTAGCACTTACTGCAGTCAGATCACAAGTCAGTGCCCGTGTTTGGGTGATGCGAGCAACAAATGAAGGCAGACCAGCACCACAACAATGAAGTCTCTTAGCAGGATATTGTCCAGTCATACCTATGATGATACACTCACAAGCAAGACACCCCCCAAAGAGAAGCACTTATGAGCTCAACAACCATCAGTGTCTTCCTTTGAGGCGATCTTACTGTGATCTTCAGTAACTCATGTTTCCAGTCAGTCGCATTTACATGTTAAACTGCCCCAACAAGAAGCACTTACTCAAACTGAATTCCAAGTTGGTGCTCCAGTTGGGTCAATGTCAGCTACTGGCAGTCTTTGGAGCATCTCAGTCTGGTCCTGTCTGGATCTTCTTTCTTCTCTCCAACTTGAAGAATGTGACTGTTTGTGTTGTTTCTGGGGTTTAAATTGTCTGGACACACATTCATTTTAACACCACCCCTTTCTATGTCAAGGAGTTTCATTTGCTGTAACTATTGGTGGTCATCAGTTGGATTATCTGTGAATGGAGAAGGCCATCAGCTCAAACAAAAGGCTCAATTAGCATAGGTGACAAACAGCAGATTTCATGGTCACTTGATGATGTAAGGAGAAAACAGCCAAGTTGTACAAATTTATCAACCCCAGTCCTTGTTCAGTCCAATGTAGATGCAATAAATTTCATTTATTGACTTTTTGGTTGACATTTCAGCCATGTCACACAGCCTGTCTGAATGTTCAAGGTCTTAACAAGTGTACAGGTCAACATCACTACCCCAACAAGAAGCACTTACTACAAAGTCAGCAAAAGTTAGTGTTTCATTTGGGGTCACAATGATGACTATCAACAGAATAATATCAACTTTCATAACACAGTGATACAACAATTTTAGATTCTGTGGTATAGATAAATCCACTTGGTGATCTTCACATCCAAGACAACCCCAAAGAGAAGCACTTATGGTAACAAGAATCATCAGTGGCTCTATTTGGAGTGGCCTGAGAGGAATTCATGTGCAATTGTCCAGAAAGACTGCCCCAACAAGAAGCACTTACTGAATCACAGTGGCCAGCTCGTGCTCAAGTTGAAGTGATTTTTATGACGAGATGTGCAGAAGGGTTTTCGGTGCAGCAGACCACAATGGTGGATTGACCTGATGATCTGACAAATGTTGAAGTTGGTGTTCACCTACACTACCCCAACAAGTAGCACTTACTGCAGTCAGATCACAAGTCAGTGCCCGTGTTTGGGTGATGCCGGCAACAAATCAAGGCAGACCACCACCACAACAATGAAGTCTCTTAGCAGGATATTGTCCAGTCATACCTATGATGATACACTTCTTGCCAAGACACCCCCAAAGAGAAGCACTTATGAGCTCAACAACCATCAGTGTCTTCCTTTGAGGCGATCTTACTGTGATCTTCAGTAACTCATGTTTCCAGTCAGTCGCATTTGCCATGTTAAACTGCCCCAACAAGAAGCACTTACTCAAACTGAATTCCAAGTTGGTGCTCCAGTTGGGTCAATGTCAGCTACTGGCAGTCTTTGGAGCATCTCAGTCTGGTCCTGTCTGGATCTTTCTTCTCCAACTTGAAGAATGTGACTGTTTGTGTTGTTTCTGGGGTTTAAATTGTCTGGACACACATTCATTTTAACACCACCCCTTTCTATGTCAAGGAGTTTCATTTGCTGTAACTATTGGTGGTCATCAGTTGGATTATCTGTGAATGGAGAAGGCCATCAGCTCAAACAAAAGGCTCAATTAGCATAGGTGACAAACAGCAGATTTCATGGTCACTTGATGATGTAAGGAGAAAACAGCCAAGTTGAACAAATGTATCAACCCCAGTCCTTGTTCAGTCCAATGTAGATGCAATAAATTTCATTTATTGACTTTTTGGTTGACATTTCAGCCATGTCACACAGCCTGTCTGAATGTTCAAGGTCTCTAACAAGTGTACAGGTCAACATCACTACCCCAACAAGAAGCACTTACTACAAAGTCAGCAAAAGTTAGTGTTTCATTTGGGGTCACAATGATGACTATCAACAGAATAATATCAACTTTCATAACACAGTGATACAACAATTTTAGATTCTGTGGTATAGATAAATCCACTTGGTGATCTTCACATCCAAGACAACCCCAAAGAGAAGCACTTATGGTAACAAGAATCATCAGTGGCTCTATTTGGAGTGGCCTGAGAGGAATTCATGTGCAATTGTCCAGAAAGACTGCCCCAACAAGAAGCACTTACTGAATCACAGTGGCCAGCTCGTGCTCAAGTTGAAGTGATTTTTATGACAAGATGTGCAGAAGGGTTTCCTTCGGTGCAGCAGACCACAATGGTGGATTGACCTGATGATCTGACAAATGTTGAAGTTGGTGTTCACCTACACTACCCCAACAAGTAGCACTTACTGCAGTCAGATCACAAGTCAGTGCCCGTGTTTGGGTGATGCCGGCAACAAATCAAGGCAGACCACCACCACAACAATGAAGTCTCTTAGCAGGATATTGTCCAGTCATACCTATGATGATACACTCACAAGCAAGACACCCCCAAAGAGAAGCACTTATGAGCTCAACAACCATCAGTGTCTTCCTTTGAGGCGATCTTACTGTGATCTTCAGTAACTCATGTTTCCAGTCAGTCGCATTTGCCATGTTAAACTGCCCCAACAAGAAGCACTTACTCAAACTGAATTCCAAGTTGGTGCTCCAGTTGGGTCAATGTCAGCTACTGGCAGTCTTTGGAGCATCTCAGTCTGGTCCTGTCTGGATCTTCTTTCTTCTCTCCAACTTGAAGAATGTGACTGTTTGTGTTGTTTCTGGGGTTTAAATTGTCTGGACACACATTCATTTTAACACCACCCCTTTCTATGTCAAGGAGTTTCATTTGCTGTAACTATTGGTGGTCATCAGTTGGATTATCTGTGAATGGAGAAGGCCATCAGCTCAAACAAAAGGCTCAATTAGCATAGGTGACAAACAGCAGATTTCATGGTCACTTGATGATGTAAGGAGAAAACAGCCAAGTTGAACAAATGTATCAACCCCAGTCCTTGTTCAGTCCAATGTAGATGCAATAAATTTCATTTATTGACTTTTTGGTTGACATTTCAGCCATGTCACACAGCCTGTCTGAATGTTCAAGGTCTCTAACAAGTGTACAGGTCAACATCACTACCCCAACAAGAAGCACTTACTACAAAGTCAGCAAAAGTTAGTGTTTCATTTGGGGTCACAATGATGACTATCAACAGAATAATATCAACTTTCACAACACAGTGACACAACAATTTTAGATTCTGTGGTATAGATAAATCCACTTGGTGATCTTCACATCCAAGACAACCCCAAAGAGAAGCACTTATGGTAACAAGAATCATCAGTGGCTCTATTTGGAGTGGCCTGAGAGGAATTCATGTGCAATTGTCCAGAAAGACTGCCCCAACAAGAAGCACTTACTGAATCACAGTGGCCAGCTCGTGCTCAAGTTGAAGTGATCTTTATGACAAGATGTGCAGAAGGGTTTCCTTTCGGTGCAGCAGACCACAATGGTGGATTGACCTGATGATCTGACAAATGTTGAAGTTGGTGTTCACCTACACTACCCCAACAAGTAGCACTTACTGCAGTCAGATCACAAGTCAGTGCCCGTGGTTTGGGTGATGCCGCAACAAATCAAGGCAGACCACCACCACAACAATGAAGTCTCTTAGCAGGATATTGTCCAGTCATACCTATGATGATACACTCACAAGCAAGACACCCCCAAAGAGAAGCACTTATGAGCTCAACAACCATCAGTGTCTTCCTTTGAGGCGATCTTACTGTGATCTTCAGTAACTCATGTTTCCAGTCAGTCGCATTTGCCATGTTAAACTGCCCCAACAAGAAGCACTTACTCAAACTGAATTCCAAGTTGGTGCTCCAGTTGGGTCAATGTCAGCTACTGGCAGTCTTTGGAGCATCTCAGTCTGGTCCTGTCTGGATCTTCTTTCTTCTCTCCAACTTGAAGAATGTGACTGTTTGTGTTGTTTCTGGGGTTTAAATTGTCTGGACACACATTCATTTTAACACCACCCCTTTCTATGTCAAGGAGTTTCATTTGCTGTAACTATTGGTGGTCATCAGTTGGATTATCTGTGAATGGAGAAGGCCATCAGCTCAAACAAAAGGCTCAATTAGCATAGGTGACAAACAGCAGATTTCATGGTCACTTGATGATGTAAGGAGAAAACAGCCAAGTTGAACAAATGTATCAACCCCAGTCCTTGTTCAGTCCAATGTAGATGCAATAAATTTCATTTATTGACTTTTTGGTTGACATTTCAGCCATGTCACACAGCCTGTCTGAATGTTCAAGGTTTCTAACAAGTGTACAGGTCAACATCACTACCCCAACAAGAAGCACTTACTACAAAGTCAACAAAAGTTAGTGTTTCATTTGGGGTCACAATGATGACTATCAACAGAATAATATCAGCTTTCATAACACAGTGATACAACAATTTTAGATTCTGTGGCATAGATGAATCCACATGGTGATCTTCACATCCAAGACAACCCCAAAGAGAAGCACTTATGGTAACAAGAATCATCAGTGGCTCTATTTGGAGTGGCCTGAGAGGAATTCATGTGCAATTGTCCAGAAAGACTGCCCCAACAAGAAGCACTTACTGAATCACAGTGGCCAGCTCGTGCTCAAGTTGAAGTGATCTTTATGACAAGATGTGCAGAAGGGTTTCCTTTCGGTGCAGCAGACCACAATGGTGGATTGACCTGATGATCTGACAAATGTTGAAGTTGGTGTTCACCTACACTACCCCAACAAGTAGCACTTACTGCAGTCAGATCACAAGTCAGTGCCCGTGTTTGGGTGATGCCGGCAACAAATCAAGGCAGACCACCACCACAACAATGAAGTCTCTTAGCAGGATATTGTCCAGTCATACCTATGATGATACACTCACAAGCAAGACACCCCCAAAGAGAAGCACTTATGAGCTCAACAACCATCAGTGTCTTCCTTTGAGGCGATCTTACTGTGATCTTCAGTAACTCATGTTTCCAGTCAGTCGCATTTGCCATGTTAAACTGCCCCAACAAGAAGCACTTACTCAAACTGAATTCCAAGTTGGTGCTCCAGTTGGGTCAATGTCAGCTACTGGCAGTCTTTGGAGCATCTCAGTCTGATCTTCTTTCTTCTCTCCAACTTGAAGAATGTGACTGTTTGTGTTGTTTCTGGGGTTTAAATTGTCTGGACACACATTCATTTTAACACCACCCCTTTCTATGTCAAGGAGTTTCATTTGCTGTAACTATTGGTGGTCATCAGTTGGATTATCTGTGAATGGAGAAGGCCATCAGCTCAAACAAAAGGCTCAATTAGCATAGGTGACAAACAGCAGATTTCATGGTCACTTGATGATGTAAGGAGAAAACAGCCAAGTTGTACAAATTTATCAACCCCAGTCCTTGTTCAGTCCAATGTAGATGCAATAAATTTCATTTATTGACTTTTTGGTTGACATTTCAACCATGTCACACAGCCTGTCTGAATGTTCAAGGTCTCTAACAAGTGTACAGGTCAACATCACTACCCCAACAAGAAGCACTTACTACAAAGTCAACAAAAGTTAGTGTTTCATTTGGGGTCACAATGATGACTATCAACAGAATAATATCAACTTTCACAACACAGTGATACAACAATTTTAGATTCTGTGGTATAGATAAATCCACTTGGTGATCTTCACATCCAAGACAACCCCAAAGAGAAGCACTTATGGTAACAAGAATCATCAGTGGCTCTATTTGGAGTGGCCTGAGAGGAATTCATGTGCAATTGTCCAGAAAGACTGCCCCAACAAGAAGCACTTACTGAATCACAGTGGCCAGCTCGTGCTCAAGTTGAAGTGATCTTTATGACAAGATGTGCAGAAGGGTTTCTGTTCGGTGCAGCAGACCACAATGGTGGATTGACCTGATGATCTGACAAATGTTGAAGTTGGTGTTCACCTACACTACCCCAACAAGTAGCACTTACTGCAGTCAGATCACAAGTCAGTGCCCGTGTTTGGGTGATGCCGGCAACAAATCAAGGCAGACCACCACCACAACAATGAAGTCTCTTAGCAGGATATTGTCCAGTCATACCTATGATGATACACTCACAAGCAAGACACCCCCAAAGAGAAGCACTTATGAGCTCAACAACCATCAGTGTCTTCCTTTGAGGCGATCTTACTGTGATCTTCAGTAACTCATGTTTCCAGTCAGTCGCATTTGCCATGTTAAACTGCCCCAACAAGAAGCACTTACTCAAACTGAATTCCAAGTTGGTGCTCCAGTTGGGTCAATGTCAGCTACTGGCAGTCTTTGGAGCATCTCAGTCTGGTCCTGTCTGGATCTTCTTTCTTCCCTCCAACTTGAAGAATGTGAATGTTTGTGTTGTTTCTGGGGTTTAAATTGTCTGGACACACATTCATTTTAACACCACCCCTTTCTATGTCAAGGAGTTTCATTTGCTGTAACTATTGGTGGTCATCAGTTGGATTATCTGTGAATGGAGAAGGCCATCAACTCAAACAAAAGGCTCAATTAGCATAGGTGACAAACAGCAGATTTCATGGTCACTTGATGATGTAAGGAGAAAACAGCCAAGTTGTACAAATTTATCAACCCCAGTCCTTGTTCAGTCCAATGTAGATGCAATAAATTTCATTTATTGACTTTTTGGTTGACATTTCAGCCATGTCACACAGCCTGTCTGAATGTTCAAGGTCTTAAACAAGTGTACAGGTCAACATCACTACCCCAACAAGAAGCACTTACTACAAAGTCAACAAAAGTTAGTGTTTCATTTGGGGTCACAATGATGACTATCAACAGAATAATATCAACTTTCACAACACAGTGATACAACAATTTTAGATTCTGTGGTATAGATAAATCCACTTGGTGATCTTCACATCCAAGGCAACCCCAAAAAGAAGCACTTATGGTAACAAGAATCATCAGTGGCTCTATTTGGAGTGGCCTGAGAGGAATTCATGTGCAATTGTCCAGAAAGACTGCCCCAACAAGAAGCACTTACTGAATCACAGTGGCCAGCTCGTGCTCAAGTTGAAGTGATCTTTATGACAAGATGTGCAGAAGGGTTTCCTTTCGGTGCAGCAGACCACAATGGTGGATTGACCTGATGATCTGACAAATGTTGAAGTTGGTGTTCACCTACACTACCCCAACAAGTAGCACTTACTGCAGTCAGATCACAAGTCAGTGCCCATGTTTGGGTGATGCCGGCAAGAAATCAAGGCAGACCACCACCATAACAATGAAGTCTCTTAGCAGGATATTGTCCAGTCATACCTATGATGATACACTCACAAGCAAGACACCCCCAAAGAGAAGCACTTATGAGCTCAACAACCATCAGTGTCTTCCTTTGAGGCGATCTTACTGTGATCTTCAGTAACTCATGTTTCCAGTCAGTCGCATTTGCCATGTTAAACTGCCCCAACAAGAAGCACTTACTCAAACTGAATTCCAAGTTGGTGCTCCAGTTGGGTCAATGTCAGCTACTGGCAGTCTTTGGAGCATCTCAGTCTGGTCCTGTCTGGATCTTCTTTCTTCTCTCCAACTTGAAGAATGTGAATGTTTGTGTTGTTTCTGGGGTTTAAATTGTCTGGACACACATTCATTTTAACACCACCCCTTTCTATGTCAAGGAGTTTCATTTGCTGTAACTATTGGTGGTCATCAGTTGGATTATCTGTGAATGGAGAAGGCCATCAACGCTCAAACAAAAGGCTCAATTAGCATAGGTGACAAACAGCAGATTTCATGGTCACTTGATGATGTAAGGAGAAACAGCCAAGTTGTACAAATTTATCAACCCCAGTCCTTGTTCAGTCCAATGTAGATGCAATAAATTTCATTTATTGACTTTTTGGTTGACATTTCAGCCATGTCACACAGCCTGTCTGAATGTTCAAGGTCTTAAACAAGTGTACAGGTCAACATCACTACCCCAACAAGAAGCACTTACTACAAAGTCAACAAAAGTTAGTGTTTCATTTGGGGTCACAATGATGACTATCAACAGAATAATATCAACTTTCACAACACAGTGATACACAACAATTTTAGATTCTGTGGTATAGATAAATCCACTTGGTGATCTTCACATCCAAGACAACCCCAAAGAGAAGCACTTATGGTAACAAGAATCATCAGTGGCTCTATTTGGAGTGGCCTGAGAGGAATTCATGTGCAATTGTCCAGAAAGACTGCCCCAACAAGAAGCACTTACTGAATCACAGTGGCCAGCTCGTGCTCAAGTTGAAGTGATCTTTATGACAAGATGTGCAGAAGGGTTTCGGTGCAGCAGACCACAATGGTGGATTGACCTGATGATCTGACAAATGTTGAAGTTGGTGTTCACCTACACTACCCCAACAAGTAGCACTTACTGCAGTCAGATCACAAGTCAGTGCCCGGCAACAAATCAAGGCAGACCACCACCACAACAATGAAGTCTCTTAGCAGGATATTGTCCAGTCATACCTATGATGATACACTCACAAGCAAGACACCCCAAAGAGAAGCACTTATGAGCTCAACAACCATCAGTGTCTTCCTTTGAGGCGATCTTACTGTGATCTTCAGTAACTCATGTTTCCAGTCAGTCGCATTTGCCATGTTAAACTGCCCCAACAAGAAGCACTTACTCAAACTGAATTCCAAGTTGGTGCTCCAGTTGGGTCAATGTCAGCTACTGGCAGTCTTTGGAGCATCTCAGTCTGGTCCTGTCTGGATCTTCTTTCTTCTCTCCAACTTGAAGAATGTGACTGTTTGTGTTGTTTCTGGGGTTTAAATTGTCTGGACACACATTCATTTTAACACCACCCCTTTCTATGTCAAGGAGTTTCATTTGCTGCAAGTATTGGTGGTCATCAGTTGGATTATCTGTGAATGGAGAAGGCCATCAGCTCAAACAAAAGGCTCAATTAGCATAGGTGACAAACAGCAGATTTCATGGTCACTTGATGATGTAAGGAGAAAACAGCCAAGTGTACAAATTTATCAACCCCAGTCCTTGTTCAGTCCAATGTAGATGCAATAAATTTCATTTATTGACTTTTTGGTTGACATTTCAGCCATGTCACACAGCCTGTCTGAATGTTCAAGGTCTTAAACAAGTGTACAGGTCAACATCACTACCCCAACAAGAAGCACTTACTACAAAGTCAGCAAAAGTTAGTGTTTCATTTGGGGTCACAATGATGACTATCAACAGAATAATATCAACTTTCATAACACAGTGATACAACAATTTTAGATTCTGTGGTATAGATAAATCCACTTGGTGATATTCACATCCAAGACAACCCCAAAGAGAAGCACTTATGGTAACAAGAATCATCAGTGGCTCTATTTGGAGTGGCCTGAGAGGAATTCATGTGCAATTGTCCAGAAAGACTGCCCCAACAAGAAGCACTTACTGAATCACAGTGGCCAGCTCGTGCTCAAGTTGAAGTGATTTTTATGACAAGATGTGCAGAAGGGTTTCCTTTCGGTGCAGCAGACCACAATGGTGGATTGACCTGATGATCTGACAAATGTTGAAGTTGGTGTTCACCTACACTACCCCAACAAGTAGCACTTACTGCAGTCAGATCACAAGTCAGTGCCCGTGTTTGGGTGATGCCGGCAACAAATCAAGGCAGACCACCACCACAACAATGAAGTCTCTTAGCAGGATATTGTCCAGTCATACCTATGATGATACACTCACAAGCAAGACACCCCCAAAGAGAAGCACTTATGAGCTCAACAACCATCAGTGTCTTCCTTTGAGGCGATCTTACTGTGATCTTCAGTAACTCATGTTTCCAGTCAGTCGCATTTGCCATGTTAAACTGCCCCAACAAGAAGCACTTACTCAAACTGAATTCCAAGTTGGTGCTCCAGTTGGGTCAATGTCAGCTACTGGCAGTCTTTGGAGCATCTCAGTCTGGTCCTGTCTGGATCTTCTTTCTTCTCTCCAACTTGAAGAATGTGACTGTTTGTGTTGTTTCTGGGGTTTAAGTTGTCTGGACACACATTCATTTTAACACCACCCCTTTCTATGTCAAGGAGTTTCATTTGCTGCAAGTATTGGTGGTCATCAGTTGGATTATCTGTGAATGGAGAAGGCCATCAACTCAAACAAAAGGCTCAATTAGCATAGGTGACAAACAGCAGATTTCATGGTCACTTGATGATGTAAGGAGAAAACAGCCAAGTTGAACAAATGTATCAACCCCAGTCCTTGTTCAGTCCAATGTAGATGCAATAAATTTCATTTATTGACTTTTTGGTTGACATTTCAGCCATGTCACACAGCCTGTCTGAATGTTCAAGGTCTTAAACAAGTGTACAGGTCAACATCACTACCCCAACAAGAAGCACTTACTACAAAGTCAACAAAAGTTAGTGTTTCATTTGGGGTCACAATGATGACTATCAACAGAATAATATCAGCTTTCATAACACAGTGATACAACAATTTTAGATTCTGTGGCATAGATGAATCCACATGGTGATCTTCACATCCAAGACAACCCCAAAGAGAAGCACTTATGGTAACAAGAATCATCAGTGGCTCTATTTGGAGTGGCCTGAGAGGAATTCATGTGCAATTGTCCAGAAAGACTGCCCCAACAAGAAGCACTTACTGAATCACAGTGGCCAGCTCGTGCTCAAGTTGAAGTGATCTTTATGACAAGATGTGCAGAAGGGTTTCCTTTCGGTGCAGCAGACCACAATGGTGGATTGACCTGATGATCTGACAAATGTTGAAGTTGGTGTTCACCTACACTACCCCAACAAGTAGCACTTACTGCAGTCAGATCACAAGTCAGTGCCCGTGTTTGGGTGATGCCGGCAACAAATCAAGGCAGACCACCACCACAACAATGAAGTCTCTTGGCAGGATATTGTCCAGTCATACCTATGATGATACACTCACAAGCAAGACACCCCCAAAGAGAAGCACTTATGAGCTCAACAACCATCAGTGTCTTCCTTTGAGGCGATCTTACTGTGATCTTCAGTAACTCATGTTTCCAGTCAGTCGCATTTGCGATGTTAAACTGCCCCAACAAGAAGCACTTACTCAAACTGAATTCCAAGTTGGTGCTCCAGTTGGGTCAATGTCAGCTACTGGCAGTCTTTGGAGCATCTCAGTCTGGTCCTGTCTGGATCTTCTTTCTTCTCTCCAACTTGAAGAATGTGACTGTTTGTGTTGTTTCTGGGGTTTAAATTGTCTGGACACACAATCATTTTAACACCACCCCTTTCTATGTCAAGGAGTTTCATTTGCTGTAACTATTGGTGGTCATCAGTTGGATTATCTGTGAATGGAGAAGGCCATCAGCTCAAACAAAAGGCTCAATTAGCATAGGTGACAAACAGCAGATTTCATGGTCACTTGATGATGTAAGGAGAAAACAGCCAAGTGTACAAATTTATCAACCCCAGTCCTTGTTCAGTCCAATGTAGATGCAATAAATTTCATTTATTGACTTTTTGGTTGACATTTCAGCCATGTCACACAGCCTGTCTGAATGTTCAAGGTCTTAAACAAGTGTACAGGTCACCATCACTACCCCAACAAGAAGCACTTACTACAAAGTCAGCAAAAGTTAGTGTTTCATTTGGGGTCACAATGATGACTATCAACAGAATAATATCAGCTTTCATAACACAGTGATACAACAATTTTAGATTCTGTGGTATAGATAAATCCACTTGGTGATCTTCACATCCAAGACAACCCCAAAGAGAAGCACTTATGGTAACAAGAATCATCAGTGGCTCTATTTGGAGTGGCCTGAGAGGAATTCATGTGCAATTGTCCAGAAAGACTGCCCCAACAAGAAGCACTTACTGAATCACAGTGGCCAGCTCGTGCTCAAGTTGAAGTGATTTTTTTGACAAGATGTGCAGATGGGTTTCCTTTCGGTGCAGCAGACCACAATGGTGGATTGACCTGATGATCTGACAAATGTTGAAGTTGGTGTTCACCTACACTACCCCAACAAGTAGCACTTACTGCAGTCAGATCACAAGTCTGTGCCCGTGTTTGGGTGATGCCGGCAACAAATCAAGGCAGACCACCACCACAACAATGAAGTCTCTTAGCAGGATATTGTCCAGTCATACCTATGATGATACACTCACAAGCAAGACACCCCCAAAGAGAAGCACTTATGAGCTCAACAACCATCAGTGTCTTCCTTTGAGGCGATCTTACTGTGATCTTCAGTAACTCATGTTTCCAGTCAGTCGCATTTGCCATGTTAAACTGCCCCAACAAGAAGCACTTACTCAAGCTGAATTCCAAGTTGGTGCTCCAGTTGGGTCAATGTCAGCTACTGGCAGTCTTTGGAGCATCTCAGTCTGGTCCTGTCTGGATCTTCTTTCTTCTCTCCAACTTGAAGAATGTGACTGTTTGTGTTGTTTCTGGGGTTTAAATTGTCTGGACACACATTCATTTTAACACCACCCCTTTCTATGTCAAGGAGTTTCATTTGCTGTAACTATTGGTGGTCATCAGTTGGATTATCTGTGAATGGAGAAGGCCATCAGCTCAAACAAAAGGCTCAATTAGCATAGGTGACAAACAGCAGATTTCATGGTCACTTGATGATGTAAGGAGAAAACAGCCAAGTGTACAAATGTATCAACCCCAGTCCTTGTTCAGTCCAATGTAGATGCAATAAATTTCATTTATTGACTTTTTGGTTGACATTTCAGCCATGTCACACAGCCTGTCTGAATGTTCAAGGTCTTAAACAAGTGTACAGGTCAACATCACTACCCCAACAAGAAGCACTTACTACAAAGTCAGCAAAAGTTAGTGTTTCATTTGGGGTCACAATGATGACTATCAACAGAATAATATCAACTTTCACAACACAGTGACACAACAATTTTAGATTCTGTGGTATAGATAAATCCACTTGGTGATCTTCACATCCAAGGCAACCCCAAAAAGAAGCACTTATGGTAACAAGAATCATCAGTGGCTCTATTTGGAGTGGCCTGAGAGGAATTCATGTGCACTTGTCCAGAAATACTGCCCCAACAAGAAGCACTTACTGAATCACAGTGGCCAGCTCGTGCTCAAGTTGAAGTGATCTTTATGACAAGATGTGCAGAAGGGTTTCCTTTCGGTGCAGCAGACCACAATGGTGGATTGACCTGATGATCTGACAAATGTTGAAGTTGGTGTTCACCTACACTACCCCAACAAGTAGCACTTACTGCAGTCAGATCACAAGTCAGTGCCCGTGTTTGGGTGATGCCGGCAACAAATCAAGGCAGACCACCACCACAACAATGAAGTCTCTTGGCAGGATATTGTCCAGTCATACCTATGATGATACACTCACAAGCAAGACACCCCCAAAGAGAAGCACTTATGAGCTCAACAACCATCAGTGTCTTCCTTTGAGGCGATCTTACTGTGATCTTCAGTAACTCATGTTTCCAGTCGCATTTGCCATGTTAAACTGCCCCAACAAGAAGCACTTACTCAAACTGAATTCCAAGTTGGTGCTCCAGTTGGGTCAATGTCAGCTACTGGCAGTCTTTGGAGCATCTCAGTCTGGTCCTGTCTGGATCTTCTTTCTTCTCTCCAACTTGAAGAATGTGACTGTTTGTGTTGTTTCTGGGGTTTAAATTGTCTGGACACACATTCATTTTAACACCACCCCTTTCTATGTCAAGGAGTTTCATTTGCTGCAAGTATTGGTGGTCATCAGTTGGATTATCTGTGAATGGAGAAGGCCATCAGCTCAAACAAAAGGCTCAATTAGCATAGGTGACAAACAGCAGATTTCATGGTCACTTGATGATGTAAGGAGAAAACAGCCAAGTTGTACAAATTTATCAACCCCAGTCCTTGTTCAGTCCAATGTAGATGCAATAAATTTCATTTATTGACTTTTTGGTTGACATTTCAGCCATGTCACACAGCCTGTCTGAATGTTCAAGGTCTCTAACAAGTGTACAGGTCAACATCACTACCCCAACAAGAAGCACTTACTACAAAGTCAGCAAAAGTTAGTGTTTCATTTGGGGTCACAATGATGACTATCAACAGAATAATATCAACTTTCATAACACAGTGATACAACAATTTTAGATTCTGTGGTATAGAAAAATCCACTTGGTGATCTTCACATCCAAGACAACCCCAAAGAGAAGCACTTATGGTAACAAGAATCATCAGTGGCTCTATTTGGAGTGGCCTGAGAGGAATTCATGTGCAATTGTCCAGAAAGACTGCCCCAACAAGAAGCACTTACTGAATCACAGTGGCCAGCTCGTGCTCAAGTTGAAGTGATTTTTATGACAAGATGTGCAGAAGGGTTTCCTTTCGGTGCAGCAGACCACAATGGTGGATTGACCTGATGATCTGACAAATGTTGAAGTTGGTGTTCACCTACACTACCCCAACAAGTAGCACTTACTGCAGTCAGATCACAAGTCAGTGCCCGTGTTTGGGTGATGCCGGCAACAAATCAAGGCAGACCACCACCACAACAATGAAGTCTCTTAGCAGGATATTGTCCAGTCATACCTATGATGATACACTCACAAGCAAGACACCCCCAAAGAGAAGCACTTATGAGCTCAACAACCATCAGTGTCTTCCTTTGAGGCGATCTTACTGTGATCTTCAGTAACTCATGTTTCCAGTCAGTCGCATTTACCATGTTAAACTGCCCCAACAAGAAGCACTTACTCAAACTGAATTCCAAGTTGGTGCTCCAGTTGGGTCAATGTCAGCTACTGGCAGTCTTTGGAGCATCTCAGTCTGGTCCTGTCTGGATCTTCTTTCTTCTCTGCAACTTGAAGAATGTGACTGTTTGTGTTGTTTCTGGGGTTTAAATTGTCTGGACACACATTCATTTTAACACCACCCCTTTCTATGTCAAGGAGTTTCATTTGCTGTAACTATTGGTGGTCATCAGTTGGATTATCTGTGAATGGAGAAGGCCATCAGCTCAAACAAAAGGCTCAATTAGCATAGGTGACAAACAGCAGATTTCATGGTCACTTGATGATGTAAGGAGAAAACAGCCAAGTGTACAAATTTATCAACCCCAGTCCTTGTTCAGTCCAATGTAGATGCAATAAATTTCATTTATTGACTTTTTGGTTGACATTTCAGCCATGTCACACAGCCTGTCTGAATGTTCAAGGTCTTAAACAAGTGTACAGGTCAACATCACTACCCCAACAAGAAGCACTTACTACAAAGTCAGCAAAAGTTAGTGTTTCATTTGGGGTCACAATGATGACTATCAACAGAATAATATCAACTTTCATAACACAGTGATACAACAATTTTAGATTCTGTGGTATAGATAAATCCACTTGGTGATCTTCACATCCAAGACAACCCCAAAGAGAAGCACTTATGGTAACAAGAATCATCAGTGGCTCTATTTGGAGTGGCCTGAGAGGAATTCATGTGCAATTGTCCAGAAAGACTGCCCCAACAAGAAGCACTTACTGAATCACAGTGGCCAGCTCGTGCTCAAGTTGAAGTGATTTTTATGACAAGATGTGCAGAAGGGTTTCCTTTCGGTGCAGCAGACCACAATGGTGGATTGACCTGATGATCTGACAAATGTTGAAGTTGGTGTTCACCTACACTACCCCAACAAGTAGCACTTACTGCAGTCAGATCACAAGTCAGTGCCCGTGTTTGGGTGATGCCGGCAACAAATCAAGGCAGACCACCACCACAACAATGAAGTCTCTTAGCAGGATATTGTCCAGTCATACCTATGATGATACACTCACAAGCAAGACACCCCCAAAGAGAAGCACTTATGAGCTCAACAACCATCAGTGTCTTCCTTTGAGGCGATCTTACTGTGATCTTCAGTAACTCATGTTTCCAGTCAGTCGCATATGTTAAACTGCCCCAACAAGAAGCACTTACTCAAGCTGAATTCCAAGTTGGTGCTCCAGTTGGGTCAATGTCAGCTACTGGCAGTCTTTGGAGCATCTCAGTCTGGTCCTGTCTGGATCTTCTTTCTTCTCTCCAACTTGAAGAATGTGACTGTTTGTGTTGTTTCTGGGGTTTAAATTGTCTGGACACACATTCATTTTAACACCACCCCTTTCTATGTCAAGGAGTTTCATTTGCTGCAAGTATTGGTGGTCATCAGTTGGATTATCTGTGAATGGAGAAGGCCATCAGCTCAAACAAAAGGCTCAATTAGCATAGGTGACAAACAGCAGATTTCATGGTCACTTGATGATGTATGGAGAAAACAGCCAAGTTGAACAAATGTATCAACCCCAGTCCTTGTTCAGTCCAATGTAGATGCAATAAATTTCATTTATTGACTTTTTGGTTGACATTTCAGCCATGTCACACAGCCTGTCTGAATGTTCAAGGTCTTAAACAAGTGTACAGGTCAACATCACTACCCCAACAAGAAGCACTTACTACAAAGTCAGCAAAAGTTAGTGTTTCATTTGGGGTCACAATGATGACTATCAACAGAATAATATCAACTTTCATAACACAGTGATACAACAATTTTAGATTCTGTGGTATAGATAAATCCACTTGGTGATCTTCACATCCAAGACAACCCCAAAGAGAAGCACTTATGGTAACAAGAATCATCAGTGGCTCTATTTGGAGTGGCCTGAGAGGAATTCATGTGCAATTGTCCAGAAAGACTGCCCCAACAAGAAGCACTTACTGAATCACAGTGGCCAGCTCGTGCTCAAGTTGAAGTGATTTTTATGACAAGATGTGCAGAAGGGTTTCCTTTCGGTGCAGCAGACCACAATGGTGGATTGACCTGATGATCTGACAAATGTTGAAGTTGGTGTTCACCTACACTACCCCAACAAGTAGCACTTACTGCAGTCAGATCACAAGTCTGTGCCCGTGTTTGGGTGATGCCGGCAACAAATCAAGGCAGACCACCACCACAACAGTGAAGTCTCTTAGCAGGATATTGTCCAGTCATACCTATGATGATACACTCACAAGCAAGACACCCCCAAAGAGAAGCACTTATGAGCTCAACAACCATCAGTGTCTTCCTTTGAGGCGATCTTACTGTGATCTTCAGTAACTCATGTTTCCAGTCAGTCGCATTTGCCATGTTAAACTGCCCCAACAAGAAGCACTTACTCAAGCTGAATTCCAAGTTGGTGCTCCAGTTGGGTCAATGTCAGCTACTGGCAGTCTTTGGAGCATCTCAGTCTGGTCCTGTCTGGATCTTCTTTCTTCTCTCCAACTTGAAGAATGTGACTGTTTGTGTTGTTTCTGGGGTTTAAATTGTCTGGACACACATTCATTTTAACACCACCCCTTTCTATGTCAAGGAGTTTCATTTGCTGCAAGTATTGGTGGTCATCAGTTGGATTATCTGTGAATGGAGAAGGCCATCAGCTCAAACAAAAGGCTCAATTAGCATAGGTGACAAACAGCAGATTTCATGGTCACTTGATGATGTACGGAGAAAACAGCCAAGTTGAACAAATGTATCAACCCCAGTCCTTGTTCAGTCCAATGTAGATGCAATAAATTTCATTTATTGACTTTTTGGTTGACATTTCAGCCATGTCACACAGCCTGTCTGAATGTTCAAGGTCTTAAACAAGTGTACAGGTCAACATCACTACCCCAACAAGAAGCACTTACTACAAAGTCAGCAAAAGTTAGTGTTTCATTTGGGGTCACAATGATGACTATAAACAGAATAACATCAACTTTCACAACACAGTGACACAACAATTTTAGATTCTGTGGTATAGATAAATCCACTTGGTGATCTTCACATCCAAGGCAACCCCAAAAAGAAGCACTTATGGTAACAAGAATCATCAGTGGCTCTATTTGGAGTGGCCTGAGAGGAATTCATGTGCACTTGTCCAGAAAGACTGCCCCAACAAGAAGCACTTACTGAATCACAGTGGCCAGCTCGTGCTCAAGTTGAAGTGATCTTTATGACAAGATGTGCAGAAGGGTTTCCTTTCGGTGCAGCAGACCACAATGGTGGATTGACCTGATGATCTGACAAATGTTGAAGTTGGTGTTCACCTACACTACCCCAACAAGTAGCACTTACTGCAGTCAGATCACAAGTCAGTGCCCGTGTTTGGGTGATGCCGGCAACAAATCAAGGCAGACCACCACCACAACAAAGAGAAGCACTTATGAGCTCAACAACCATCAGTGTCTTCCTTTGAGGCGATCTTACTGTGATCTTCAGTAACTCATGTTTCCAGTCAGTCGCATTTGCCATGTTAAACTGCCCCAACAAGAAGCACTTACTCAAACTGAATTCCAAGTTGGTGCTCCAGTTGGGTCAATGTCAGCTACTGGCAGTCTTTGGAGCATCTCAGTCTGGTCCTGTCTGGATCTTCTTTCTTCTCTCCAACTTGAAGAATGTGACTGTTTGTGTTGTTTCTGGGGTTTAAATTGTCTGGACACACATTCATTTTAACACCACCCCTTTCTATGTCAAGGAGTTTCATTTGCTGCAAGTATTGGTGGTCATCAGTTGGATTATCTGTGAATGGAGAAGGCCATCAGCTCAAACAAAAGGCTCAATTAGCATAGGTGACAAACAGCAGATTTCATGGTCACTTGATGATGTAAGGAGAAAACAGCCAAGTTGAACAAATGTATCAACCCCAGTCCTTGTTCAGTCCAATGTAGATGCAATAAATTTCATTTATTGACTTTTTGGTTGACATTTCAGCCATGTCACACAGCCTGTCTGAATGTTCAAGGTTTCTAACAAGTGTACAGGTCAACATCACTACCCCAACAAGAAGCACTTACTACAAAGTCAACAAAAGTTAGTGTTTCATTTGGGGTCACAATGATGACTATCAACAGAATAATATCAACTTTCATAACACAGTGATACAACAATTTTAGATTCTGTGGCATAGATAAATCCACTTGGTGATCTTCACATCCAAGACAACCCCAAAGAGAAGCACTTATGGTAACAAGAATCATCAGTGGCTCTATTTGGAGTGGCCTGAGAGGAATTCATGTGCAATTGTCCAGAAAGACTGCCCCAACAAGAAGCACTTACTGAATCACAGTGGCCAGCTCGTGCTCAAGTTGAAGTGATCTTTATGACAAGATGTGCAGAAGGGTTTCCTTTCGGTGCAGCAGACCACAATGGTGGTATGACCTGATGATCTGACAAATGTTGAAGTTGGAGTTCACCTACACTACCCCAACAAGTAGCACTTACTGCAGTCAGATCACAAGTCAGTGCCCGGCAACAAATCAAGGCAGACCACCACCACAACAATGAAGTCTCTTAGCAGGATATTGTCCAGTCATACCTATGATGATACACTCACAAGCAAGACACCCCCAAAGAGAAGCACTTATGAGCTCAACAACCATCAGTGTCTTCCTTTGAGGCGATCTTACTGTGATCTTCAGTAACTCATGTTTCCAGTCAGTCGCATTTGCCATGTTAAACTGCCCCAACAAGAAGCACTTACTCAAACTGAATTCCAAGTTGGTGCTCCAGTTGGGTCAATGTCAGCTACTGGCAGTCTTTGGAGCATCTCAGTCTGATCTTCTTTCTTCTCTCCAACTTGAAGAATGTGACTGTTTGTGTTGTTTCTGGGGTTTAAATTGTCTGGACACACATTCATTTTAACACCACCCCTTTCCATGTCAAGGAGTTTCATTTGCTGTAACTATTGGTGGTCATCAGTTGGATTATCTGTGAATGGAGAAGGCCATCAACTCAAACAAAAGGCTCAATTAGCATAGGTGACAAACAGCAGATTTCATGGTCACTTGATGATGTAAGGAGAAAACAGCCAAGTTGAACAAATGTATCAACCCCAGTCCTTGTTCAGTCCAATGTAGATGCAATAAATTTCATTTATTGACTTTTTGGTTGATATTTCAGCCATGTCACACAGCCTGTCTGAATGTTCAAGGTCTCTAACAAGTGTACAGGTCAACATCACTACCCCAACAAGAAGCACTTACTACAAAGTCAACAAAAGTTAGTGTTTCATTTGGGGTCACAATGATGACTACAACAGAATAATATCAACTTTCACAACACAGTGATACAACAATTTTAGATTCTGTGGTATAGATAAATCCACTTGGTGATCTTCACATCCAAGACAACCCCAAAGAGAAGCACTTATGGTAACAAGAATCATCAGTGGCTCTATTTGGAGTGGCCTGAGAGGAATTCATGTGCAATTGTCCAGAAAGACTGCCCCAACAAGAAGCACTTACTGAAACTGAATTCCAAGTTGGTGCTCCAGTTGGGTCAATGTCAGCTACTGGCAGTGTTTCTTTCTTGCTTGACAGTGGCTATGCAGTCGCTATGTTCGAAATGGCGTACTACCTACTGTCTACTTACCTACTCAATCAGTACATACTGCATACTGAAGACGATCTGAGTATGCCGCGGCTGCCTGAGCGTTTACACACAGATGCATACTTAGTACCCCAGAATGCATTTCGTGCCGGCCGGGAAGCAGCACCGGGAAAATTAAAATAGTCCGACCATAACAGAAAACTGCATTCAGGAAAAACTACAAATTCATCTAGTAATAATATATTTTCTAGTGAGAAAGTAAGTATTTACATCACGATTATGAGCCCAGTTGATTGTAATAGCGACTGTTTTAATTTGTCTCGCCGTTTTCGGAGACCGAAGCGTCCGCTTGGTGGGTGTTTCGTACCGTGAACACCGGGCAGCAGCTGCCCCCCCCTTCACGTTTCCAAGTTATTGCGAAGTGTTTTCATTATCAACAGCTGCATGACACAAACCGAGCGGCGGTGGATGAAAAATAATTAACAGAAACACCTGTGTATCCATGGTGATAACGCCACACACCACCTGCTCGACGTGTGATGAGCAGCATTGGGCTCTAAAATGACCAACACACAACAGAATTATTATGACCTTGTTCGGTTATTCCTTGGCAAATACATATTTTCCCGACTACATTCTCATGTCATTAACAATAATAATTTCTGAAACCATCAGGTAGTTCTGCCTGGTGTAGGTGAAAACCATGGAGCACAGCCATGCATGAAGACAGAGGCGTCTTTTCTTCAGGGCAGCTGTGTTCTTCCTGATGGATTTTCAACCACCAGTAAGAATTAGTAAAGCTCACATATACAATGTCAACTGGAAACTCCCCCATTTGTATATTCTGAACCATGTGCTGTCAACCAATAATACATGTTATTAATGAGAGGTCTGTGCTTTATGAGTGACCACTTTGATGATGCATTCAGAGATGAGAAGATGCTCAAACTTGTTATAATAAATACATCTTTAATAGACAAATAAAAAGTCAATTCTGTCTGTGTTCCTTCTTTCTTCTTCTCTCCACTCCCGCTCTACAGATAACTCTGTATAAGTTAATATGCAAAAAGTATTATGAGTTAAGTTTAAGTATTACAGTAGTTCGACAGGTATATTATTTGCACCCATGACATCACAACCTCCAGCTCCAAGCTCAACTGTTTGGCAGAGGTCGATATATTCAAAAATATTTAATGTGTTAAAAAAAAACATTTGTTTCTGTCGATGTCTTAGGATACAGAAAGAATTTCAAACAAACCAAAAAAAATATTCCTTTGTGTAGGATTCAATAAGCAAAAAGTTCTTAAAATAAAAATGCATATATATATATATATATACATATATATATATATATATATATATGAGAAATAGAATATATATATGAAATATAATATACATTTATGAAATATATAGATAGCTTATGTTTTATATTCTGCAGTTGAGCTGGAAGTAAAGGGTTAATATTAAAATATCAGTATTAGATCAGCATGTTACTTGTACCACAAAAAATATAACAAAAGCACACCACCATTAATATTAATTTAATTTTATTTAAAGACATTAGTGCTGCATTTCCCCAGCCTCCAAACCCCAGGCTGCACTGTAAGCTTAACGCCACAGTGACACTCCTGCTGATGTTCTTCGATGGGGACAGTGACCTGCAGCTAGACTTCGCATCACCATGGAGTCCTTTGGGGGTCTGATGGTTCCCCTCGGCACCCAAAGGGACCATCAGTGGAGGACCGTCTTCACCTGGGTGCAGGTTTCACCTGGTTGGCTGGATCAGCAGCCTTCAGAAAGGTTGTTGGCAGCATTGATGGCTGCCATGTGTGGGTGAAGCCACCAGCCCAGCGTGCAGCGTGTTACCTGCACATGACATTTTTGTATTCAGTTCAGTTTCAGGCTGTGTGTAATCACAAAATTTCTGGACATTTTTGTGGGCTTCCCAAATCAGCACACAACACAGGGTGCTGAAGCACAGCCCCATTTACCTGCAGCAGAAGTATCCTCTGCCAGGCTTCTGCATCCTTGGGGATGGGGGCTACCCCTGCTTCAGGCAGCCCATGGCCCTCAATACCCTCTCCGGACAACTTCTCCAGAACCAGCTCCAGGTGTGATTTCATGGTCACCTGTCCACAGCCAGATGTGTGGTGGAGAGAGCTTTTGGTACCCCAAAGAGCAGGTGGAGGTCCATCTTCAGTTTTTGGGTACTTCAGGTCCTGTGCAGGAAGGACAACACAATGCAGAAAAACAGAATTATGTATTTAATAATTAACCAAAGTTTTCCCATGTTTTTTACTGACAAGGGCTGGGGTGAATTTCCCCTCCAGCCCCCTTTCTGCAATGAACCCCCAACAGGATTTCATAGAAAAAGCTAAATGCAAACCATAACAATCGTGTTGTAGTATAACCTCAGCTTTCACTTACTCATAGCAGGTACCTGTGGCATTATGCCTCCCCGTGAACAGGCAGCAACCCTCCAGGCTATCAGGCCCCTGGTTTACTCATCCATCCCTAGAAAGAGCAAAACATTTAACCTTACAGACATCGAAGGGGAAACATGACAGTAATGACATGATATGCTGCGGATAAACCTCCGTAGCGGATACTGGCTTTATTCACAGGCTATCTGCCAAGCTAAAGGTTGCTATTAGCTGCCGTATCTAACGAGTTTTTATGACTGATAAAGCCCTCCCCACACTTCTAACATCAGTATCCTCTACAGCGAAGACGAACATTAATCCCATATTAATCACATCACAAACAGCGGTGTAGAGTTACAGGTATGGATGTTATACAGATAACTGTGTTTTACAGGTATCTGCAGATGACTGATGCAACCGAGAGCTACGAGGGGCGCCGCGACAATTAAAATACACCAATAAACAGAGATGTCTGAGTGGCGCTTCTGGTCATATAGTCCCTGTGCAGGGTCTAACCCGCTGGTTAATTTTATTTGCCTGATTATTCAGGCTAATGCTCGGACCCCGGCAGCTGTTAGCCCAACTAGCGTTAGCATTCGAGATAGCTGCTAGTCCAACTAGCGTTAGCATAACTGATAGCCGACCATTCGTGGTGCAAAAACAAACAAAAAAACAACGTACACAACAAATGAACTCAAAACAGCAACAGCTTATGGTGGTTGGTGGAAACAACACGTGTTTATAACTTACATTTGAACAGCGCAATCACATCCACTGTAGTCAGTGCAGAGCCACAGCTCACCGCCGCCATCGTCGCTGGAGGAAATGAGTACGTTGAGTGTCCACAGTTGCGTACTCAAAATCCAGGCCGATTTGAGTACATCATCTGGGTACTTTTGGATACTCATTTTTCGCATACTAAGCATACTGTTTTTCATTTTGACGCAGTATACTCAAAATTTTGAGTATTTCAGTATGGAAGTATGTGGTCAAGCAGGAATTGTCTGATCAGGTATCTACTAGTTATCCTGGACAGAAAGACCTGCCCACAGTCATTTGATTGACAGCTTGAGCCATCTGGTAAAAGCAATGACAATAGGCAAATGGAAAAGACAATGTCAAAATGGAATAAGCAAAAGCAATGATATGACTACGTTTGTATATTTTTTTATTATTGATTCTTTTATTGATTCTCTTTTTATTTCCAAATTTCTTTTATTAATTCTGTTTTTATTTACAAATGTCTTTTATTGATTCTTGTTTTATTTCCACATTTCTTTTTTTGATTCTCTTTTATTGATTCTGTTTTTATTTCCAAACTTCTTTTATTGATTCTGTTTTTATTTCCAAACTTCTTTTATTGATTCTGTTTTTATTTCCACATTTATTTCCTTTTAATATTGGCACTCCTGTGATTCCATAGAAGACAGAGGGCTCTGGCCATGTTCAGGTGATAACTTGCTCAAATGAGCACTTGCCTGGTTGCAAAACCTGGAGTCAAAGTGCACCTATGATAAACTATTTATTTATCGGCCAGTGGGGCAGCCCTTGGTGGCAATGCCTGCACATAGCTACTGATGGGTGGGGATTAGGACAGAGCAGCTTCGCAGTGTGACACCTCAGAACAGTGGACCAATGACCAAACTTATTACCTCCGCCAAGGAGGTTATGTTTTTTGGAGAGTTTGTCTGTCTGTCCGTCCGTCTGTCCATCCGTCTGTGAACAAAATCACTCAAAAAGTGATGGACGGATTTGGATGAAATTTTCAGGAAATATTCAGCATGGGAAAAGGAAGAACTGATTCGATTTTGGTGTTGATCCAGAGCAGCATCTGGCCACTATGGCGAGAAATGTGATTTCTGTGAATAACTACTGAACTAAAATAGATATCATTATGAATCCAGTTGCTAATGGTATGCTTTCATGGTCAAGGAATCTAAATATTGACATGAAATAAAGGCAGGAGTAATATTTATGGTCAAAATGACTATATGGCTGAGGACTGTGGCGTTGGCGGAGGTCTGCGCTCTCCAAGTGCTTTCTAGTTTCAAATGTTTTTCACTTTTGCAAATATCTGTTGAACCTGGACAAATTATTATTATTTCCTTGCCCAGTTCACCAGACAGGCAGCTCATGTTGTCCAGGCAACACTCTCTGACGACAACGATTCTCTCTCGGGAGATCAGGGCATGGCCTCTTCAGACAACGACACGCCTCTCTCGGATGGAGGACCAGTTCAGGTTAGTTCAGGGTCTTTGGAAGGGGGAATACCGCTCTTTCAGAAATGAACTGTCATTAATCTATAGGAGTTGTGCGGTAATACTGTAATAAAAAGTCCCCCTGTACTGTCTGGAATGTGGGGTCATGTGATAAGTAACATTAGGAATCATCCCTTATGTCACTGTGGTGTAGTTCATAATGTTACTGATCACATGATGAACCCCTCATCCAGTTCTACACAACACAGTGTGAGGCACTGCAGAACAGTGGTACAATATTTTCAAATGTTTGGCTGCGGTTCCAGAACCACAATCTAGGCTAAAGTACACTTAATAGCCCATGTTGCCTTCAATATGTCTATAATTTTTTTTGCGGCTCCATAGAGATTTTGTATTCAATTTCTCGTCCAAAATAGCTCTTTTGACAAGTTGGGTTGCCACCCTCAGTAGTTGTGTGGAAAAATAACAATCAACTCAAACACTGGGTTGGGACTCATTTGTGGGTCCCCTATTTTTTGTTTTGTTTTTAATAAATGATCATTTCAAAACATTTTCAAAATAACATTCCAAAAAAGCTTACATTTTCATCAAATATTACAAAATTATTTTTTAAGCAACTTTTTGAATAAATTAAGATATAAATCGCATAGTGAAAATAGCTGATCCACAAGCTCTCAGCGCAGCGGTCTTGGGCAAACATCAATTTCATCTTTTGGGTCACGATCCAAGAAGTTTAGGAATCACTTGTCAAGAATGTGGGGCCAAGTGATCAGTAACATTACGAATCGCACAACAGTGACATAACAGAGGTGATTGGTAAATTAACCAGACATCACTCCAATTCACCAGGAAACACTCTCTGATGATGGGGACGTATCAGACAAAGAAACACTGCTCTCTGATGCGGACTGTGACAGCATTCAAACCATCAACAGCCAACAAGTTCAGGTCAGTAGTGCTTGAATGTTCAGGGAACAAACCTTTGTTTGGTGCGTTAGGCATCCGAATCTCATTTAATAGATTCAGATTTTTTTTCTTTTTCTCTTTTTCTTTTTTTTTAACCTTGTCTTTTTACAGGTAAATATAGGACACATGCCCAGCATGTTTTTTCGCAACACCCTGCTGCACATAGGCGAGGTTTGAGGATCTTGGCACATTTTTAGGTCTCCAATACTGAAAGGGCCACCAGGCATATGCAAGATGGCCAATCTGTTCTTGGTTTAATGACGTGTGCAGCTCTTAAACACCATTTCTGACAAAAATTCAATACATCAGTGGTTCTCAAATTCTTAAATTCGAGGTCTTCCCTTAACTCTGTCACAGTTGGATTGTAGCACCTTTACACTGTGGCTGTACAAATGAATAAAAGAATGCATAAATGATTGTAAACAATAAATAAATGCATAAATCTAAAACACATTAAAATAAGAGATAAATATAAAAAATAGGTTATGTTATGGTTTTTTTTTTTTTTGGCACATTTATTTATTTTGCTGGGCTTTGATGCAACCCTCGTAGTGCTTAGCTGTTTTTCTTATCCTCTTTAATTATTTAATTGCTTCATAATTTCTCACCCACATAGGACACCGCTTCATCTGATGGCCATGAAGCACTTTCCGATGACCTTACAGGAGACTCTGATGAGGAAATGAATCTCTCAGAAGAATGCAGTGACTCATCTGTTGTTACAGACCCGAATTTGGACTCGCCAATAACTTCGACAGGTACAACAACCAGGGCAGAAGCCTTGTTGATGATCTTGTCCCACGCTGCCCAACACAACATTAAAGGGACTCAACTTGTAGATTTACTCAAATTAATCAATCAATTATTTGGAAAAGATGTTATGCCCAGTTCGAAGCATTATTTTAATAAGCTCTTTATGATTAATTCTGAGTCTGTAGAATTCCACTTTTACTGTGACAACTGTAAAGTCAACATCGGCACTAAGCAAGAAATAGAAGAAAAAAATATCACACACTGTGCAGAATGCCAAGTTCCAGTACAGGTTGGTGCCCTGAACAATGCAAGGTTCTTCATCAATGTCCCAATTGCTCCTCAAATACAGCATATCCTTGAAAATCCCGAGGTTCAGAAAGAGTTGACATACAGAGTAGATCGACCACACAACACAGATGGAGTCATTTCTGACATTTATGACGGTGACTTGTACAAAAAGCTATCTGGAGCTGGTCAGATTTTATCGGATGTTAATAACTTGTCATATACTTTTAACTCTGATGGTTCACCTGTGTTTAAATCCTCACAGTTTTCAATTTGGCCTATTCAGCTTCACCTGAATGAGCTTCCACCAAAAATGCGCTTCAAACATGTTGTTCTTGCTGGACTTTGGTTTAGTCCAAAGGAACCAAATATGCAGGTTTTCCTCAAGCCTTTTGTAGACCAAGCAAAGTTACTAGTGTCCAAAGGAGTGTCTTGGAAGAAAAATGGAAGTGGTCAACAGCAAAGTTGTAGGCTTGTGTTGTTGTGTTGACTCCAAGGCACGGCCTACCATGCAGAATACAACACAATTTAACGGGTACTTTGGATGTGGCTTTTGCCTCCACCCAGGCAAATTGGTGGGAAGGACGGTAAAATACACTGTATCGGAGGAAGAGTACAGTGATAGAGATGCAGAAGGAATGTTGAGGGATATGGAATTGGCATTTGTTGGACAAAACCTATCAGAGGGGTTAAAGGTCCATCTCCCTTGATTAATATGCCACACTTTGATATTGTGTGGGGATTCGTGTCTGATTACATGCATGCGGTTTTGTTAGGTGTGATCAGACAAGTGACAGAACTGATGCTACACAGTACCAATAAACCTTACTATATTGGCAGTCCTGCCAAAGTGAGGGTTGTTGAAAACCGACTCAAAACCATGCAGCCACCTCATCTGATCACCCGTTTACCTAGACCCCTAAGTGAATGCAAATACTGGAAGCCTCCGAATGGCAGGCATGGCTTTTGTTTAACAGCTTGCCGTGCCTTGAAGGTGTAATCAATGACCGTTACCTCAAGCACCTTGGCCTACTAGTTTCTGTGGTTTTTCTTCTTATGAAGGAGAGAATTACTTTTCACGAAGTTAACCAAGCAGACGTAATGCTCCTTGAGTTTGTCATTCAGTTACAGCATCTCTATGAGGAAAGTGCGATGACCTTCAGTGTTCATCTACTCACTCATCTGGCCAAATCTGTAAAACAGTGGGGTCCATTGTGGGCGGACTCTGCATTCGAGTTTGAAATGGGAAATGGGAATCTCCTAAAAATGGTCCATGGAACCAAAGGTGTTGCCCATCAAATAGTCACAAAGTTCTTGCTGTATAGGTCGATAGAGTTTTTCTCCAGTCATTATGCAGTTAGTGACCGTGTGCTTAGGTTCTGTAAGGAGATGAACGAATACACGAAAGTCCAGAAATTTTTACGATGGCAGGACACAACAGTTGTCTTGGATTCTGGAAAACCAAAATGTGTCTCACAGAATGAGCGGAATGCCTTCACCTCTGCACTGATTGAGCCCCTACATGAGATTCTTGTTCACAACAGAATGATACACAAAGATTTGGTCTACACCAGTGAAGGCTATCTCCGTACAAAAAGACAAATTGATTCTTGCATACGCTTGACAGGTGGATGCTTTGGCCAAATTGAGCAGATCATCTCATATGGCTCAGGAGCAGACATGACATTGGCTTATTGTTCAAACCCTTTGGCTCGCATACTGCCTCCTTTAAGCTTCCGTCATCACTGGGGTTTGTGTCACACATTTCACGTGTGACTGAAGGTTAATCCCTGATTAAAGCTATGGTCGATGATTTGAAACCGTTGGACAAATTTGAAAAAAAACGCAGCCTGCCCCCCCTTCACTCACCTCTCCCCTCAGTGTTCCAAGATCCCGCCCCCAGCTCGTGTCGCCATAACAACAAGACCCCTCGAACAGAGCTACAAGCGGCTGGCTAATGTACCAACAACAAACTCAATCAAAAACAGCTCAGCTCAACTGAAAGTATCGAACACGACAGTCATCCCCCTTGTAACACACAGCGGTAGCCATTTCAATTGGACTGGCAGCGAAGTGGGTCTGGCGCCGCCAGAGCAGAGCCGATTGTGGGGGAGGATTAATCTTTCTCGGCCTGTCCTCACCAGCTCAGTTTACAATGCTAACGATGAGTGGCTAACAGGCTAACATGTATTGACAGCGCCTACCCGCTCCGCTACAAGTCATTAGCCAGTGTAGGCACAGACTAACCAGAGCTATCCAACAGACATCTCCCACTGTAGTAAATAAAGCTATTACCTGTACAACCAGGGGCAGAATGGCCGTTGCTGAAGGTCTGATGGCCGACTGAGGCTATTAGTCAGCCGGCGAACAGGCCTCGACCGGCCGGTCGGAGCTCCGTTGGGCCCCAGGGGAGAGAGGCCAAGGCCCGAGGAAGCAGACCCGGCTTACGGTGCACCGCGTGGGGCATCAGGGAGGCCCTGCCCGGGGCCCCTGGATGGAACTATCGGAGCTGGAGCTCCATGGGCAGGGGGCAGCAGTACTGGCTCTAGGCCCCCTGGACAAACACTGGAACGGCGGGGAGAGGTCGTTCGGATAGCCAGCAGCCAGCAGTACTCAACAATCCCAAATCATTCTGCAGCTTCTTCCACTGTACGATAATCCAATGTTAAGTCTCCGTTGGGACCTGTATTGCTCATATTTCTTCTTTACTTCAGCCTTTTCCTCGAAACTTTCACGTTTCCTTCCCTTCGATGTGGAGGGTAACAGAAGCAGCTTCCTGGTTTCGGCGCTAGGCTTTTCCGGCTCCATGATAGTTAAGTGGCTAACGCTGCTAGCTGCTCACCGGTATATGACGGAGGTAGAGGGGAGGAGGCAGAACCATGGGCAAGACGCTGCGTAGTGAGGGAGACAGGGGATTGGATGGACTCACGGACCAATCCGAACCGCGCGGGTACGGCGGTTTGGATTGGTCAACTAGTATGCAGCTTTGCAGCAGATATACTGAATGGATTTTTTTTGGTCTTTATATCGTGTAGATGGGACCATAGGACCATAACGGCCCTATAAACAGTGTTATTAAGATGTGCAAAGCTTCCAAATCGTAGACCATAGCTTTAAGTTGGTCTGCGTTGATGACCTTGCTCAGAAGTGTTTGCTTTTGATGCCAGCTAATGAGGTTTATGTTTGCAGCTTCCCAAATCAGTACGAGAGGGATTGAAGAAAAATGCACAATGTTACAGGTTTGTGCAACAGAGATGAAAGAATTCTGCTCAGTGTTCAATGGTTTTAAGTTAACTATCAAAACTGAGAGGAAGAGAGAGGAGAAGAAAGAGGCTGAGGAAGAGGAGGAGAGGAAGAGTCAGACTGTGTTATAATATTCCTAGAAGGGGGCTTCTAGGTTCGGCTGCCCGAACGACTGTTGCATCCAAGAGGTCGAGGTCGTTGTGCAAGAATATCAGGATTGAACCGGCTAATCAAAAGTGACACAAAATTTATCCATGGATTGCCTTGCTATTCTATATACGAGTTTCGCACACAAAAAAAAAGTGTGTGTGTGGGGGGGGGGGGGGGGTTAAAAAAAAGGTTGAAAACTCATATTCCTGTTTTAGAATGGAAAGCTGTAAATGGGGGAAAAAACCTGGTTCATGGTATTGTCACCTATGAAGTTGTTAGTTTTCTTTTCTTTTTTTTTGCAATTATTTGTTGTATTTTTTTTGGTTTGTCTCATCAATTCTCTTGGTAAATTGTTATTGTCTATGTGCTTTTTGTTTTCTATTTCCTTTCTTTGAAAAGAAAAAAGAATAAAATTTAAGTAGGGAAAAAAGTTAAATAGATAAATAGTATTACACTTGATGTGTGTTGTGAGCAGAGCATCTGCTGAAACGCTCAATCAGAGTGATTCAGTCACTTAAAGAGAGTCCAGGTGAGGCTTTAGAAGCAAAACAGACTGGGGAGTATCGGTCTATAGCCATGAAAACAAATGCAAAGCTGAAGTCAATCGATCCAGGTCAGTTTCTACAAAGTCTTGTAAACAATCTAGAGAAGTGCTTGTCTTTTGAAGATGAGACCGTACTGGACCTCAGCATCCTTGACCAACGTAAGTGGCCATCAAAGCTAAACATTCGCCATGGTGAAGAAGAAGTAAAGCGACTGTGCAAGTGTTTTAACTTGTGCACAGACCCAAGCACTCAATGGGATGCAGGACCTACTAGAAGACCCCAGTAGTGAGCAGTGAGTAGTGAGAAGTTTCTCTCCACCCCAGTGCTTGACTCCCCCTGCTGGACGGGCTCGACAGTGCTGTCCGTCAAAGTAGTACTACGAGTTTGAAAGTCGAAGTGCGAGTTTAAAGTGGTACTTCGAGTTTAAAAAAAAGTTGAAGGGACAAAACCACAAAGACAACAGCAAAAAAAGACAAAAGTGTTCTTTAAAAAATGTCGAAGGAGAAAAAGAAAAAGTGGAAGGGAATAAAGACAAAGTATTAGGGGGAAAAAATAAAAATTTAGGAGACAAAAAAATTAGGTGTAAGGATATAAAAACAAAGTTGTAGGAGAAAAAACAAAGTGTGAGGTGAAAAAAAATACAGTGGAAGGAAATAAAGACAAAGTGTTGAGGAAAATATAAAAATTTAGGAGAAAAAATAAAAATTAGGATACAAAAAACAAAGTTGTCGGAGAAAAAGTAAAGTGTGATGCAAAAAATAAAGTGTGAGGTGAAAAAAAAATAAAGTGGTAGGACAAAAAACAAAGTGGTAAAAAAAAAACAACATACACACTTATGTCCCCTAGGGGGCTCTGTAGTGTTCTGATGCAGTTTTACGATATGACATGTTGTCTCCAGAAAGCTGATATGAAGCAAACCTGATTTTTCACTAATGTTAGCAGGTATGTCTCCCTGAGGTCCAAGTTAGTCAAAATAGTGGATCTGCCAGCCCACAACGTGCCACAATCTTGTACATATTCTATCTTCACTGCATCTTTTTTTAAGCAGTGCTGAAGGCAACTGCTTCTATACATGACAATGTCTGTGTGGGGGGTATGTTGTCTCATGAACAGGGGTGTAAAGTAACTGAGTACAGTTACTTAAAGCAGATGTATGGAACTTTTGAGCCTGAAAGTATTCTCTCTAAAGTCTGTTACAGTGCAGCGCTGCACTGTAACAGAGAGAATGTCCCCTCCCCCTCCCCTCTGCAGCGCTCTGCCCTTTATAGGGATAATGCAACTTTCGTCCCCGAGTCGGGGACACATATCCCGAGACGCTGCACGATGTGCAACAGGAACGGGATTACAGCAAAAAAGCAATATGCACATTGTTCAGCAATGTCAGACCTGCTTATCTCAGCTTCCATTTATAAAATATAGATTTTTTTAAGAAATGAACTGCCACATAAATGCCTTAAAGGTATGAGGTGTGTAAGTCAGTATCATCAGCGTGTCTGTAGATGAGTGAGTGGAAAATAGTGGGTGTAGCGTGTTGGATGGAGCAAACCAAACTAATAACCAGGCCAAAGCCAACCAAACAAAAACATGGTGCCGTCAGGATCAATCAATCAGTCTTTATTTGTATAGCGCCAGTTCATAACAAGTGTTATGTCAAGACACTTTACAATACAGCATAAAGCTCTTCATATTATGGATACACATATATGCATAGATACATATATACATATAAAATACACATATACATATATATACAAATATATACATCCAACACCCAACATGAATCCATATAGCCAATCATGGATCCCTCCATCATGGCGGCAAGAAAAAATCTTCTGTTAAGCAGCAGGAAATCTTGAATGTGGATCCCAGTCTCATGATGAACAGCAAATCCACACGATGCTGTGATGGTGTGAGGGCAAAGGAAGGGAGGTAAGAGGACACAAGTGGACTAGAATAAGAACTAAAGTTAGGGACAGGTTCATGGACCTGTCATCTGATTTATTAGAGGCTAGCCTCTTGAGATGCTACATCTCATTTTCAGGAGGGCCCTCATGTCTGAATGGTTGTGGTGATCATTTTATAGAAGTATAGTCAATGATAATTCTTACTGAAAATAAGAATTTATGGTAGTGACGAACTCATGGGTGCCCAGAACACAAGGTCATCCCAACCATATTTGTCTCCATTAAGTATAAATGTGTTAAAGGCCTCTTGAGATGTGACATCCCATTTTCAAGAGGGACCTCATGCCTATGAGGAAATAAAAAAAAAAAAAATCAAAAAATCTGAAATAAAAGTCCATCATAGATCAGCGATCAGTAACACACCTTAACCTCTTGAACTGGTTCACAGTAATTCACGGTTGATCCACGTTGACACTCCTGAACAACTGGGTGAAATATCTCCAACAGCTGGTTGGTCTGCTCACAGTGAAACACAGGAGAGAAAGTGTCCTCAGCCTACCAGCTCAGTATTTATACAGAACCGGCTCTCTGATGTCATGATCCACAACTTTCCAGGGTTTCATTCAGCTCATTAAAATTCAGATGGAACTGCAACACAGAGAGATTCAAAAAATAACAAACAAGAAGCTGTGAATTCAAATCAAAGCAAACATCAGCTTCATCATTTGAGATGGGATTTATGGCTCTTTGGAGGGAGCCGGCTCTTTGAGATCCGTTCGTTTCAAAGAGCCGTTCAAAAGACTGGCTCATTTGGCTCATTTTTATATTTATTCACTTTTAAGAGGCCAGCATGGGTTTAGTTCATTTTATCCTGGAAATAATCTCAGGGAGGAATGATGGGCTGAGATTTGGATCAGAATAATTTCAAACTTAGATTTCCCACCAATATTTGAGTTTGAATTCTTCTGAAATATTGATTCGAGCTTCATTTGACATGTGCGGACAAGATTTTAAAGTTTTATATGGATTCATTGTATATATTCCCTTGACATATCCCTCTGAGTTGACAGTGAGATCACTATTTACCCTTTGTATAAAGTGTGTGTATGTGTGTAAAACTACTTATGTTATTCATGCAACACCTAAATACTCATAAATAAACAATAAAAAACAAAGCAGGCTACAATGAGGTTCCATGCAAAAGCTTTTAGTGAAAAAACTTCCACACAAAATATTTTTAAAATAAATAAAATTGCAATAAATTAGAGGAAAAAATGTGCATCCCACTAGTATTACTAATAAAACTTTACAATGGACTACTGAACTGTCCTGAGATGCATTTAATTCATTTGTCTGTTTGTAAAGCACTTTGTGCTACATTTTTTTTGTATGAAAAGTGCTTTATAAATAATTTTTGATTGATTGATATAGTTGCCTTTTTAAAACAAACAAATAAATAAATAAATGAAAATAGAGCTTAACCCTGAGGAGGACTCCTGAACTGAGTGATTGGGTGACTAGTAGCCTATACCTGACCCACAAAAACAGAAGACCAGTCCCTTTACTCTGAACCATAACCCCAATAACAAAATCAAGTGGAAACAAAATACATGACCTTCCCAAAATAATGACGACGACGGACAATCCTCCCCCTCGTTCAGGCTGCTGTTGACTGCACTGCCGACACTGAGGCACTCACGTGTAGGGAGCGTGCACAACTTATGTGCACATCTTACTAACCCTCCTCCCCGTGCTCTCTCCGTCTGCCAATTTCGACGCACCTGCTTGTTTTTTTTTTACTGAGGCACTAACCTGAAGGGAGCGCGCACAACTCATGCGACATTTGCATGCCATAAGCGCTGCGCTCCTCCCTATGCCCTCTCTCTCCGTCTCACTCAGTGTAGGAGAATGGAGGAGCCTGTGTGAGCTTGTGTGTGGACCATAGGTGTGAACTCAAGGAGAGAGAGAAAAAGAACGGCTCCCAACCAATCGCGACTCGGCTCCCATCGTTCATGTTAATGAGCCGTTCAAAAGATTCGGTTCGTTCGTGAACGTCACAACTCTATTCATCATTACTGTCTGGACGTTTTTCTAATTCGCCTACTACATACTGCGTATGTAGTAGGCACTGCCTACTACATACTACACTGTAATGCAGTATGACTGTTCTGTTGGTTTATTTTGTAGTATGTTACACTGGTTTTCAGTTCAAGGAATACTGAAGTTGGCTACGGCCAGTGGTGTAGTGGTCCCTTGAGAAGTGGGTATACTCTAAGTTTTGGCCTTTTTTTTTTGAGTAGTACAGAAAAAAAGACGGTTTTAGAACCAGTGACATGTAAGACTTCTCTATTACCCAAAAATCTGTCATTTCTACGTGCTCACTATTATAAAATGATCATGACTTAATTAGGAGCAGTTTGTAGTTACTACTGGTCACACAAGCAGAATGGATGAATGTAAAATGTATTCATCATGAGGCAAACATGGTGTTTCGGTTATTTTTTGAACTTTTATTTAAATAAAACACTTTAAATCTGAAGTTGATAATTCATTCTTGTTAATATTTAACCTTAAATAAAACAAATCATTCTCTTCCAAACATCAAAACCATTCAGATAAACTTAAAAGTGCACTGTCATAAAGTTGAAATAAATTATTTAGTTTTCAATAGCTGAACAGAATCTTAAACAAATATGTTACAATGAACAAGAATATAAAAATAGTTTAGATTTACATCAATTTGTGTCATATAGTACAATCAGGGTGCTGACACTTACACCAGGACATGTGAATAAAATACAAAGGAAAATAAAGTACGCTCTCACACACACATACATACCCACACACACACGCATGCATGCTCGGGGGCGACCATATGCAATCCAAAAAAACCCCAAACAAATCAAAAACAAACGAGTGCTAGAGCTCCCAGGACTTAAATATATGCAAATATATGAAAAATAAATGCAAAAACTATTAAAAAATATATGCATTCACTTTCTCAACCCAGCACATCTGACCATCTGACCTTTGCTCATACTACAGTATATTCCAGACAGATTTGCTTTCTGCAGGAGTTTTCACACTGCACTGTCTAGAGCAGAGAAGAGGCAGCACGATGACTCTTTAACCAGGTCCTTGTATATTTTCCAGGATCAAACTTGGAAGTTGGTGGGCCGTTAATATTAATCATCATTAAGTGTGAAATGTTTGAGATGAGCAGGACAGCCCTCTTGTCTGAGCATATATTATTCATTAGGCTGAAGTTTCTCTCACACTCTGCTGTACTCACGGGGAATGTTTTCATACAGTTTATGAGTGGTTTTAGGTCATCAGGCTCACTACTGGGGTCTTCTAGTAGGTCCCGCATCCCATTGAGTGCTTGGTCTGTGCACAAGTTAAAACGGTTGCACAGTCGCTTTACTTGTTCTTCACCATGGCGAATGTTTGGCTTTGATGGCCACTTACGTTGGTCAAGGATGCTGAGGTCCAGTATGGTCTCATCTTCAAAAGACAAGCGCTTCTCTAGATTGTTTACAAGACTTTGTAGAAACCGGCCTGGATTGATTGACTTCAGCTTTGCATTTGTTTTCAGGGCTATAGACCGATACTCCCCAGTCTGTTTTGCTTCTAAAGCCTCACTATATTTCTCACCTGGACTCTCTTTAAGTGACTGAATCACTCTGATTGAGCGTTTCATCAGATGCTCTGCTCTGAGGAGAGTTATAGAACGAGACTGAAGCTCCTGTGACAGGAGACTTAGTCCATGAAGAGTGTCATACATGAGCCCAAGGTCACAAATAAATTCTGGACTTTGAACACGGTCTAACAGACCTCTGTACATCTGCCTGTCTTTGGTGGACCTCATCTCATCACTGGAAGCATTTTTAAAGTGCTGCACAAGAGCTCCCAGGGATGTCCAAACAGCACGAACAGTCCGGAAGCTACTGGCAACCCAGCGTACATCCAAGATTCTGCCAATGCGAAGAAGCTGAGAGCCTACTTCAGCTGCTGCATTTACAAGTTCACATTCATTTTTGCTTGAAACACTATACAGAGAGTAAAGTTGTAAAGTGACTGACAGAGTTTACCTCATCAACTGCATCTGACACAGCAAGTTCAAGTCTATGGTTCATACAGTGCCATACAAAAAGCTTTGGGAATCTTGAAGTCAGCCTGGTTGCTACTCCAGATTTCTTTCCTAGCATTACACTGGCTCCATCAGATACAAATGTTACCCAGTTTTCACGAAGCCACTCCTCTGTAAATTAGTTAAACAGGTAAGTAATGCCTGTACTATGCCATCAGCTCTCTGATTTTCCAGTTCAACAAGTTCCAGGAATATGAACTCAGGATCTTGTTCTTGAATTGATGCTTTGATAGAAACTGTCATGATAGCTTTGTGCCTTAAAGGAAAAGTTCGGTTCCTGCAGCTTTTACATTGTTTATAGAATGAAGAACAACAATATACTCACCCAGAAGGCTTTCCTGATGCAAACGGTGCTTCGGGAGATACTTAGATCCAAAATCGAGCAGCGGACACCGATATAATGGTAGCCTGTAGGGCATAGATCGCTGCTCCTAAAAACTGCATTAATCGTCCAAAAACTCATGTTTTTCACCAATATTCCATCATGATTTGCTCCGAAAGGACCGCCATTGCAGCCTGTGTCTCTCCACACAGCGCTGTGTGGCTGAACTAACCTCTGAACTGACGAGCTGTTTACATGCCCTTTGTGCATGCGCAGTGCGGCTCATTGTTTCAGGGGAAGATCGGCAGCTACAAATCAACTTTCTTCTTCCAGTTTTGTGCAATATGGACGAATGTCTATGGGATGAAGATGTTGTGGAGGAGGACTTTGAATATGATGGACGTCCTTACAGTTTGGAGCCACAGTATACAGATATACAGATAAGGAAGCGATCGCAACGCTCCAGAGAGTACTGCGCATGCGCAAAGGGCATGTAAACAGCTCGTCAGTTCAGAGGTTAGTTCAGCCACACAGCGCTGTGTGGAGAGACACAGGCTACAATGGCTGTCCATTCGGCGCGAATCATGATGGAATATTGGTGAAAAACATGAGTTTTTGGACGATTAATGCAGTTTTTAGGAGCGGCGATCCATGCCCTACAGGCTACCATTATATCGGTGTCCGCTGCTCGATTTTGGATCTAAATATCTCCCGAAGCACCGTTTGCATCAGGAAAGCCTTCTGGGTGAGTATATTGTTGTTCTTCATTCTATAAACAATGTAAAAGCTGCAGGAACCGAAGTTTTCCTATAAAGAAGATGCCTCGTCAATTAGGACAGCTAACTTACTGGATGATGCCATAATGTTACTGACCATTTTGCTCTGCATCTCACGAGCAACATGTTTTATAATTTTTGTTGCACTGTAACGTGAATGAAGTATTGAGCCCATTTTTACACCATTTAGTACCTGAAGCTCAATGAGGCTCTCATGGTCAGAAAAGGGTTGTTTCTTTTTGGCCAGATGGTCCGCTGTTCGAAGCACAGCTTCAGTTTCCTTCATGTAGGACTCAGTCATAGCCTCCACTGCATTCTCAATGGCAGCTTTTTTCTGTTGCTCTGCCTACCTTCACAGCCTGAGTGTGGGCCTTGGACAACGCATGTTTCCTCACCTTATTTCTCAAGACCGACAGATTTGTTGTTCTACTTCCCTGGCCAGACACTTGAAGTTCACAGTTCATCCATTCTTTTGAGAGTGATACACTTTGCTCCTTGTTGATCCCAATGTAGTTCACACTGCTACAGACCAGACATCCTGTGAAGCATAAACAAACAATGGAACTACTGGTACTACACACACACACACGCACACACACACACGCACACACACACAGACACACACACATCCCACTCCAGAAAACATTCAACTGGCTAAAGACAGAAAACTAAAGGTTTCTCTGCCTTGGCAGACAGCAATGGCCATCCACTCACAGGTAATTCAATTCAGTTTTCATTCAGTTTAAATGGACTGTACTGTCAAGGTAAACATGTTAAATTTCCATAAATACTGTACAAAACAAAACATGCGATGAGATGTTGGTTGTATTTTTTTGGAACTTCTTTTCTTGTCACAGCAGCTTACAAATTTTTCCACTGTGATTACAGGCTCCTCAGAACACTCTGTGCTGTATGAAACGTTGCATGAGGATAACACCAAAGATGAACGTGATGAAGCTTGGTCTGGTCCCTCCAGTGGCAGAACAGCTGTTTGCACAGATGAGAAAAAATAATTACTGCTTGACCCAGCAACTACCATCGACGCATCTGTTCCTCATGAGGAATATAATGGAACACTATTACAACATCAAAAACCATAAAAGAATCAGGAACATACAAAACATATTTGGAAAAAAGTGGCGATGAACAGCCATCACCAAGCTGTATTAGGAAGAGTTTCTACCTGCACTTGCACCCCAGCTTGAATCTTGAAGTTATTTATTAATCCTCTTTTAACTGAAATTATGTAAATGTGTGTAATGTGGTGAGAGAGGGTGTGTGTGTGGTCTCTGTCATATGTGGCAGGTGAGGAAATACCAGAACATTTCAGCTCTTTACTGCTTATATGATTCTTCCAATTGTATAGCTTTTTAATTATGTACATCTTTTTTTAATGATATGTTCATATTCATTTATGTGTTTTGGTGTCAGTGACACTGCAGATGCAGAGCAGCCCAGCACTTCACTGAGGTCGAGGCCTCAATCGCCAGGGAGCAAAGCGTGGCTACAGGAGTCTCAGCAGTGGACGTAGGAGTCCTGGCCAATAGACTGGATGGTGGAAGACTGAAGAGCCGGACAGTCTGCCTCAGCTGGTCCCCAGGTTCCATCCTGACGTCCAGCCACCTGCATCATCATCTGCCTCTGCCCCCAGCCCCATGGAGCTGTTCAAGCTTTTTTTGGACACCAGAACAACTTAAGTTTTGTGTCAAGACACAAATAAAAATGCAGAGAAAAACAAAGCTGCTGGAAAAAAAATCCACCTGGGTTCCAGTCACACCTGAGGAAATGTGCAAATATAAGGGGCTAGTTTTTTATATAGGTGTCCTAGATGCCAAATACAAAAGATTTTTGGAGTTCAAAACATTTTTCCATGTCCCATCTCCTGGCATGGTTATGTCCAGAGACAGGTTCCTGCTCATTTCACAGAATCTTCACATCTACGCCTTGAATGACAGGAAGAAAGGTCCAGAGGATTATGACAGGCTGCACAGGCTCCGCCCTCTTTATGACGGTCTAAAAACCACCTGCATGGCTGTCTACCATCCTCAGAAGAACCTGGCTGTGGACGAACGAATGGTGGCCACCAAAGCAAAACTTGGCTTGAAACAGTACATCAAAAACAAGCCAAAAAAGTGGACATCAAGCTTTTTGTCCTCACAGATTCAAGTGGCTACACTGTAGACTTCAACATCTACAAAAATAAATCAGTCAGTGGGATGGGTCTTTTCTCTGATGCTGTGGTTTCACATTTAACAAAGAATTCCTGGGGTCTGGTTATCACATTTATTGAGATGCCATCCACGACAAAGAACGCTCTCACGAGAAGGTTACCACGAGGATCCATAAGCTGGATTAGGAATGGGCAGCTCCTCTTCGTGAAGTGGATGGACACAAGAGAGGCATCTATGTGCTCCACTCTGCCTACTCAGGAGAGACAGTGACGAGAGGAAGGAAGACCTGCAGTGGGTATGAGAGGGTGGAATACCAAGACCAACCAGTGTCGGGGGTACAGCTGGTACATGGGTGAAGCTGACCTCCCTGACCAGCTGATTTGGTATTATTCCACAGCCAGGAAGAGCGTGAAATGGTACAAAACAGTCATTCACCACTTTCTGGACATTGCTGCAACCAACAGCTCCATTGTCCATCAGCAGCTTTGTGCCTCCAGAGGAGAGCACCCGCTGACCCATCAGGGCTTCATGAGCTCCTGTCCGCTGGGCTGTGTGGGACGTCCCAGGACATGTCTGTACCATGGATGTATTATAAGAACTGGACAGCGTGGCTCTGCCTTCTACCAAGTAACAGTTTTGAAGCCATAATATCCCCCGTCGGGGTGCCGCCATTGTGCAGCCAGTGGAGAATCTGGACCATATTTGGACGCAGCTGTCGTAAACGGTCGCAAAACTCCGCAGCGTACAGCGTACAGTCCTGGAACCTTACGAAGCTGCTCTACGCACAAAAACTTTGCCTTTCCCGCTCAGTTACGAATTGTACAAACCCTTATCAAAGTTAAATATCTCAAGAAACTAATTTTACACTGCAAAAAACCCCTGTCTCAATTTAAGAAAAAAAAAACTTGTTTGGAGTAGAAAAAGACTAGAAACAAGTCAAATTTACTGCCAGTGCAGTAAGAAAATTTCACTTGCTAAGAATTCTTGAAATAAGACAAAATATCTAGACTTTAAGAAAGACAGAAATGTCTTGAAATAAGTAATAAATCACTTGTTATGAGCACTGTATTAAGTCAAATTAACTCAAAATTGGCCTGTCAATTCTTTTTTCTTTCTTAATTTGAGTGAAAAAATCCTATAACTAGAGCTACTAAAGATTATTGTTCTTAATAAAAGAGTGTGTTCTATTCAAATTTGAGAGAAAAAATCTCATAACTAGAGCTACTTAAGATTATTGTTCTTAATTTAGGAGTTTGTTCTATTCAAATTTGAGTGAAAAAATCTTATAACTAGAGCTACTTAAGATTATTGTTCTTAATTTAGAGTTTGTTCTATTCAAAATTGAGTAAAAAAATCTATAAACCAGAGATACTAAACTAGTTTATTACTCTTAATTCAAGTGTCATGATTAGCATTTCTGTCTTAAATGAGATTTTCTTGTGAATTAAATTAATCAGCACACATAATGCATTAACATTTATTTATTTATTTATAATCTGGCTCAGCTCAAACGACAGACCATCAGTAAAAACACAAAAGTATGAATGTAAAGTTACTTAATTATACATCCTATTATTCAGTAAAAGAAGTTGTATTGATTGGAGCCTTTTTAAATCCCACTCACTATTTTCAAAAATGCCTTATGTTTTGCATAATTTGATACTGAACTGAATGAATTACAGAAATTCAATCTACATCTATAGAAACAGGTGAAAAAGCTTACTTGGGTTGGGACTACACTCGAACATTACTTTAAAGATGCTATGAGGAGGATTTATTTCCGGCAGTATAAAGACTCGGTAACCCATGAGCACGTGCGGCGACGCACATGCTCAGACATGACCCAAGACATGACACAACCAAAGCGTGTGTTTGTTGTGATGCTAATAAATGCAGCTCAGACCTTCCTCAGAACTCTGCATTGCTTTACAACTTCTTTTTTCAACAACTTACAGGATGCAAAGCGATGAGGTAATGTATCTCTTTCTAGTTACGTAGCGGTAGTTTTTGATGTGTGACAAGCAGTTTTTGGAAAACTTAGTATTGTAGTTTTGTAGCCGGCTATATATCTCTACTTACAGCCCGGTGCTCTAAGACGTGTCCGAATAATATAAATTTGATCTAGTTTTAATTGTCTTGTTCCTAAAGTTGAATATCCAGGCCAGTCCAGCCCTGTCCAACCCGACCAGAAAGCTAAGGAATAGCATTTATAGATAACCTATTTTGATGCTATAAAACTCATCTTAAAGTGTGTATTTGGATCAAGCATACAACTAAAAGTAAGACTTTTTTGGAGTAACTTAAAAACTCCTCATAGCAACTTTAAGTGCAATAAAAGCTTTGCAAGCAAACAGCCAAACACAATGTGACATGACATCCCTTAATACTAATAATGCAATACTTCTGTTCCACCACCTTACATGTTTGGAAACATAATTAACTGCCATTAACATTTGAAACTATTGAAGAATTACCACTGAAACACAGCCCTACACTGCTGCCACGCAGAACATGTGTGGCACATGGGGTTGAGATGGCTGAGAAATAATCCATATGAACCAACAGAAACAAAGACTTTCAACTGTGTCAGTGTTCTTATCTCTAGTGCACAGCTCTACGTCCCAATAAAGCTTTTCCACTCTGACATGGCTCGTTTGTATGAGGGAGTGTTGTCTCCCTCATGAAGTGAGTCGTGTAATATTTCTGTCTGTATGACTGAGAGGAGGGTTGCCACACACTTTGGATATGTCAGGTGGATGGTGTAGTAGTAAGCCATCAAATACAGTAGACCTTGACAGAGTTCTTCCTTGGCAAAGGTGGTGATGGGAGTGGTTCCAATGGCGATCAGGCAGCAGGACCCTTCAAAAAGCAATAGAGGGCTGGAGAGAGGTCTCTTCTGGAGGTAGATGGTGGGATCCTCTGTTGGCTACACAAAAAAATAATCATCAACTTAACCCCAAAAAATTAATACATACTAAAGTCCCTCATGTGCCAAAGTGATTCTTCTCTAAAAAAAAACATGTAGTAAAATTGTTAAATCTTAATTTTTTTTTTTTTTTACTTTCGCCGCTTCAAGTATTTCCAAAAACTCAAAAACAATCCCTACTTAACTATGGATATAAATGTTTTTATTATTTTTTAAGTTTTAAGTTTTTAAAAAACAGGGGTTTTATAACAAGTGTGTAAAAAGGGAAAAACCTAAAATGTGTAATTTTTCAACATATGTTGCAAAGTGGAGTATTTTGGGTGAGGTTATTACAGCCATAACAAGGTAAATAATTCATAGCTAAACTGATTTTGAAGTATTATTTGTTTAACGAGCAATTAAAGTTTATTTAAGCATTTTACATTTAAGTCCCTCATTTGCAGAAACAGTTCCTCAAACAAAATATTACAGAAATACTCAATTTTATTTATCTTTTTTTTTACTTTCACTGCTTAAACTTTCCAACAACTCATGACCTAACTATAAAGTTTTTTTTTTAAGTTTATTTTGTTTTTACACACTTGTTACAAAAACCCCTGTTTTTTCATGGGCAAAAACCTAAAAACCTAAAATGGGTAACTTTGAACATATGAAAATACTATATACTTAGTATATAGTATATAGTATATTGTATAGTATATTGTATAGGAACTTTATCCTTTAATGTTCAATACTTGCACATATTCTCTTACTTGCACATATTCTTCAGAGTTTGATATTTTTATATATTGTTTTATTGCTTTGTTTTTTATTGTTTTTTATTGTTATTATTTCTTCTATCCTGTGAAGCAATACCACCTGCCGAAAACAAATTCCTTGTATGTTCTGAACGTACTTGGCGAATAAAAGAGGATTCTGATTCTGATTCTGATTCTGATTCTGATTCTGATGTTGCAAAGTGGAGTATTTTGGTCCAGGTTATTACAGCCATACAAGTTAAAGAATTCACAGCTAAACTGATTTTGAAGCATTATTTGTTTTAGGAGCAATTAAAGTTTATTTAAGCATTTAACATTTAAAGTCCCTTATTTGCAGAAACGGTACCTCTAATAAAAGTGTTACAGAAATACAAAGTCTTTTTCTTTCTTTCACAGCTTCAAAACTTTCCAACAACTCATGACCTAACCATTAATGTAAAATTTTAGATTATTTTTACTGTAGTACATGTTTTTATGAACTTATTTTTTTTTTTAAACTTGACTTTTCAATGGGTATAAACCTAAAATATGCATGCTTTATGGAAAATAAGCCACAAAGTGGAGTATTTGTGGTAGGGTTTGACAGTTTTGACTTGGTGAGTGATTACTAACAAAATTGATTATGATGCATTTCTTATTTTTAACGCAAATACAGTTTAATCAAGAAATTAACATTAAAACCTGTCCTGTACCAATCTGATCCTCCAAGTTTGATAAAAATGTTAAAACATATTTTTCTTTTTCTTTCACTGCCTCAAATCTTTTCAACAACTTCCTATCTATCCACAGATATAAAGTTTATTACACTTTTTTCTATATTTTACATGATTTTTTTTGCCATAAGGGCAGAGGAAGCTCTCAATTGATCAAGACAACGCATAAACAGAGCCAATTTCACTTTTAATGAGGTCAAAGACACACACACACACTCACACAGGAAAAAAAACACTCACAACCACATATACATCATCCCAACACTCAATTTTTGATGTCTTCATCTTTTTTAATGCCATGAATGACCCCCCTGTTGGGTTTAGGAGGTTCTTAGAACTAAAACCTTTTTTCCTTTATTTTGAAGGTAGAGGCTTAGATTCATAAGGTATTCATGAGAAAATATTTTTAAAATGTCAGGATTACAGTATATCAAAAATATCTTTTTATGCGGGAGTCAATGAAACCAAGTCGGGCACGAAGTCAGAGTGCACACTTGGTCCATATCTCCTATTCTATACAACTCAAAACAGTGGGATCACAGAATTTAAAATATAAGAAATAACCCTTGCCAAGTATCATATTTTGCATTTAAACTGACCAAAAATTTTTGAAAAAAAGATTCAAAAAAATAAAAAAAAACATAATGGACCAATATGGCTCCCAAGGTGCCTCAAGGGTTAAAGGATAAGTTTGGTTTCTACAGCTTTCACATTGTTTATAGAATGAAGAAGAACAATATACTCATCCAGAAGGCTTTCCTGATCCAAACAGTGCTTCAGGAGATATTTAGATCCAAAATCGAGCAGCGGACATCCGTATAATGGTAGCACACGGGGCATGTTAGTGCTGCTCTTAGAACTGCATTAATTGTCCAAAAACTCATTAGTTTCCTCAATATTTCATCATGGTCCGCTCACGCTACTCCTCCATTACAGTCTGTGTCACTCCAGACATGTTTTTGTGACTGTGCTGACCTCTGAACTGAAGACTGCTCTCTGGCCAGCTGTTCTTCTCTTTGCCTCTGCGTCCTCCTTTCGATGAGCTCCTCATCTGTAAACTCTGGCTCCAAACTGTAAGGATACCCATCATATTCAAAGTTCTCCTCCACAACATCTTCATCCCATAGATATTCGTCCATTTTGCACAAAACTGAAAGAAGAAAGTCGGTGTGTAGCCGGCGGTTTTCCCCTGAAACAATGAGCCGTACTGAGCATGTGAGGAGGCAAACGTAAACAAAGTCTTCAGTTCAGAGGTCAGCACAGCCACAAATCATGTCTGGAGTGACACAGACTGTCGTGGAGGAGTAGCGTGAGTGGACCATGATGAAATATTGGTGAAACTAATGAGTTTTAGGACGATTAATGCAGTTGCAGCAGAGCTATACATGCCCCGTGTGCTACCATTATACGGATGTCAGCTGCTCAATTTTGGATCTAAATATCTCCTGAAGCACTGTTTGGATCAGGAAAGCCTTCTGGGTGAGTTTATTTTCCTACTTCATTCTATAAACAATGTGAAAGCTGTGGAAACCAAATTTTTCTTTAAGGGTAGAACAGGCACTAGTCCCTCAGACTGTTAAAACTCCACTAAAAATTATGTTTTTCTTCTTGTTCCTACAGGTTTTCACAGTGGACAATTATGTATGAGCAGAGTTTGACAGGAGACTGTGTACACATTCATCTGCTGAAAATGGAATGCCTCAATGTTCATTAAACATCTGATATTTTTAAGGGATGGGCATGCAAGCATGATTAGAGACATCAGAATCACTCCTTGTAATATGCCACATACAGAGTGATGTGGAAACTTTAAAACTACAGGACACCACAATGGACTACACAGTGCAGTAGGAGACATTTTGTGTCCAGTGTATATATATATATATATATATATATATATATATATATATATATATATATATATATATATATATATATATATATATATATATATATATATATATACACATATATATGTGTATATATATATATACATATATACATATATACATATGAAAAAGAAAGAAAATATGAACCAATTCTCACCTGAAGGACATGAAGCAATGCCTCACTGGCATGTCCAATCTTCTTAGGCGGTGCAGCTGGTGAAGGAAAGAGTGTGGGTAGTGCCCTGACCAGCTCTATGGCGTATTCCACTACAATAGAACAAATCAAATTTTAGTTTGGGTACCTTTCCTAAACATGACTCTTATCAGGCTCATGATGAGGTCATAGACGATTCTAATTTTCATCAAGAGTATAATCAGTCTGGATTCATTTTATTAGCATTATGTCTTAGCAACATACACTATTTACACCTATGTCTGAGAAATCTGCACAGATCATTAGAGACAGCACAGTGCCAATTTACCTCCATCCATGTTCATAGGTGGTTTCATCACTTTCTTCCAAACACCATAAAACTGCACCTTGGCACAGAAATCTTCCCATCTCTTCTTTATTTCATCAGTGAATTTCTTGTTGCCCTTGTCAAGGATCCGGTAGCTCATCCATCACCTGCAATGCAAGTCAAATTTAATCCCTGCAAAAATACATGATTTTACAATAAGTCCAGATAAGTTACTTGCTTACATGATGAACTTCCTTAAAACATGGATATGCTTCCAGGATCTTCGTTGGCCTGTCCTCTTCTTTCAGGACATTACAGTCAATGAAGGCTCTTCTTGCTTCAAACTCAAGGTCAAGGATTTGGGAGACAGCATCTTGGTTGGGTTTCGATTTCTTGTACATCGCCTGCAGAGTGTTGTAATGTCTGGCCTGGGTTGCTAGGCTATCCTTCCTCTCCACTATAACAGAGAACAATTATCAGTAATTTGTTTAATTAAATGTACACATTTATTTATAAATTAAATGATTATTGTTTTTTTAACAGCAAGTGTAACATAAAACCAAAACTGACAGATTATTTTAGGCATTACCAAGACATGGCAGTTTGTTTTTTAAACACACAATTAAACAACCAAATATATTGATAATGGAGACCACCTTAACCCCCACCACAAACAGTACTGTAAATGTATGTTACACATTCTGTAATGTGTGCTCTCTGTGCTTCAAATAAACAAAAATAAATTACAGATACTGTCACTCTAAAATGTGTCAAGGACCAATCACAATTTAAATATAGAATATCAATGGATGAAATATATCATGATGTCCAAAATTCTCATAATTTTGCCAACCTTCATGTCCATCATCATAAGAATAATTCTGTTTCCACTTACATGGGCTGAGACCATCATCAGAACTGCTCCCAGATCTCTGATGCAAAATAATTGTTGATCCACTACTTGTGTCTGCATCATAATCATCATCATCATGATCTCCATCCTTGTCACTTGCTGAGAAGTCAATTTGGCGCCTTTTCTTTGAATGGCCTCTCTCAGGTGTGGGGCCCTGCCTCTTTCGTGGGGACTTCACATTCTGCAGCCTCTTGAGAAGATTCTTGAAAATGGTCAACTGAGGTAGAAAAGCAAAAGAGAAAAAAAATCATTGAGAACAGAAAACCTTAATGTCAGTCAAACACACACACAGGGACACATATTATAAGTGCAAGAAATATAACAACAGAAACTGTAATCACTCACATGCGATTTGTCTTCATCCCGTAGCATGGGATAATACTCCACTAGTCTCCTAGCCATCGCAGTAATTTCATGCCTGGTAGGATATCTGACTTCTTCTCCTTGCTGGCTTGCTCTCAGGATGGAAATCATGGTGGTGACAGTGTTCCTCACTAGCCTGCATCTCAGCTCTCTTGGACATTATACATTCCCTTCTCTGCCAGTGGAGACCATCTCAAAGTAGTGTTTACGCACTTGTTCTAACTCATTGTCTGTATAGACCACATATTCTGGAGGACTGGGAAGCTGTAGGGTTTTTTGGGGGCTTTTCTTCACCAAAGGAGTGGATGCCTGTGGGCAGATTGGGGACATTTCTCCAGGTGAAGCCACAGGTCCTGTGTCACCAGGGCCAGCTTTGTCTGGTAACATGGGATTCTGATCCTGGGTTAGAGTTAAACAACAACAACAAATATAATAATTGCAAGAGTAAATCCAAACTATATAAATACAACATGTGGTATTTGTGTGGTACTGTAGGTGTTTTTAGGAAAAGTATGTAAACTGTTACCTCTGGGCTAATAACAGCCCACACTCGCTTTCCTCCTGAGAAAGTGTTCGCCCAGGAAAAAGGTCTCTCAAATCATCACGACTGAGAGTGTAGAGCAAGCTTTCATCAATGCTGGCAGCTACAGAGACAGCCATAAACAAACCGTTTACAATTCAAACTCTATATCTTAATGAAATTGTACCTACCTAACTTTACAGGGTGTGTTCTTCCCTTTTTCTTAAAATTTAAATACAATACAATTTAGACATCTGGTGTATACCATTGCAAAATAGCTTACGTTTGTTTTTTAAGATGTTAGAATTTACAGTAATTTAATATAATTCCCATTACAATGCTTTTTTTTTTTTTTTTTTTTTTTTTTACCATCAATTACATACCATTTAAAATGGAAACTGTAACAGCATCCAGCTCATCCATGATTGCTCCTGTCCTGAGGAGAGAAAATATCAAGTTAAGTCAAAGTTAGGTCAAGTTGGCCTAAAGGGCAACCTGTCCTGCTACCGCCTCCCCCCGCGTCTGTGGCACCCTGTAACTGCCGCTCAGGGTTGGACTGGGAGCAAGAAATAGCCCTGGCATTTCTGGTCATAGTGGCCCACCACAACTATTTATAAAATATGCCAGGGGTGGAATAAAGTCACTGTTTCAGATGTCTTAAGTAAGTCTTGAGTCTCTGGCCTCAAGTCCTGAGTCAAGTCCAGTCTGGAGACTGGAAAGTCAAGCCAAAGCAGGAAAGTCAAGTTCAAAGTCTTCAGCTTTAAAATTCAGAGTCAGATTATGTCATTGACATTTCTCACCTAATTAAATACCATTTAAACTGTACAATATAATTTTATTGTATTTCTGAACAAAGGGATGGGATTTAAAAAAATTATAAACATTGAATAATAACACAAGCCCTAGGAAAACAGTGTGTCCTGTCACAACATTTAAATGTTGGTTGTTTTTCAAATATCTCAAGTCAAATGTATATTTTAGGAAAACACCTTTTTTTATCTTAAGATGATAGGGAATGTTAACACCCTCAGAGAAATACTAATATGTACTTGTTAAAGGACAACAGAGTAATACATAGTAGATGGAGGTTTGTCAGCTTTGGCCCTCCATACACGGAAGACATTTTTGCCACAGTCCACTGAAAACAGCTCTGGGCCACTTTTGGGCCCCAACCCACAGGTTGAGGACCACTACACTAGTAGACTGCATTTGGGGCTTGATCCTTTACAGATTACTCTTAAATCATCATAATAAGTGACGGTGGACACCGTAGGATGAATATTTTATCTAGAGAACAAGATTTAGACAGTGAGTAAAACAGAGTCAGGGCAGGACTGCTGAAAAATGCGGTGTTTTGATTAAACAAAAGGCTGACTCGAACTTCTTTATGTCTTTTTGTTCACTTAAACCGCGCACATTAGCCATAGAGACACCGTATAAAATACCAAAAATCACATGAAGTGATTCACAAGCCTGCTCCTTGCGCTGCACTGTGCGTCTCTGTGCGCCTTTACGCACACCAGCATGGACGAGCCACTGTACAGAGACGATGAGCGACTCAGGAGTTAAGATGAAATGTTTACATGCACATGGGCCGACCTGCCAGCAGCCATACCCGACAGACAACAGCGGTAACAGGCACGCATTAGATGAAGAATATCAGCCATGTCAGCCATCACAGAGCAGATGGTGGCTGCGTACCTTTTGATACGACGAGGATGAAGATCTCATCTTCACGTTTTCACACCGAGAAGGGTTGTGTGACACACCCACGTCGGCCAAAGATAATTAGCTGGACCACCAGAGAAACCCGTAGAAATTGGCTGTCTGATTATTAAAGAACAGCCCAAATGTGCCTAGTTTTTTTCCCCTCAGACTTTACAGGCCCATGTAGGCCGCTGGCCACTGCAGAGAAGCACTTTGTGCTTCTTCGGTAGCATAAATCGACGTAAAGATACTAATCACCAACCACAAGAGCTATGTAATAGCAATAATTTCCACTACATAAAAACTGACAGCAGCACTTTTTCTGTTTACTATTTTCTTCTGTAAGTTACGGAGTAATTAACATTAGCTCGCCTTGGCCAACAGAGTAGCTTTTCTAGACTATAACCGCTTTAATGTAAGCTTAACATTCCCAAGAAAAATACGTACAAAAATACATTGTCGAGAGTTTGTCATAATGTAGGTGAAAATAATTTTGTGATAAAGTTATCTTACCTCTTCTCCTGATTGTGTCGACGACGACTTTCCCTCCTCTCACGAAGTTCAAATGGCTGACTGTTAGCTCCGGCTGCAGGTGTAGACGCGACCACTTCACTACTGAGGGGAGGTGTGTGCGCGCGCAGCATATCCTTCTGAGTCTAAAAAGTCATAATTAATATAAATAAAATGAGGACTTTCGGACTTTACACGTTATACTGTATATTAACTATTAAAGGTGTTTAATAGTTTTTGTTTGAATTACCATGTAAGTTAAATTGAGTCTTTTAGAATGAATACCCCCTACTTCCTGATTTGGTATTGACCAACAGACACCTTGGCGCTGGACTCCGCCAAAAACAACAACAGACTATATTCACGCAGTCATTGGAGGTGTGGGGCGAATTTGAATGCTTAGTGGACTCGTGGACTGGTGGTTTGATATTTTTTAATTTTAAGTTTTTTATTTCGTTAAGCTACGACCTTGAATTTGCCATTTGCGACAGAAACAGTTAAAGTTATTGTTAGCTTCTACCTGCTAACAATTTTTGGAGCACAGGATGGCCTGTTGGAGGTGTGTGATTTGCTTTGTTTTTGTTGCTTTAACATTGAAGTCTCTCCTAAGCCATATTAACACTGCACATAGCATAATCCTGATTTCCATGTAATATGCGGCATCGATGGTTGCCCCGAAGAATACAGAGTTTTCAACTCTTTTTACTACCATATCAGACGCACGCATGCTCTGTATCTGGTGTCTGGCTGCCCGCCCGCGGGATGGAGAACAGCTTTATCTGAGCCATCTAGGATTGGCGTTGAACATTTTGATATCCCCATTTTTTATGACTGTACCACGGAAACAAGAGGACTGCAAAGGACCACCAGTGAAGTCAACACAGAGATCACTAATGACATGCAGCAGGAGCAGGAGGATTTTCTATCTCAAAGCCCAGATCAGCAGCAGGAGTTCCCCATTCATCACCCTGACCATCAGGTAGGTTAAGATTTTAAGATTTGGCTATCTAGCATTATAATGTTATATTACAACACTCGACATGAACAAGTATAAACTTAAATTGCAGAATCTAACTTTTCCTCTTTGCTCTGCTATTCTCCTATTCTTCATTTTTACCACCCCTCACACCTATCTACTGACCATTTCAAGGGATCAGACCCTGAGGCTGGAAACCAATAGACAAAAGTGGCTATATTTATATAGAGGGAGCCTACTTTACCTTACATTATAGTATATAAATTGCTTGGATCAAACAATACTTTATTGCTATACTTTAACAACATCAAGCTGATCAAGTGATAATACTTATGTACTTTTTACTGTAGCAGAATTTTAAATGGGGCTGGGATATTTTTTTTTACATCACTTTACTGGTAATTTTACTGCTGTAAAAGATCTAAGGACCTCTACTACTGTTTGTGTCTACAGGAAGGACCCAGTGCAATGAGTGAGGATGTTACCAGACATGCAGCTGCATTTGTCATCAATATTCGGGAACAATGCCGCCTGTCCCAGGTACTTACCTTAAGTCCTTCTCATCAGTATTATGTTTCCACGTTTAAATAGAAAAGCACTCGGAGAGCGCAGACCTCCACCAGCACCACAGTCCTCTCCCATATTGTGATTTATACTATAAATATTAGTCCTATCTTTATTTAGGGCTAGACTCTGCTAAACTTTTTCCGCCACTGTCGCTCTCGGCTCTCTGTCGTTCTCACACAAATTGAATCAGTTCTTCCTTTTCCCATGCTGAACATTTCCTGCAAATTTCATCCAAATCCATCCGTAACTTTTTGGGTTATTTTGTTCACAGACAGACAAACAGACAAATTCTCCCAAAAAAATAACCTCCTGGTGGAGGTAATTAATTAAAAAATGGTCAGCATATTTTAATTACCTTAAAATCTCTGATTTAATGGGACTTCTGCCTCTGGTTGCATGTAATGTGGATCCTCAGAGCATGATGAACAAAACATCTGCTAGCCATCATACTCCTCCATCTTGGTGGTCACCAGTCTAATAGGACAAGAAACTCCCTGTGCTTCTAGGACAGTGACCATTTTGTTGTAAATGATGGTTCAGAGGAGTTTTGAGATGGGTTATGCTAGTTATACAGGTTTGGGTCAAAGAGGATGTATACTTCATACTCCTATTTTTAGGGATGTCCTGATCCGATATTGATATCAAATATCGGCCAACAATACAAATATCGGATTATATCAGCCTGCATCTAAAATCTTTGATATCAGCATTCTGATACAAGCTGTCCATTCAATTTTTTTTATTTACTTCAGTTGAAGAATATGCATATGTTTTATTAGGTCACAGTGGTTATTTTGCAATTTTAAAATGTATTCTTTTGTTTTTATTGGATTTATTGAGGTTACTTTTCAGGGTCTTCTAATTTATTTTTTGTTTTATTTTAACTGTAGTATATTCTTATGTGTAAAGTTTGAATTTAACAAATGTGTCAATTTTTCTTATACCTACTACTGCTGACTACTGTTCACTGTTATAGTAGTATACTAGTAATCTCACCTGATCAAGCTTTTCTTACACTCCTTTCCACAAAATAAGTAATAAAAGTATTTATGACTCCTGCTGATATTGTGTCGTATCAATATTGTTAGTGTCCAATACTCAAGGCTGCAATATCGGTACCGTATTGGAGGTGAAAAAGTTGTATCGGGACAAGCCTACCTATTATTAATTAGTTACTTTTTATCTTTCAGAGGGGCATCAACAGTGTTGTGTCTGGAGTGCAGCAGTATCAAAGTGCTCTTCTGAATACATTGAGGGACACGATGAAGAGGATCTTCAGAGGACATTCAGACAGTGTGGAGCAGCTCCAACAGGAAGCACTGGCAACCTTGGACAATTTCCAGGATCCTTTTTCCACAATGGCCACTAGATACATGCAGGACATTACCTTTCAGAGTCTTTTTAGCCCAGTTAAACCAGAGGAGATAGTGATATCTCAAAGGGTTTGTAGAGTTAAGAAAGGACAATTAAGGGTACTTGCAATCAAAAACAAAAGTTTTTACTATATACCATTAATTAAGAGTCTGGAACAGTTGTTGTCAAATTCAAGAATTTTTGATATGATCAACACCACACCACAAGGCTGCCACAAAGAAGGGTTTTTGTATGACATCATTGATGGGAGCCTTTTCAAATCCCACCCACTGTTTTCAAATAAAGTGTCTGCTTTGCAGGTGATATTGTACTGCTGATGGTTTATTATACTTTAGGAAACATAGATCCAAAGTTTAGGTCAAAGCTTGCTGCAATCAGACTCCTTGCTATAGCAAAAGCTAATGATATTGACGAGTGTGGTGTTGATGTTGTATTAGAAAGAATTGAAAAAGACTTAAAGTTGCTGTATAATGGTGTCAAAATCCAAACAAAGAATGGGCAGATGGATTTATTTGGTGCTGTAGTTTCAGTATGTGGTGACACACTTGCCCAACATGAACTTGCTGGGTTCAAGGAAGGGGTAGGTTTTGCTTACAGCAAGTGCAGGCACTGTGAATGTACCTTTGACGAAATGCAGGAGAATTTTGATGAAAAAAGTTTTACTGAAAGGACACTGGACAAGCATATAAGACAGTGCCTTGAAATAGAAAGGGCTAGCACAGAGTTCTTGAAATCAGCCCTCAGGACCACCTATGGTATAAACCGAAGACGCAAAATGATTGATTTTCCAGCCTTTGACCTCATTCAACAAACTCCGCAGAGGATATCATGCACATCATTCTTGAGGGTGTTGCACCTATGGAAATTAAGTGTGTGTTAAAACACCTTGTTCTTTCTGGACAATTGGAGTTGGATATGTTCAATTCAGCCTTGCAGAGTTTTCCTTTGTCGGCAATTGACATAAGAGACAAACCCTGTCCAATCAGCGTCACTACCTTGGCCTCTAATGACAATAAAATTAAACAGTCCTCTGGACAAATGCTGGTATTGTTAAAGATCATGCCATTCCTGTTGAACAGTATTGAGAAAAATGAATATGTTCAGTTTGTTTTACACTTGATTGAAATAGTTCAGATACTTTTTGCTCCTGTTTTGTCTGTGGAAAGTGTTTTAAGACTGAAAAAAATGATTGAACAGCATCTAAAAAAATTTACGCAACTTTTTCCTGCAAATAACATAACCCCTAAGCAACATTATCTTCTACATCTCCCTACTCAAATCCTCTGTCTGGGCCCTTTGATAAGGCATATGTGCATGAGATTTGAATCAAAGCACTGTTTTTTAAACAGTGGTCATCTAAATTGAACTACAAAAATGTCTGTAAGTCACTTGTAAACCATAACCAGCTTTTTGAATGTTGTCAAAATGAATTGGGCACTGAGCATCCCATTTTGTGCATGAGAAGGAATTGGGTCCTGTCTCAGAGGTGACAAGTTTGGAGTACATTGCAGGAAAGATAAGAGACTTTTGGGGATTGATAACATACAACATGCAGTCAAAGTAAAGTGGCTTATCCTCAATGGAAATAAGTACAGCAGTGACAAGTCACTGATAATCACCAATGCAAATGAGACAATACCTGTCTTTGGACTCATAAAAAACATTTATGTGGTAACAGTTCTTTGTTTTGTTTTGAATATCAGATTTATGAGACTTTGGGTTTAAACAGAGATCTTTTAGCATATGAAGTTGCTGTACCTAATCTTGCCCAGGCAACAGAGTTGATAGATGCTGAAAAGCTACTTGATCACACATCATATTATTCTGTCAGTTTCAAAAATAGTATGTATGTTTTAATGAAATACAAACTTGATGATGTCATTGCGCTTAAAAACTAAAACATGCTGTCAAATTTTGGAAGGACTGCTTCAATAAAATGTGTTAATTGACATGTGTTATTGTTTTTACTTGGCAGTCTTGAAACAAGTTCTCACAGCTAAAACTTTCTCTTAAAAGTCTAAATGTTGTCTGAAATGAAGTGTCTGACAGTATTTTGTCTTGATATGCATGTAAAACAACTCACTTCAAGATTTACCAGCTAATCAAGAAAAAAAAGATTCATATTCTTAAAACAAGCTCGATTATCTAAGACAATTTTTTCCTGCATAGTATATAACTCTCAAAACAAGTTAATTAAGAATTTTGTAACAGGATTTAAGAAATAAAATCTTGCTTAGATTACCAATTTTTGCAGTGTAGAAACTGGAAATATCACGGAGTCTCGATAATAACTATAATAACACAAATAATCTTTTAATTGGGCTGCTAGATCGTCTATCTTTGGCAGAAATTCTTTATTTAAGCTAGTTTAGCACCTCAGACTGTGACAGGTCTTATGCAGGTCCAAAAATATGTCGAAATATGATATCATTTAGTTGTTATTGATGCAACATAGATCTATTATTCTCTTGTATCTTAAAATTAACACATATGAATAAACAGCTAATCATTATTTTCCTAATTATAGAAAGAGAATTAATTTTACATCCATCATGGAGGCAAGAACAGCCACAGAGGCCAGAAGTATGTATCAAAATCATTTTAAAAGATGTCAATGTAAAGCCAATTTAGATTTCTGTATGAAATTAATTTTACTGAAAAACAAGCTCTGTTTTGTAGTTCAATTACATGTCTTTTATTTAGCCTTGACAAATAATTCAAATTATGAGTTTATATTGACACTCCATACAATGTTTTAATGAAATCTTACATTTAATTTTTTTTTTGTACAATCAACAGAACCACACATCTTCATCTTGGGGCACAGCTACATTCGTCGTGGGGAAAGAAGACCAAGGGAGACCACTGGGACCAACCTTGATCTGGATGCCCGTGTCCTGTGGTTTGGCTGGGGTGCCATGGTTGAATTGAATTGAATTGATTTATTTATTTCGGTCACGTCAGCACACTTATACAGCATCACACATTGTCAATAGCTGATCACATTGTACATGACCGAAAGGGAAGACGGGAGAAGCAAAGCTTATCTAGTCCAGTCCCCATTTTCTCAATATTTACTCTCCTCTTTTCCACATATCATCAAATTATTATAAATTTTTATCTGTCTTTTAGTGTCCATATTTGACCTATTATGACCAATCCTTTGTTCCACGTAAGGCAGAGTCCAATCCTTTGTTCCACGGAAGGCGTAATTCATGACTGTCTTTTTTTGTTGTTGTTGTTAGTCCCGGTTAGTGATGTTGGGGTGGTGTGTCCGTGTTGCTTTTGTTTTTTCCAGATTTCGAACATTTGTTAAACGTGTGACCTGTCGTCACTCTCCTCTTCACCCAGGCGTGCTCCTGCACTGTTCTGCTGCCTCACTTGACCTACACCATCAGTTCATTCATTATCCTTGTTTTGGTACATTTCGTTTTTCCTGCTGTCTTACAGACCAAACAACATTCATTATCATTGTTTTGGTACATTTCGTCTTTCCTGCTGTCTTACAGACCAAACAACATTCATTATCATTGTTTTGGTACATTTCGTCTTTCCTGCTGTCTTACAGACCAAACAACCCACATGTTTTGTTTCACCATCCTCCATGTCTTTATATCTTAGATTTTACACCCTTAAGTATTGTCATATGTCATTTAATCATATATCATATACAGACAAGGTTATATCCTTCTAATTCAAAGTTCATACCTTTCTCTTTGTTAATCCAGGTTTCAGTTATTGCAATAATGTCAAAAGGGTTCTTAAAGTCCATTAGGTATTCCTTTATTTGATCAAAATTGGTGTAGAGGCTCCTGCTGTTCAAATGGATGATTTTCAGCTTGTTGTCCCTGTTAATTCTTGTATTATAATCATGTTCCATGTAGTTAATCGATTTGTTGCCATAAAAACAGTTATCCAGGTCGATGTTCATGTTTGGGTTATTGCAGTGCCCATGTTTTCTGATCCAGTCAGGTAAATCCAAATGTCCATGTTCCATGTTACAGTTCATTAGCTCCTTTTCCTCAGATTGCATTGAGGTTTTGAAGCTTTTGTTATCCATTTAGTCGTTAAATTTGTCCAGATCCTCCATGCTCTTGACCAGCAGCGTCTTCATTTCTTCTAGGGCTTCTCCGTTGGTTCTTATCAGTATTTTGCAGTTTGCCGCCCAGGTGCTTTTTATCTTCCCGGCCTTTTTTAGCTCTCGTGCCTTCTTGGCCATCTCTGCATTTTTCTTGGTCAGGTTTTCATTGAAGAACACCGTTGTGCCTTTCAGTTTTGGGCCCTGTTTCAGCAGCGCTACCTTGTGTTTTCTGTTTGTGAATCTCAGTTTCACAACTTTCCCGCCGTTTGCCCCTTTCCAGGGCATGAGGTGACAGTATTCCACGTTGTTGAAATCCATCTCGATTTTCTTTGATTCCATGAAGTCGGCCACCTGTCTCTCCACCGTCTTGATGTCCTCTTCGTCTTGTTCACTGTCATGCTCCCCTGCCCGTCTGTTTGTCAGCGCTTTCACGTAGGAGCGCAGTTTGATCTTTATGCCGGTTACGATCACATCATTCAGCCTGGTTTGTTGATCCAGGTCTTCGACTCGCGCTTCCAGCTGTTTGATCATCTCAGATTGTTTTTTGCTGTAATCCTGCAGCAGCTTGTGTTCTCTCTGAAGGTTTTTTAATTCAGTGAGAACCGTTTCTATCTTCTTTTCTATCTTCTCTTCTAGACCTTTTTTCAGTTCTTGCTGGCCTTTCAGGATTTCATTAATCCCCTCTGCCATGTTTGGACCGGGTCCAGAACCCGAATCCGAATTTTTTGTCTTGGATTTTCCTTCCTTATTGCCTCCCATTTTAGTGAGTTCCAGATGGTCTTGGAGGAGACTCTGTTGTTGTTTCTGCTGTAGCTGCTATCCAAGGACGCTTTGGTTTGGAGGAACCTTCTCCTCTTCTTTCTGCAGTGCCTTGGAGGAAGAGCTGTGCCAGATGTCCTGCTTATTTACTGCGGCGGGAATGACCTGGGGGTCGTCAAAACTATCAAGCTCGTCGCAGCTACGAAGCAGGACCTTCGAGATCTCCACCAGTGGTTCCCGAGGATGAGGATAGTTTTCTCTGCCATCACCCAGAGAAGCTGGTGGAGATCTGTTCATCCTAAAAAAAAAAGTGAACAAAGCACGAAGATATGTGAACAGTGTGATGGCTACCTTTGTTTCATCCGTAGGTGGAAGCATTGTGCATCATCCTCAGATAAAGCACAGAAACCCTGGTCTTCTTTTGAATGATGGAGTTCATTTAACCCCTTTGGGTAATGATATATTTTTAAATAACATTGCCATGTGTTTGAGGGATCAAATCCTGTAGGGTGGTGCTGGATTTGGTTTTCCAATCACCTTTTCTTGGTTGGATAAGAATGCCCAGGGTTTATGTGTTTTATTTGATGTTTGATGTGCATAGTTTAAGTTATTAAGTCAACACTATTTGTGTTTGGGTAGCCATCACACTGTTCACTTCTGTCACAGCTCTTCCTCCTTCTCTCCTCCTTTCTTTCTTCTTCTGTCTTCCTCCAAACTCCCTGATTTACTCCAGCCATTCCACCCAGTGGGCTTCCTTGCTCATTTCTCCCCACGATGAATGTAGCTGAACAAATGTAAAAAGTTGTGTACTGTTTCCTCATTAAAAATGTTGAAGCTGGAATGCTTGCCTTTGAGTCAATTTAACAGGAGAGCTTTTGCTATTACATGACACTACAGATTAGGAAACACAGTGTGCTGAATGATGTCAGAGTAAAGTATTTGTCTCAAAATACCAAAAAGCCCAAAAATTTCTATTTAAAGCTGTCAGAAGAAACTTAAACACTGTTTCAAAATGAATCCATTTGTCATGGACTCTTGGGCTAGTTGACCAAAGACACATCTATGCTTGTGTGAGACAAACAGCTTTTAAACCACTTCAACACCAAAGTGACTGAATATAAGTAAAGGACAGTTAAAGTGACACAGACAATTTGAATGTATTATCACTTAGTTACAAAACACATCAAACAAGTTTTACTGTTTTGTTAAATGTACTAAAAACATGTTCCACAAATGACTGAAGAGATGTACTCCAGCATTAAGACAAAGAGTTTAACCAAGTGTGGATGGAAACAGGTCACACAGGAAAAGTCTTCCATGTTGTCAGTGGTTGGTGACGAGGTCCGACTCTGACAGGAGCTTCTGTAAAAACACAGAACTGTAGTAATCATAAAGTTGATTGTGAATAGCTCATCTGTTTGAAAGCAGTTTGAAGCTCTGCCCTGCTACTACAGAGGTTCTGATCTTTTTTTTTTTCAAACACAAAATCTACTTAGCTGACGAGAGAAACAATTCATGTTATTTGACAATTATTGTCCTTGACTAAATCAGGCACTGCTCTGTATGACATGAGAAACACATCTGAATACCATGATCCAAGTAGTAAAGCAATGAAAGTCAAAGCTGATGCTTTTCTCTTTATCCAGCAGGGCACTTGTTTGACCAAAATAACAGAAAGTCTGTAACCTGATATCTCTACATGATTCCTGCCTGGTCTCCGGTTTGTGCTCCACTTCAGACTGCACCTGCCTCAGGAGCTAACAAAAAACTGACCAGCAGGTGGGGAAGAGCGAAGAGGAGGAGGAGGAAGGGGAGTAGGAAGGCAGGGAGGAGGAGGAGATGGAGGAGTAAGAGGTCCAGGAGTAGGAGGACAGGGAGGAGGAGGAGATGGAGAAGGAGGGTGAGGAGGAGAAGGAGATGAGGAGGAGGAAGAGGAGGATGAGGAGACCATGGAGGAGGCCTGTGGTGATGCCAGAGAAACCGTCCTCTGTGATGTGGATGAGGCCCTCTGGCCAGATAGAAACAGGAGACTTGATGTGGTCTAGTGTAACCTTTTGACTTTTTTTTTTTTGTTTACGTACATTTTCTTTAGAAATGCCTGCTGAAATGATTTGCTACATACTTGAGATATTTTATGTTTGAAGAAGTGGGCCTGCACAGACATTTTCCAAAGGAAAAATGAGTAACTCTCATGTCATTCACATTGTGTGTTGCATTTCTATAATTGGGTTTTCAGTTTTGCTCTTCAGTGTGCTGTGAATGCTTGGTAGTGTGCAGCAAATGCTGAGCTGTGTGTATCAATGGGCTGGTATGTGTGTGTGGAGAATGTGGCTGTGTGTATCAAATGAGAACACAAGTTCCATTTTGTGATCAGTTAAGAGATTTGATGGTAAAGACTCATCTTGAAAAGGGAGTGTCAGGTTTAGCATTTTGTGTGTGAGGTTTTCAGGTTTGTGTGAACAATTTGAAGGAATGTTAGTGTTTTGAGAAACGTGTGTTAAGAACTGTGAAAAACTGTAATCATTTAAACTTGTCAAGCTTAGGTTTTTACATTTAATGTTATGACTCTTTGTTGCTGACTGAACTTAAAAATAGCACACTGTTTAATGTACATTAATTTTATGACCTCAAGGGTAACAGTTAGAGATCCATTATGTATTATACAATGAAACACATCCCGTAATAACAACATATTAAATAAAACAATAAAATGTAGTAATGATGTTTATATTACACCACAAATTATACAGAGCGCTCAGGTATCAAACTGCAGCTCTTTATTCTCTTCACCATGTGTTTGTTTTTTTGCCCTTTGACAACTGTTGACTGTTTTTGTTCTGAATATTTTCTCAAGTGGCTATTTAAATAGAAATTGAAAAATATATATACTCTTTGAGCTTTGTCCTACCTCTAACAACACGATAGATATAATGAGCATTTCAACACAGGTGGCCCATCTTAGTTGAAAGCCCACTCACCACGACAAGGTGCAGGCCATGAGTGGGGACCATGGATGTATTATAAGAACTGGATAGCGTGGCTCCGCCTTCTACCATGTAACGGATTTGAAGCCAGAATATCCCTCGTCAGGGCGCCGCCATTGTGCAACCAGTAGAGAATTTGGGCCATAATCCGGACGCAGCTGTCGTAAACGGTCGCAACACTCCGCAGCATAGGCCGTACACAATCATTGTGAAGCTGCCGTAAACTGCGGTTATTTTTTAAACTCTAATAACTGATGAAAAAGAAACTTTTCAGAAAAAAGAGGACTTGGAAAACACGCAGCCCAATAATACTTTCATATCACCACAGCATACGGATGGGAGAAATATTTCTACGAGGTGTATTAATTTTTTGAAGTTTCACTACGGCCCGTTCAGATGAATGGGGGAGACGGAGATTTGACCTATACTGCAGCCAGTCACCAGGGGGAGCAATTTTTGCGGCGGCTTCAATTTTAGCCTAGCATCATGGCGTCCATGTTTTTTACAGTCTATGGTGGGGACACAGGACAAACTGTGACGGGACAAACATATAAATACATAAAAAAAAAGTGCATAGAGAAACTCAGAACTTTTCTGGAACAAAGAGAGCACATAAGACATGGATTGATGGGCAATAATTACGATTTTTTTCAATTACAAATTGTTGAAATGATGAAGCAGACTGTAATGATAGTACACATCACTGTCCTGTAGCTGATTTAACCTTTGAGTTTGTGACAAAGGCATGCTCTTCAAAATGAGCACTGCAAAGCCGAGATGATGGTACAGGTTTCCAGTCCTCCCGTCTCATGTTGACCACCCACTGCCTCAGCCTGACTGCGTCACTGCTACCTGGAGGAAAATTTTGGAAAAATGCAACAGTCGTGCTTCAAGTTATTTGTCAAGGGATGTATGCTATGCAAAGTAAATGTCATATTTTGAGCATTAATTTATTTTCAATAACAGACTGTTTTGTTTCATCAGAGGTTTGAATCAAAACTCTACAAAGTGGAATAAAATAACACAAGGTACTGAAGAGAAGGCATTCATAAAAAATACAAAAAATAAACTAATAAAAATCCTATATTTAAAACATTTTGCATAAGATTTGTAATAAAATGATATATGAATGACCTATAAAATGAGAATAATGATATAAATGAGTATAATAATTAATAGTTTTACTGCTTGTTCTTTAGATCGAAGGACTGATTGTTCAGGTTGTAAGATAACTGTCGATTTTATGATTTTTCAACTCGTTTCAATAATTACTGGTGAACTTTCTTTAACTTGTAACCCAGAGCCTCTCCTATCTTAAATTTCTCAATTATTAAAATCCTTTGAGGAGTGGCGGTATTGTCAATGATGATGTCAATGATGTGAAGCCACTGACGGTGTAATATTTTACAACAGTCAAGATGCTACAGAGTATGAACTGATATTACAATGATTATGGATTTTGATTAACGTTCAAGCACATAAACCTCAGGATAATATAAACAAAGAATGAAAAGATAACTTAGAGCAGTAACACCTTGGTATCAGTAACTCCTGATACCGCATTAAATTAGCTATTTTTAAGCTGGCTAGTTAGCTTATGATCCAAACACATTAAAACAGACAATATACAGTTAACTTACTGAAAGAACTGCAGCGATCCATTAGATCTCGCAGGACGGTTAGTACAATTTACTGCAGAACAACTCATTTCTCTACTTTTCTATTCTATTATTTTCAAAATATAAATAGATGATAGATTTGTTAGTTTAGTTTAGTTTATTACAGTCATATATACACTTCAAAGCTGCAAAGAAAAAATTGTCATCAATCACCATTGTCATCACTGCAGTTGTAGTTGTTCTGTCCTTTCAGAATCCATATTGTTGTTTGTTTAAACTATTTTTTTTAAATACAATTATCTGTTTTATGAAGAACTTTTCTAAAATTGTGGCAATAAAGCTATGCAATGTAAGCTGTGCAGTATAGTATACAGAAACACAGTATAGAATATATCATATATACTCTTACATTTGTGGGTATTTTATAGTGCACTATATAGTGAATTAACTTTACTGCTGAGAATTCGAACAATACTACAAAATGGCAAACACACTATAGTGCACTTTATCTGTGATAGGGAACGATTTTGAACACAGATGTTTTCTTCAAATTTAAGAACCTCATTTAATCTCCCATTTTATTACTCTCTTTTATCTCCATTTTTTCTCTTATCAAATATACAATACAGAAAATATGATTTTCGCTCATCCCATCAAACTCAAATTCAGCCAATAAATCCGTTTAATCCATTTACATTACTCCATTACCATTATCAGTTATTATTTTCTTTATATTAGATAACTTAACCAAGGAGGATATGTTTTCGCCAGAGTCTATCAGTCTGTTTGTTTGCCTGTTAGTGAGATTATACTAAAGCTACTGGGTGGATTTAAATGAAATTTTTACCAGAGGTGTGGTTTGGTCCAAGGAAGACACCAAAACATTTTGATCCTGATCCGATCTGGGTTGATGTCACAAAAACACGTTTAAGTTTATGATGGAGTCCCATTACTTAAAGGAACACTCCGACTATTTTGGACCCACGCCCTTTCCCTATCATTGACAGAGTGAGACAAGTTCAAAAATACCTTTTTTGTGTCTCTGCGTCCAGTGGCTGGCTCCCAGCTGTTAGCTCCGTAGCTTAGCTCAATCGCAGTGCTCAATCCGCTGCTACTTCCGTCGCGGAGCACTGCGCATGCGCAGATCTGCGTGTGTATCAAAACGTCATTTTAACGGATTGAAAAAGAGAACACGTCTTTTAAAATGTTTTATAACCATTCGGATTTACTTCACGTGCTAATAAGCCATCCCCTGGACCACTGTAAGGAGTATTTTGTCCACTTTTGTCAGTCCCGCTGCCACTTCCGGTCCGCGGAGCACTGCGCATGCGCAGATCTGAGTGTGTATCAAAACGTTATTTTAACAGATTGAAAAAGAGAACACGTCTTTTAAAATGTTTTATAACCATTCGGATTTACTTCACGTGCTAATAAGCCATCCCCTGGACCACTGTAAGGAGTATTTTGTCCACTTTCGTCAGTCCCGCTGCCACTTCCGGTCCGCGGAGCACTGCGCATGCGCAGATCTGAGTGTGTATTAAAACGTTATTTTAACAGATTGAAAAAGAGAACACGTCTTTTAAAATGTTTTATAACCATTCGGATTTACTTCACGTGCTAATAAGCCATCCCCTGGACCACTGTAAGGAGTATTTTGTCCACTTTCGTCAGTCCGACTTTGACTCCTATTGACTTCCAGTGATTGAGCTAAGCTACCTACGGAGCTAACAGCTGGGAGCCAGCCACTGGACGCAGAGACACAAAAAAGGTATTTTTGAGCTTGTCTCACTCTGTCAATGATAGGGAAAGGGCGTGGGTCCAAAATAGTCAGAGTGTTCCTTTAAGACTGGGCTTTATTTTGTCACCCACATCACCATCTGATTGGTTACAAGCTCTGGTCTCCACTGTTGGAGGATTCAGATTCAGATTCAGACAACTTTATTTATCCCACAAGGGGCAATTCATTTGTAGCTTCCCAGTGAATATGCATTCATACAGTCAGTCAACAACATAAAGAAATAATGAAGAAAACATATTTAAGCAAGGATGGGACAGATAGAGATGTCGGACATTATAAGTAGCCTACGTATGCAAATCGTAGAGCAAGATAAAACAATGTGAGATAAAGATAAAAAAATAAAAAAGATAAAGATACAACAAATGGGGTGAAAAAAAACAAGACAATGTAAAAACTTTAAAAACAGCAAGAAAAGCAGATGAGTAAAGAAATAAATAATATCCTCTAGAAATAGTCATTTAAAGTGGGTGCAGTAATGGTGTTATAATTTTTTCCCAGTAAAGGCAATCCAATTAATTACTTTTCAAACGTTACAACAGCTACCGTTACCAACAGTGAAATGGGGCGCATTACTATGTGCCGATGTCAAGCAGCTGATATCCGACCAGCCTCACTCAGCCAGACACAGACTGGAGCTGCCCCTCCCTTCACTTCTGTATAAAGGAAGGATGTTCCACCTCTAAAAAAAAGGATGTGTAATAAGTAAATTAAGAGACGAAAAAGAAGAAATATGACTTTGAAATTGACACAGAGACGGAGACACAGCTCAAGCAGTAAAAGCTTTTTACCTGGTAACTAATTACATTCATGAAGGAGTAATTACGTTAGTCATTCAGTTACTTTTTTGGGATAGTAACTAGTAACTATAACTATTTTTTTTTTAAAGTGACGTGCCCAACACTGCTGGTCACACACAGAGGCACAGATCAGCCAATCAGAAGTGAAAGCTGCTCATGCAGAGTTCTGCTCACTGACACAGAGGAGAGGAGGAAACATTTTGCCGATGGAGCAGGGGTGGCTGGTCCTTAGTGGACGATAGTGCACCACCATCCTTAAGCTACGTGAAATAAAGAGAGAGAAAAGAGTTTATTTTGCCTTGATAGTTCCTGTCTAAGTCTTCATATTACTCTTTAATAGGGGTGGGCGATACTAGGAATTTTGGTACCGATCTGATACCAAGTAAATACAGGGCTAGTATCGCCGATACCAATACTCATACTTTTTACATAAAATGTAATGATCATTGAATAATTTTGTAATTTTGCCTTGAGTTGGCTTATTATGATTATGGTAAAACACAGCACAAAGATTTTAGGCAATAAAATACTTTTTATTAATGAAGCACAACAATAGAACAATATTTTAACTGTATAAAAGTAATAAATTATTCCACGTTTAAGAAAAAAATCACAAGTGCAAAACAACAAAAAAGCAGCAATGTAAAAAAATATATAAATATAACAATGTCATCATCACAACAAAAAATACGTTCCATTACAAATAAAGTGTAAACTACAGTTAACCTTTGGCTTCCTGCTCACAAAGCACTCTCTTGGGTTGCCCTTTTGGCTGTTTCCATATTGACAACAGATTTATAGGTTTTTGTTCAGGAACAGTAACATATTGACATAGAGGGAGAGAGGTGCACTGTTTTGAAGCGGCGGTCGGAGCGGGGAAAAATAAAGTAAAGACGACATAAGACAAACTGCAGAATCGATCTCATCACGCTAGTATCGATCCGATACCAATACTCAGCTTGGTATCGATACTATCGATATAATGATCGATACTCCCACCCCTACTCTTTAATCAGCAGCCTTAATATCGCCACAATGTCACTGTCCAACCAGCAGCCCCGCCCTCTTGGAGCGAATTGGTCAGACTAAAAATCGCCCCAGGTGCTCTCACAGAGTTACATGAAGAGACTCTTTTTTCACATTTTGAACCTTACAATGTATTTCTATGGGCTCAGGGAGGACTTGCCCCAACGTGATTTCGTAATACACACTGATGCCTGCTCAACGAGATGCACAGCGCTTGAATGCAAGAGAGATGATTGAAAGTGAACATGTGAGTGATTTATCGGTGGTTTATCAGTATTTTGGGAGTAAACAGTGTACAAGTATTGTTAATAATAGAATTAGTATAACTCTGGAGTGTTTCCTTGTTCTTTTGCCTTATTCTTGCCGTGTTTTACCATTTATTTGCCGTTTTTGCTGTATATTCGCCGTTACGTGCACATATTAACATACACACTAAGACTAACGAAGGGAAGTGAAAGCAAATTCCAGTTGAGGATTGATAAAAACTCCCTCAAAGAACAATAAAAGAGAGCATATTGAGTAAAGACAGAGGTTTAGCCTGTGGAGGAGCAATGAACTGGACAGAAAAATCCCTCCATGGATGTGAGGACAGCAAACTTGGACTCTGTCTTCATCTGGACAGGAACTGCTTCATGAACTTACTGTCAATAAAAATGCATGGACATGGTCTAATAAAACAAACAGTAACATGGACACTAAATGCTGTTGGCCAACAAAATGTTTGAGTGCATGTACAAATATTTTTATCATCTCAAAAACATTTGTACATATTCATTTACAATTTTTATAAAGAGACACCTGTCGAAAATTCAAATCAATTTTCTTTTCTTGTAATTACACACTGTTTATAGCAATTATAAAAAATTAATGCCAAATACTTACCAGACTTGTTTATGTTTATTTCTCATGAACATAGGATGAAAATAATTTGTCAAAAGGACATTTCCTGACACATTTATAGACAAAGAAAGACCAAGCAGCCTGTTGTAATTACAGTATTTAAAGAGTTATTTGAGACCATGTGTTTTACTCTGGAACCAAATGTATTGTATAATAGACACTAACTTGATTTAGCTTTACAAAAAATACTGTTCAGTATGTACACGTTATGTTTGGTGTTTCTAATCAACAGGAAAAACAAATTAAACAATGCAATGTAACACTTTAAAGTAGGCTATCTGACTTTTAAATGATTAATTTAGTTATTGAACGGGTGATGGTAGCCATTATGGATGGATAAAGGCCATCGCTGCTCCTGGATGTTGGTTTATTGGATGTTGGTTTCTCAGCAGACCCTCCTGAAACTGTATATATACAGAGCAAAAGCACCAAAGACTCGTGGTTTTGCTCTGACCACCAGGCTGGAGATGTCGCCCACTGGAAACGCCACGGCGTGCACGACACCAACATCTGAAGAAACAGCAGCACATTGGTTCAGTCAACATGGTACAGATTCTGACGCGGTCACTCTAGAGAGTGAACGTAGAACATAGTCTCAAACCCGAGTCCTCTTTTTGATCACAGTAATGAAGACTGTGAGCTACAAGCTTGTTTTCCTCCAAACAAGCCGTCATGCAACCAGACGACTTCAATTGGTCTCAATACACTGCCTCTAATGGCTCGGCATCTTAGGGAACATCGTCGAGTTATCATATCGAAGGAATATCATGAAAGAAAATTGAATAACTCCCCCATGCTGGGAAGTTACGTTTTTAAAATCACAGCAAATATAATGGCCAATAAAAAATAAGATAACATGTAATTGTTTGGGTGGTATTGGTTTAAGCTGACACTGTTTACTCATTCTTGTGATTTGAGTTAAGACCAGACCACATTTTATGACCAATTTAGGCAGAAATGTACAAAATTACAAAGGGTGTACTTACTTTTTCCTCCCACTGTATGTGGTAGCCATTTTATTTTGTCATGGCAAGGTTGACTGACGAGGATGAAAATCCACTGACATCCTTTGTCCTTTCTTTTCCTGTGCCCTTGCCAGTAAGTACATTTTCATTTGTAAACCTTAAGAATAGATATATAAAGATATTTAAAATAAACTATGTTGTTTAGTGTTACATTTGTTATGTTTGTATACTCACATGGATGCTTGTTGTTTTGTTTTATTTTCAGTTTTACCTTTTTTCCATTAAAGTCCTGCCAAGTATAACTCAAAGTCTGTTCATTGGAGGAGCTTTTTGGAGGAACAAGTTAAGCTAGCTGTTTCATTCAGATGAGAACAGCATAAACTGTGATCTCCTCTACTTGGGACTACAGCTCTTACTTCAGCAAGAATGATTGGATTTAAATGATGCTTTGTATATTTAAATGTGTTGTTTAATATGTATTTTTTTCAATATTGACGGATTGATGGATACACAGGTAAAGATGATAGACACTGTAATAACATTTTTTTCTGCAGTGACACCAAACTCAGCTCGATGATGATCACATCCCTGCCGGCATGTACTACAGGGGCCTATTGCACAAAACCAAGATCAGGGATTAAGCTGGGATCTCTTAGTTATCCTGGATCAATTAATCCATGATCAGGTTGCACAAAAGTTGGATGGGGGAAGTGGGATATGTTTTGATATATGTTACCATGGAGATTTTTTCTGTAGCTCTAGCCTGCTCCAGACCAGGATAAGTTCCAGGATTTATTTAATCTCATCCTTTTTCTCAGTCATCAGTCCCCACAAACTGAAAACGATATTTATTCCACTGCGCATCACCTCGTTATCACATTAAACAAGACCCACTGTCCTTATTTAAACATTTGTCATCATTTATTGCAGTTATTTTAGATAAAATTATGATTTTTACATGATTTGTAATTATTAGATAATAGTTATCCATAGAACTTAAATAAAATACACAACCGCTAATTGGTTGGTATAAAAGTCAAAGAGTCACATGGTGTTTCTTTATTGAATCTGCGTGTGCTACCAGCTGTCATCATGAACAGTTTGTGAGAGAAGGGTGGCTTTAAATAAAAAAATGAAGTTTTATGTGATGAAGTTGGAGTTAAATAATAATTTATGATTAATAAGAATTTGTGATAGTCAAAAAGTTATGGACACCTAGTGGGGCCAAAGAGAAAGCCCAAAAAATTGCCATGTCTGTAATTGTACACATGTCTGCACCATTAACATGAAATTTAGGCAAAAAAAAGGAAGCCATAAAAAAATACAATATCCAAAAAACCTCTTGGTCCCATCTACTTAGGTCCCAAATAACAAACACAAAATTACAAGTGCATTAAAGAAAATGAGGATTTGGGGTGTGCTTCCAGCTGTCATCATCGACAGTTTGTGACATGACTTTAGACCAAAAACAAATTGTGGTGAAGTTGGAGGCAAATAAGAATTTATGATACCCAAAAGGTTATGGACACTATCCTTAGCGTATGCTTGCATGATGTTCGCCATCTTGTCTGGTTGATGTCAGACTCTCTGCCTGTCTGGATGACTGAGTTCAACAACTCGGACATCTCATGCTCCGGCTTGGTGATGTATGACATCATGTACATGGCGCAGACTGAATGTCCATGTTGGAGTTCCAAGCACGGAACAGGTCTGGGTTATACGCATTCACCCAACAACTGTTGGGAGGTCGCTTGTGTAGGACCACACTTCCGCTAGTCAGATTTTCTGCATACTTCATGTACGCCCTGGGCTCTAGGTTGCAGTGGCAGAGGAGTTCTGACAAGCTCTCGAATGAGGCATCAAAATCCATGAGGCAATTTCTCACTGCCTCAAGGCCCACCTTGGCTTCCTTTTGAGTCGTTCTTTCCATCTCTTGTTCTGCTCTTTCGGGTCTTGACCTTCTTCCAAAGAGAACTCACATGGCTCGGTGATCTACGTAACCTCCATGGGCAGCTTGGGGAACCCAAAGCGACACACAACATTGCCTCTTCTGCACGCCGTTGAATGGCTCCTGCTGTGAACCTGGACCTCCGAGACAATGTTTAACTCCATCCTGCAGCTTGTGAGGACAGAAACTTTCATCTCCAGTTCAGTGATGGACATTTTGTGTTGAAGGGGACACACAAATTCTACAGCTAAATACAGACGCAGATTTTTGTGACGACGGCAAAGCTTTGTGACCCTTCTGTGTGGACAACAGTGGACTGCAGGGTGGTGCGTATCACTCCAGATGTGGCCTACTGGACTTCACTACTGGGCAGAGCACAGAATTATTTTTACCAAGTTGTACTCCCCGAGCTTGTGGCCTGTTATTACACCCGAGGCTCTGAAAAGGCACCCATGCTGCCAGATGCACCGATGACAGAGGCACAGAGGTCTGTGAAGAAGAGGCACAGAAACAACAACGATGATGAAGGCTGGGTTCAGACCCTGAGGGAAGATGAGGATGACTGTGAGACCTTGTTGTGATCAAGTCACCAGAACTGATCGTGGCTGCTGTCATACTTGAAATGAGTTCAGCTTGAACTCTTGTTACCTTTTCTTGTCTGAATGTTGCAGTTTGCACTTAATTGCCTGTTGTGCACTTTTTGATGTAAATGTTTGCAGTCTGAATTTTACAAACTGATGTGCACTGTTCTTTTCTAAACGTTTGCACATAGCATGTGCACTTTATCAGGGCTCCAAAGTTCAACCAGTTTGGACCCCTCACATTTTTTCTCGGTCGCACTCGTGGGGGAAAACATTGATTTCTGTCTTAGTTTCAATTTTGTAAATTTTGACTATAGTGTTTGAAGTCTTATTCTGGGTTAAAATTTATTGGAGAGTAAGACCATCCAGTTAAATGTTATGTTGTTGGTTGTTAAAATCTGTATATTTATTTTATTTTTCAGCTCAGTATAGCACCTTACACAGTATTTTTTTAAAATTTTGAAATATTTTATTTAACTTTGGATGTTTCAGTTTGAAATGTTAAATTTCAGTTCAATAAAGCACTTTGAACACTTTCATTTAGAAATGTTTTATTTTGCTTAATGTTTTAGTTTGAATTTGTCAATTTCATTCACTGAAGCACTGTAAACACTCTGTTTATATTTTAATATATGATTTTGGTTCAAATAAAGACCAGTATTTCTGTACATCTTATTCTTGTTAAAAAAATTACTGACATTAAAGTTATGAGAGTGATTTAATGGGGACCTTATGGCATTAAAGTTGACGCTATGAAAAATTTGTGTACACGTTGTTTTTGTGCTGGTGCAACTTAAAAAAAAATTAGGTGCACCGCTGCAACAAATGCAAAAAGTTAGTCTGGAGCCCTGTTTATCTTAATGTTGGCACACTAAACTTTGTAAATGACTGTTTTTATTCTATTTTGTCAGATGCTTTTCTACTTAGCCTTGAACTGTGTGACAGCACTGAACAGAAATGTTTATAACAAAAAGAATTGAAGTGGTGAACTCGATAAGAAGTGGTCTGATATTTCACAAGGAAATGGTTTCACACAGGACCTGTTAATAGTGTTTTTTATGGTGCACTTACATCGAAATGAGATGACTTACCAGATACATCAGGGTATGGAATTATTAATAGGCCACAGAACAAACAGTACAACATCGAGATCAATAGTAAATAGAAACAGGAAATAAACTGAGATCACAGTCATGGACATGTTTTTACACCCCCACCACACGCGTGGGAAAAACAGAATAACAGAAAATAGGGGATTATCACGCTTCCGGGTTTCTTGGGTTAAAGTAATGTTTGTTGTGCTTTCCCACTTCCGGTAATTTCACAATAATGGCGGAAGCGACTTTGCGATGTCACTGCTCTGTGCCGCTTTGCAAAAGCAACAAAAAACGTAAACCTTGCCTCAGTTTTCATGAATTCCCACGTGAAATCAATAGTAGGAAGAAATGGGTTACAGCTATTTGCCGGGATAAATTTTACGATTAATCGATATAGCACATTCGTCTGTAGCTGGCACTTCTGCGAGGATGACTACACTGCAGGAACGGCTAGCAGGCTAACTACACCACAAACTGCTGGGATCAGTACAGCAGTAACCACTCAGAAATGGCTAAAAACTGAACCAGGGTCCTCCCATTTTGAGTGGAATGGTTGGGGTGGAGTGTCAAGGCGAGAGTCGGTTTATACGAGAGCGTAGACTAGTTTGGGTCATGATGTTCGCCCAGCTCTTCCTCTTTGTGAGCAAGAAGTGGTTGATAAGGCAGTTTGGCCTACTAGAATGACAGACCACGACTACGACTTGGCTCCTCAGGCAGGCAAGTTATGCATTGATATTCTATACTTTTGAGAGTGCATGTATTAAAAGCAATAACAACAATAGCAGGTAAAAGTAAATAATGATGTATGAAACCAAAACCAGTGAAGTTGGCACGTTGTGTAAAAATAAATAAAAACAGAATACAATGATTTGCAAATCCTTTTCAACCTATATTCAATTGAATACACAGCAAAGACAAGATATTTAATGTTTGAACTGAGAAACTTTATTTTCTTTTGCAAATAAACAACTTAGAATTTAATGGCAGCAACACATTACAAACAAGTTGTCACAGGGGCATTTTTACCACTGTGTTACATTGTCTTTCCTTTTACCAACACTCCGTAAATGTTTGGGAACTGAGGAGAGCATGGGTCATAGGAACGTGACATTAACCTAAACAGTATCTCGCTCACCTGTATCTGACAGACTCTTCAAAACCCGCCTTGACTTCTTTACCAGAGCATCATAGCCAAGCCATTTCTCTGGGTACGGGTGCTCTTCTGTTGGCTTTCTGTCCAGGAAATGAAAAGCGCACGCATAAGGGTGCTACGGTGGGCACTTCAGGTGTAGCGTCTTCAGCCACAGCCTCAGGTGCTCCTCTTCCTTGGGCGGCGGGTGAAAGTTATACCGAGCCCCACAACACGCCGATCTCTCTACCTGATGTTCAAAGCAGGTCTGCTTCAAAAACTCCCTCCTCTTTGTCCAGTTATTGTGGCAGCCTCTGACTGAGCACACAATACTAAACACTGCGACGACAAAAACAATCGCTAGCTGATTAGCTCACACCTCTCGATCCGTTCGTTGATAACTACACTTCCGGTCTGAAACGGATATCATAAGACAAATGATAAACAATGACGCCGCCCTGGTGCCACCGCAAAATAAGATGAATATGATGAAGTAATTTGGGGAATAAGGACATTCTTAGCACACAAAGAGATCAAAACTGATTTCTCATTTTTAAATGTTTAAATTTGTTCATGGCAAGCAAGGCCTAGAAAAGTTGCTTTTTGTAATTTTTCCAGAATGGTCTCAACTTGGAATTTTCAAAACATTAAGTAGCCTCACCAAGTAGAGTTAATCTGGGAGTGCTGGGTAGAGAAAGGCTGTCTTCTACATCTGCTGGAGTTGCAGTGACCTACAAGCAGCAATAAACAGAAAGTTAATCTAAGTTTCTTAAAGAGACTGTGAGGAGTTTCGAAGTAATTACAAAAAAGTCTAACTTTAAGATATATGCCTGATGGAAATACACAGTTTGAGATGAGTTTTATAGCATCAAAATAGGTTATCCGTAAATGCTATTCCTTAGCCTTCTGTTTGGGTCGGACAGTGCTGGACTGGCCTGAATACTGAACTTCCGGAACAAGACAATTAAAACAAGAGCAAATCTATATTATTTTATTATTTATATTACACGTCTTAGAGCACCGGGCTGTAAGTAGCGATATATACCCGGCTACAAAACTATGTTACTTAGTTTTCCAAAATTTCCTTGTTGTCATGAATCAAAAACTACTGCTAAGTAACTAGAAAGAGATACATTACCTCGTCGTTTTGCATCCTGTAAGTTGTTGGAAAAACGAAGTTGTAAAGCAATGCAGAGTTCTAAGGAAGGTCCGAGCTGCATTCATCAGCCTCAAAACAAGTATGTGCAGTGGATTGTAAGCATCTGTGGTGCGTTCCAGATGTAGTCAGAAGTAGGAATTTTGAGTTCTGAGTAGGAAACTGCAACTGGAACGTCCCTCAAAGTCTGAATTTCCTACTGGGAACTCGGTGAAACCTTGCCACCCTCGGGTTGACAAAGATGCATGCCCCCAGTGTGAACAGTTATTTAGCTCCTGTAATAATCAGTTGATTTGCACTTCTGACTGGGGTGTGTCGCTCTAGATCAGCTGTATACATCGTATTGTTAGACTTATATTTACAAAATGCTGCCACAGTGATAATCACATTCTTCATGTGATATTTGTGAACAACAACACAGGGCGAGCTAACAACAGCTAACAATAGCCTGGTAGATCGGCATGTTTTTTTCCGATTTTAACTGGAACGCTGATAACTCTGAGATGATGTCACTCCCAGTTCAGAGGTTACTGGAACGCAGCATTACGACAGTCGCCACGCATGCTCATGGGTAGCAGAGTCTTTTACATTGCCGGTAAGAGATTCTCCTCACAGTCCCTTTAAATAAAACACTTTATATACTTGTTATAAAAATGACTTTTCAAGATATGTTATAACATAGCATGCAGCACTCTTTTCACAGATACTTAAAAGGCAAAGTCTTCAAAATATTAAAAGATGCCCTTGAATAATGTCATCATTCTTCCAGGACAGCTTTTCAAAATTACATTTATACTCACATCTGCCAGTAGAAGCAGTGCATCCCCCCTCTCTTTGAAGAAGGCCATTGTGGTGACCAAGAAAACATCACCATAATCAATTCTTGCCCATCAGCACTGTCAATCATTTTAAGACTGTCCGTACATTCTTTGTCCACTTTCAAAGAAGTGCAGAACCTTCTTTGCTTTTCTGTCAAAGGAATCTACTAATCTGCTCTTAATGTCAATACCAGTCCGTATGTTGAAGTGATTATACATGAACCTTTAAAAAAAAGAAATGGCCAGTGTTCTTTGAGTTAATCAATGCTGGGGAGGGGTTAGTGTTTATTGCACAGCGCCGATAAACATAAGTCATCTTCATAAGGTCTTCGACCTGACCATGTTCTGCAGCTTGGGGTCCCTCTTGAGTAAATAATGTTACCATTGTCTTCCTCTTTTCGTCCACAGATTCTGGGCTCTGATCTTCTGGGAGTCCAAGTGGTTGCCAATGAACATAACCATAACTGTCAGTTTTAGAACATTTGGGTGTTGAGGTCTTAGTGTCTGGTGTTGGCCTGTTGTCAATGCTTGGGCGCTTTGCTTTTCTTACCTTCACCAAAGTGTTGTCCCGAACATGTTCGATTCTTGTTTTAGTTTGGTGAAGCAAAGAACCAGAACCACAGCCAATTAGCTCTCCTTCCATTGTTACATCTGCAAAGCTTTTGGGGCACTTTTCAAATATTCTTCTTGCAATTTCAGAACACTGGCCTCTGGTGGGGTTTAGGCATACTTTACGGATTGAATCAACAACAATTAAGACCATTGCCAAATGGTCCTGTTTTCTTGGTCTCTGGCCTTGTGTTACACTTAATTGCAGACTTGATGACATTTTATCACATGGGACTTCATAAGATGACATCCAGTCCTGGCTTAGAATAGGTGGAACAGTTGGCATGCTTGAGGATAGACAGTGTGACGTAGTTATGGCCAGATGTAAGGTGTCCACGACCTTAGAGAGAAATTAAAACATTATGTTTATTTATTGAATTTTTAAAGCATTTTTTAACAGTAAAACTATTCAGTTCTCTAAATTCAAAAGTAAGCAAGTATAGGTAATCCTTCAGGTGTTAAAAAATGCACTTGAACATGTAAAGTCCCTGCAGAAAATGAAACCATAGCTGTGTTCCGAAATCACTCACTATACACTATATAGTGCACTATATAGTGTATACGCCATTTTGTAGTGGTGTCCGAATTCTCAGCAGTTAATTTCATCCACTATATAGTGCACTACAAAATACCCACAATGCACAGCAAATTTGAGTGTACATGCAATGTACACTATACCGTACTCCAGGGAGGCTGTTAGGCGCTGCTTTCATTCATAAATGTAAATAAACGTTGGAGTATCTTTAAAACGTTCATAGCGTAGCTTTTTAACGTATTTTAGCGGCTGTAAACAGCTTTGAAATCTGCTACTTATCCTCCCAAATGCCCGGTTTGTTTACATGAATCTCGGCGCGTCCACTTACGTCACAGGAATACCCGGCTCATCAGCTGACGCTACGACGTTTAGAAAATTTCAGTGTAGTGTCCAAAATGTCGTTTGGTCATTCCCTATATAGTCCACTATATCATTTACACTACATAGGGAATAGTGAGTGAGTGAATGAGTGGACGATTTCGAACACAGCTCATGTGTTTGCCAGGGCCACTTCAATTTCACATGTACACAAAATACACATACAAACAGAAACCACCATTTGTCTTTACACAATATGTGAAAAATGCAACGTATAGTTGCTGCATTAATTAGTTTGGCAGTTTCCAACAGTCACTATAGTTATTAATGAAATAAATGCCAAAAGTTTGTCCATTATCAACTTTCCATCTTGAATTGTGTATGCCGTTTTAATCTGTAACAAAACCAGATGTAACACAATCTTGAACTGTTTTTTTTTTTTTAAATCTTAGTCTGTAGTGGTATAATCATACAATAGAGGTGTATATATATAGATAGAAATTTATAGATATATCTATATATAGATATAGATATAGTTCATAGTCTTTAAGTGCAGCTGTACCATTCTGTTCAGCATTACATTTGACACATGAAGGGACACTTTAGACATTTCTTACCTCCAGTCTTAAGGAAGTGCATGAGCTTTCGGCCAGCGATCAGTGGGATGATATCTCTTAAATCTTCCAGAGTAACAAACCGCAGATCACAGTCTGACTTCACACCAATTTGATCCAAACGTGTGAGTAGATTATGATAGTCCCTGTCTTGGAGATCAGGGATTGCCCTGATCCTCCACGGACTCCATATCTCTCAGTTTACCTTAGACAGACAGAATGATGCAAAGGCACAAGATCAAGATCAAATCTTTTGTACAGAGACAGAGGGTAGTGGTCAGCCAGGGCCTCCACACTGACACAAGCAGAAGTGATACCTGAGTCAAGAAGACAGTACACACCGAGGTCAACTAAGGGCCCTGATTCATATTTTTCAATGATAAAATACACATTTGACAATAGACAGCTATTTTACCAAAGCAAAATCCCATGTCACTGTCCTCCACAACTACAACCATAGATTTCAGGTATTTGATGCCCTTGTAAGTGACAGCTGGTGTTACCAGTGTGTCCTCACAGATGCCTCTCATCTCAACAGCATCCTGAGTGCCAGGGTTGTACAAGTGGCTATCAAATTCATTTGCTTGCTGTACTAAGAGTTGGCTTAAAGAGACTGCCAGCCTGTAGGTAGGCCTGCAGAAGCTGGTGTCGCTCTGCCAGAGTACTAGTCAGGTTTTTGAAGTTCTGTAGCTTCCTTGCACACTGCTTGAAAAATGTGTGCTTGCTTTCAAAAGGCAAAGTCCACAGCCGAATGAGTGGACCAAAATGAAGCGTGAGTTCTGGATAGTGCAGTAAGAAATGATGCTTTGGTTTCAATGGTGTAGCAGGAAACAGTGAGGCTCTTGAGTCAATATACTGGTGAATGAGAAACCTCAAATATGCTACCTGGTTGGCATGTATTTTGGGGGCTGTTACCATGCTAACTATCTCTCGTAGCTGCAGGCACAACAGCCAGATGCCATCCTCCAGTGGATTTTTGATTCTGTCACCTATTCACCTAGAAAGGAAAGCATATGTGGTTTCAAAGATCAATTTCTGAATTTATAAGAGCAGTATTATTATACGTTACTGGTTATAACTAAGAAACAAAAGAATTTCCTGCACTGCAGTGCTTGCTAGCTAATTCTACTGTAGAAAAAGGTTAAGATGTTTTTACACAATGGAAAAAGCTTTTTGTGTCAACAGACAAACCTCTGGCCAAATCCTCTCAATGCGATGGTTCTGGAATTGAACAGGGAAAATTTATGTTTCAGTTAATAAACATGAGTGGAAGTTAAACATAACAACAGCTCTGCCCAACAACACATTACATTTCATTCAAATGAAACCTACCAGTGTTGACAGTGTCTGTAGAAATGGTGGTCGGTCTGTGCTGTATCTGTAGCCTGCCAGTTTCTCCTGCATGAACATGGTCGGATGGAGCTCTGTCCCACAGTCTGTTCGTAGTTGATCCCATAATCCATGGCTAAGAACTAAAACAAAAATGAATGAACAAAATATAAATGAAAAAAATAAGAGTGATATTTTTCTCCCTAACAGGTTTTGAATAGATCTCTGACAACAACCCTACACTTTAGTCTAAATTACTTAGAACCATTCAGCTCTCTAATTTATGTGCTGTAATTTGAATTTGAAAAAGTCATTTGTGATCTTTTCAAAGGATACTATGTTTATTTGGATGATGCTTTATCCTGGGTTTAATTGTTCAGTCTTTTCCAGATAAATCTTTTTTTCTACTCCAACCACCTGAATTACACAACAGTCAAAGCTACGACATAATATAGACAAGACAACACCTCAACAGTGCAGACATACCTGTAAATCTCTTCATAGATGGTGAGGTTATTTTTTATGGGTATTTTGGAATAACACACCACTTTTCCACTATAGCCATCAATGGCTACAACATGAGTCACACCAAACATGACCAGTTTCATTTTGGTCCATATGAAGTTTCTGGCCAAATTATTCTGCACAATATGGATGTGGATTCAGGTTCCGGGCACACTGAGGAGAAGGATGAGAAGACAAGAAGAAGAAGAAGAAGGAGGAGAAGAAGGAGGAGGAGAAGAAGAAGAAGAAGAAGAAGAAGAAGAAGAAGAAGAAGAAGAAGAAGAAGAAGAAGAAGAAGAAGTAGCATATAGCAATGTTGTAGCAATGTTGAGTTATTTATACCCAGCCCATTGGATTGAGGATTTGATTCTGCATGCTGGGTCAAAATTTTGACTCAAAAATGTGTAAAAACTCCTCATGCTGATGGGTTAAAGCTGCCAAGAAATGGGTCATCAGGTTATCTAATATAAATTACTATGTAATGATGAAACAACAAAGTATTCAAATATTTTATTGTTTAAGTACAACGTAAAACTGTTGCTTTTCCTTAAAACATAAAGGTATTGTGGTGCTGGTTTGGTGGAGTGGTTAGCAACCAAGCACATCTCATATACATGCCTCTGCTGGCCAGGTTTTGAATCCAGCCTGTGACCAGTTTGAGTGTCTTCCCTTACTCTCTCACCCCCTTTCACAAGCCTATGCACTGTCATTCTATCTCCTATCAATAAAAGCACAAAATGCCAAAAAGTAGACTTTAAAAGGTCAAGGTATGACCATATTTACATCAAAACATGTAATTAGTTTACAAAAAGTACTTCATTAAAAGTTCAATCTCATAAACCAACACATTTGAGGAGGGTTGAATGGAACTGGCCTGTTAACAGAATCATTCTAGCACTGCATTCTGTTTTGCTCTCATGAGCTTCACAACATTTGAAACATTACCATTTCAAATACAACTGACTGAATGAATTCCCAAACCTGAGCGCAGACAAGATCAAAAACATAGTCTGTCTTGAAGCATACATCAACAGCACCCAGAAGAGGTGGCTGCTCCAAAGCGGTCCCTTTGAGGATGAACAAAGCTTGGGTACACTGGCACTCCTGCCCCAGCATAAGAACATGTGGAGACTCCATTGGTGTCCTTGAAAGGTACTCCACCATGTTTGTCCCAGTCTGAGGAAAAAACACAAAACAAAGATAATACAAGTTATTACAACAGGCTAGGTTAGGTTTTCAGGAGACAAACTGGGACTGAGGCGTTCCATAGCCATTTGTCTTCCTCTGTCAATACAGATTTCTTTTCTTCTATTGAACAAAAGTAAGCAAATACTGTGTAAAGAAGACTTTCTTATAACGGAAACAGAAAAAAACAGAGGTATATAAGAGAGTAAGAAAGAGTGTTGAAAATGTACACAATGCATAATGCGTGCTTCACTCAAAACTCACAAATATAACTTTATTATTAAATTACAGTTTAGGTGATTCAGTGTGTTTCAATTCATTTGGATGTGTCTGACATGCCTGCAATACATGTACAGTATTTACCCTTTATAATGGTATTCTATTCATTTTTTAACCTACTCATTTATAAATTCAGTATTTCTAAGAAAGAAGAAGTCCCTGACACAGCCACTGTGTTCAAACTACCTGATGGAGACATGTTTCCCAGTCTGAAGGCAGTCCTCCAAGTGGCCCTGACAGTTCCAGTAAGTAGCTGCAGCTGTGAACGCTCCTTCAGCACCTTGCGACGTCTTCATACATGGTTGAGGAGGACCATGGACCAAGACAGGCTCAATGACCTAGCCATCATGTCCATTGAAAAGGAACACCCGCATGCTATAACTCCCGACAACATCATCGACAGATATGCTCAATTGAAGCCACGCCGGCACAGCCTTGTGTTGCCACCTCAAAAAAATAAGTAAAAAAACAAAAACAGATTGAAGGGGTGAGAGAGGAGGGTAGGGGGTAGCAGTTGAAATAAAAAAAACATAGGGCAGGAGAGTGAAAAGGGGAAACAAAATATATCTGGATTTTTCTTAAATTTTTTTGTAAATAGTTATTTTAGAATTTTAGTTCATGAATTAGTGAAGAGGAAAAGACAGGAGACCACCAAAAACATTCAAAAGCAGAAGAGGAGGGTAGGGGGTAGCAGTTGGAAAAAGTGTGATGAAGAAATTGAACAAAGGCTGCCCAATAAAAAAAAAACATAGGGCAGGAGAGTGTAAAGGGGAAACAAATTATATCTGTATTTTTCTTAAATTTTATTTGTAAATAGTTATTTTAGAATTTTAGTTCATGAGTGAGTGAAGAGGAAAAGACAGGAGTCGACCAAAAACATTCAAAAGCAGAAGAGGAGGCATGACAAGACAAGAGGACAGCTCTGAAATGTATTTAAAGAGTCAGGAAGACAAAGGAGAGGAAGGAGTGAAAGGAACGAGTGAAGAGACAGTGAGGGGAAAAAATGAACAGAAATAGAAATTAGTCACACAAAAATTGGAGAAAGCAAAAGAGGAGAGACAGCAGATGAAAAAGGATGGAGATAAGGATTGAAGAGCAGATCAGTGTAGGACAGCAGAGGTGCCAGCCAGGATCGCAGGTATAGCAGTGAGGAGATAAGATGCATTTTATTGTACATTACTTCACATCTTTAGTTTATGATCACTCAGAATAACTCTTTTGTTTTATATTTTCTTTTTTCAGTGGATTTGAGGCATATGTTCATGACATAAGACAGGGACTTCAAAAAGGCTGGTGGTAGGACATTTTCAACATTAAAGGGTTTGAATTTTTAAGTGTTCTTTAGTCAGCTTTGAATTATTGGTAAGTTGAAGGGAAAAAAATAATTATGTGTGCATGGCAGCAAAAAAGACAGAAAAACTAAATTGGCTTCTGCACCCTCAGGGCTAAGCCCCTGATCTCATAGAATCCTAGATCTGCCCCAGTTTTGCACACTCCTTTACACATATGTACTTTCACACACATTATTCATTTGTTCAGGTTCGCTTCCTGGGAAGCGTGGTCAGGTGCCTTCAGACCTCCCTCAAAACAAGATTCTGTGGGATAATGGTCAATGTGAAGATGGAAACGGCAGCACCAGATGAACCACTGCCTCTGCCTTTTGCAGACCCCCTGTATATCCCAGCAGCTGTCCTGGACCCAGCATGACTTCTTAAGCAAACTTAGTTCACTTATGTATCGCTGTCTGTGTCATGATGATAATATTCTGATGATCCTGAAACTAAGAGATCATTTGTTTTCCATTACAACTGATCCTACGGAAAGTGCCTACTGACCAAAAACCTCAGAATCCAGAGGGAGAGGAGGAGCAGATTGAGGAGGACGGAACTGGACTCTTTGCAGGATATCAAAAACAACACAAGCAGGACACATCAAGGCCAGAAACTCAGCTTAACAATTACCTTAGCCTTGATACTAACCAGACTTGTCTCACATTTTGGGAGACAAGTAAAAACTCCTTTCCTGCACTTTATCCTATTGCCATTAGAGCACCAGTGGAGGGGGTATTTAGCCACGGTGGCATTATTTTGAGACCAAATCGTTCTCAGATGAAGAGTGAATGTAGTATATCATACTCACTGGTTTAATGCCAAAAGCTTTAGGATTGATTGCCTAGCCCTCTGATAAGGTTGAACAATTACATACAGTAGGATAATTAACATTACCTTACACCATCAGCAACTGTGGCTCTGGCTTAGCAGAAATGAACACCATGTCACTCACTTGGCCTGGCTTCACACCCTGATGATTATAATTCTTATAATTTTTTTACTTAAAGGTACAAAGAATATCCACATGAAACTGCTCTGGCCGTGGACATATTTTTACCATGATCCTTGCTTGTACCTGCTGCTCAGTTCTAAGGGCGGGAGGTACAGCTGCCAGTTTCAGAGTGGAGTAGTGCGCTGTCTGAAAAAGCAGCCCAACACAGTGGTTACTGAGTGTTGTTCCAGCCACACAGGAACACTCTGCTTCTGAAATCTCCACTGAAGAACAGTCCATAAAAACAGAACTTCTGTTATTTCACATTTCCCACTACATTCATACATGAAAGAAAATGAGACAAATGAGAGCAGGGTCATCTGTTTAGTAGTAAATATCTGATAAAGCTTAAAGGGAAAGTTTGGTTCCTGCAGCTTTCACATTGTTTATAGAATGAAGAAGAACAATATACTCACCCAGAAGGCTTTCCTGATCCAAACAGTGCTTCAGGAGATATTTAGATCCAAAATCGAGCAGCAGACATCCGTGTAATGGTAGCACATAGGGCATACAGCACCACTCCTAAAACTGCATTAATCGTTCAAAAACTCATTAGTTTTTCACCAATATTCCATGGTGGTCCGCTCCGGGTTAGTCCACCATTACAGTCTGTGTCACTCCAGACATGTTGTGTGACTGTACTGACCTCTGAACTGAAGAAGAAGAGCGCCTGCTCCGCACATGCACAGTACGGCTCATTGTTTCAGGGGAAGACAGCCGGCTACACAACAACTTTCTTCTTCCAGTTTTGTGCAAAATGGATGAATATCTATCGGATGAAGATGTTGTGGAGGAGAACTTTGAATATGATGGGTGTCCTTACAGTTTCGAGCCAGAGTTTACAGATGAGGAGCTCATAGAGAGGAGGACACAGAGGCAGCTCTCCAGAGAGCAAACATTCTTCTTCAGTTCAGAGGTCAGTACAGCCACACAACGCTGACTGGAGTGACACAGACTGTAATGGAGGAGTAGCCCGAGTGGACCATGATGAAATATTGGTGAAACTAATGAGTTTTTGGATGATAAATCCAGTTTTAGGAGCGACGATCTATGCCCTATGTGCTACCATTATATGGATGTCCGCCGCTCGATTTTGGATCTAAATATCTCCTGAAGCACTGTTTGGATCAGGAAAGCCTTCTGGGTGAGTATATTGTTCTTCTTCATTCTATAAACAATGTAAAAGCTGCAGGAATCGAACTTTTCCTTTAACCAGGGAACAGAAGAAATCATTTATTTCAGCTTTGATAGTTTAAATTTAAGAATATCAAAATGCACCTGAATAGCCATTATCACCTGTCTCAATTTACTCATATTTAGATAAATTAGGAAATGTTAAACACTTAACAAGGCAACCATTTTCTGGGGTTTTCGTGAAGCTAGGATTAGGTCACTTAAGAAAACAAGGATGAAAAATGAACAAAACTGATGTAGCCTATCATGCTACAGACAGCACTTTTGTTAGCAATCGTTACTCTGAAAAAAAAATGGAAAACAACATGTCAGGACTGATATGAGCCTTAATTCAAAGACTACCCTAGCCACACCAAAACCCCAAAACATGAACCTGACTGAAAATTAGTAACAAAGACCACTTTATATCATCCTCCCTACCCTGAGATCAAGAGGTTTTTTTACGCTGTCTCATCAATACGTAGCCCGGAGGTTTACAGTCCCTGATGCCTCTTTGTTAACAGCAGTTAACCAGTTCACTAATGCTGTGTAGCTTACCTTCATAGTTGTTGATGTAACTTGATATGTTCAGCTTCAATCCTCTTTCTCGTTTGCTTCTTTGGTTCTTTTCGGGCTGAGCTTACTGCTTGCTACCCCCCCCCCCCGCAAAATCCAGACTAACATGACCAGATCATCAACCTACCATCACCAACTACTCAATTTTTAACCACTCCTTTTTCAACAAAGATGAATGTATATGTAGTTAACTAGATGTTAAAAAAATGATAGGGGAAGAAAAATAAATCTCCAGTCAACATTTAGCTCTTCCATCTCATAATGTCAGGCTAGCAGCTAGAGTGTTTATGCCACAAAGTTTTTCTTTTTTTTCAATAACATACATGCTCACATTCCAGTGGTATACTCTGGTTTATTCCAGTGGGTAAACTGATATACTCTGATGGATGTTTGTCTGCTTCGGGCCTCCAGACACTGAAGACAGTTTTTGCTAAATTTTCACCTGAGTTATTAACTGACCTTTGAAAGCAGCTTCCACCCGCAGGTTGCTACACTCATAGAATGTATCTGGGGCTTGATCCTTCAAAGATTGTTATTATATCATGGACAATAACTGATGCAGGGTCCCTCTGAGAGGGTGAACCAGAGTGTCAGAGCTGGACTGATGAAGAAAGTTGAGTTTTGATTCATTAAAAAACTGACTCCAAGTGTTTTAGGTCTCTGTGTTCACTAAACAGTGCACCAGCCATCAAGACACCGTTTGGATTACAAAATCACACAAAGTGACATATTAACCCTTTACTGTCCCTGTGCTTCTGTCTGCGTCTTTACGCTCATAGAACATACATGGAACAGCACGTGCCCAAAGATGCTGAGTTGGTGCTTGGATAAAATGTTCACATGTATATCGGCTGCACTGCAGAACGACATTATTGACATAAGAAAATGGTCACAGCCACACTTTCTATGGAAATACTAGACCTGTACTGTATGGAGTGGATCATGGCTGCAGCAGACAGCAGAGACTGTCTTCTTGGAGGAGCAGTGTTGCTGATGTTGCTGCTGATGTTTTGATCATGCGTCCTTTGGGCTCAAGCCAAGTGCAGTAATAGGGCCTTTTCAAGGTTAATAGTCACGTATTATTGGATCCCTTTGTAACATTATGGAATGGGTATTACGTTTTCTCTAGATCTAAGGTTAATTATGTTGTTATTTCGGAAAACAAGCTTGGTTATCCCGAGCTAACAACATAATTAAATAGAGATCTTGGGAAAAAGACTGAAATTAAGTCGTTATCATAAGAAAACAGTGCTGGAACAATGTGCACAATCATGTCCTTTCAGGGCTTCCTCAGGAATGATACTGCTTAAAGTTTTAATGATATACTTTATCACACTCTTAGTTTTCTTGGTAACATGTACGCGTTGGTCATTCATGACATGCAATGCTGTTTTTTCCTTTTACTTTCAGAACCATGTCATTGAGAGGATTTGGGTAGAGGTTTGCATGTTGACAACAGCCTGAATGATTTCTTTCCCTTTACTGTGAGCTAATATATTTGTTGAAGTGAAGTTAGATTTTCCAAATATTTAACTAAGCTCCCACCAAATTATTTGTCATGTATGCATGACTGTGTCGGTGTATAACAGAGTCAACTATAAAATAAAGGCCTGCCTGATACATCTGCAAGATCAAGAGGTCTTCAATATGCAGGGTGGGGTTGTGCAGTTCTGTGTCTCAGCTCTGGCATGCCAGGTTGCCAGTGTCGGCATCAGCCGGTTTAATTGTGGAATGCCCATAGAGTGCCAGGTGGTTACATTTTTATGCTTCTTGTATTGGTTTATGTCTTTATTCATGATGGTTTGAGGCAAAACTTGGGACCAGTCTTTGCAAATAATGATCTGTTCTGTAAATAAACTGTTTAAGAGAGGTGTCCCTACAAGATACATCTTTTTCACCTCTGATATGAAACCGATATTGCAGCCTTGAGTTTTGGCCGATACCGATATTGATCTGATACGATATTGGTAGGAGTCATACATACTTTTATTATTTATTTTGTAGTATGGACTGTTAGAAAAGGCTTGATCAGGTGAGATTACTCAAACAGAAAACAGCAGTCAGCAATAGAAGGTATGAGAAAAACTAACCCATTTGTTATTAACCAATAGGTTAAATAAATTTTAACCGTATACATAAGAATATACTACCATTAAATTAAAATAAATAGAAAATACATTAGAAGACCCTGAAAAGTAACCTCAATAAATCAAATTAAAACAAAAACATTTATTTTTAAATTACAAAATAGCCACTGTGTTTAAGTAAAACATAAGCATATTCTACAACTGAATTAAATAAATAAATAACAAATTAGAATGGATTACTTATATCAAAGTACAATGTCGGAGATTTAAGATCCATGCTGATATAGTCCGATATTTGTTTCTGACCGATATCCGATGTAAATATTGGATCGGGACATCCCTACTGTTTAATTTGCTAAAATACAACTCATGTCCCTTGTGTCCATTTTGTAACATATTGCAGGAAGAGGGATCCCCAATGTTTTGGTGTCAGATGGCTGTCCAGTCCAGCTTGCTGAGGACCTTCTTCCTTGTGCCTCTGCAGCAGCAGACTGGTATGATGCTGAGAAATGTTCATCCCTGACGAGGGTCTCAGGTTTTTGGAACAGATTCTTTTATGACCGATGAAGGGAGACAAAAGGCTGGAAGACGATTTTCAGAGGCTTTAGGGGACATCACAGCTCTATTTGAGGCATCATCAATGACAACCCAATGCCCTTTTTGGATGCTCTGCATTACCTTGTTCGTGTTTGCAGTGAATGAAAGAAGAAAAAAAAACCCATGAACTTATTTTAATGGAACATTCATTCTTATTAAGAGAATTTGTTGCTTCAAAAAAGGTTGGATTTCTTTTTTTCTTTTCAGTGAAGCTCAAGACAGGTTTTATCCATGAATTAATAAAAGAATCAATCAGAATCAGTTTGTACATATACATATTTATTCATACATGTATTTATTATTATTTATTTTATATAACACCTGAAATAACCGTGAATTCATTTCAAAATTAAAGATTCAACAACAATCAACTACAACCAGATTAAAAATGTAAAAGATTCAAACAATAACTGGTCCAGACTGAACAAGCAGGACAGGTAAACACAAGAAAGGAAAAAGAAAAAAATAATAATTTATTGATTTAATAAAGGCCAAGGCAGCATCTAGACCCTTAACTTGGGAGAAGTTGGTCCCAAAGTCAGGGCTTCTGCACTTCAGGCAGCAACACTTGCTGAATGTGGGCTCATCCATAGTAGCTGTAAGGTTTTAAACACATGAAGTCCTTATTCAGAGAAATAATATTAAATAATATTAAAAACATTTCATTTGAGATACGTCTAAGTAAGCTGTAAGTGGAGAGAGTGGATGGATAGAAGAGCAATGGAAGAAAGGAGAGAGAGAGGAAAGAGAGAGGGAGAGTAGAGCAAGAGAAGAAAGGTGGATGGAATCACAAATAATTACAAATAATTAGTTCGTTTGATTTTAAGTTTTAGGTTGATAAATTGTTCTATTTGTTACATCCTGATCACCTATTCTTTCTAATGTTTTAGTTTGTTGTTTCATGGTTTTGTTATAGTTATAAAAATAAAATATTCTTCTTCTGTGAGTAATGTAAACATATTTGTACGGTACATAAAGGAATAGAGGTAGGCACAGCATAGTAGTTATTTCATAGCAGTTATGTAATCACCCACTTACCAGTGAGTAGTGTAAACATGCAAAATAACTCCACATCCATCTTTTCACAGGAGAGAGACTACTTTATACAACTACTATAGATAGATAGATAGATAGATAGATAGATAGATCCAACTATATACAACTACAATATAACTAACAACAACATGAACTATTTCCAATGACTATTACTATAGTCATTGGAAATAGTTCTACTACCCCTGCCTTTCTGGTTCAGAAAGGGATAACCCCCATCCCCTAACAGACACCATCCTGGAGGAGGGTACAGCTGGTGCACGTACACAGGGCTGCACCTGAGGACCCGCCAATTGTGCATGGAGCCAGAGAAACTGACGTCCACATCCAGGAAGCGTCCTTTGTGGTCTACAATGGCCTGAAACTGGAGAGAGTGGAACAGTTTTCTATTAAAAAAGTCTGCTCCAAACTGTCCAGGGGGCACAATGCAGATGTGACATCCTTCGATGCTTCCTGCCACTTTGCAGAAAGCTGGATGACCAGCCACCTGCTGGAACCCAGCTCCAATTTCCTCCAGCTCATCCCTGTTGGGCAAATGAATGAATCTACGAAAAACTTGCTGGATGTCGCTGCTGACCCGATGGACCATATCGTGGCACGTGGTACGAGGGATGTCAAAGGCCTCTAACACAACCCGATATGATGTGCCACAGGCCCGCCAGTAAACAAAAACAAGCACCTCAAGTGCTTTCCCCCAGCCGTGGTAATGGTCCCCTTGGAGAAGGTGGATGAGGTGCTCCAGGGAGGGCCTGGTCAGCCTGAAGTCCTTCTGCAGGTCACCCCCCTCAAAGTAGAGGTGTACCAGAGGGACATGATAATTAAGCTGGCATATGGCCCTCTTTCCCGAGGCTGAAAAGAAATGGATGGCATGTGATTGCAGTTATTAAGATGTATATATAAATATATATAGATATTTAGTCAGTATAAATTACACGTTTTATTCTTTTATCATATTTTTAAATTTTTACCATATTTATTTGTATTTTAAATTAGGATTGTAGGTAATGTTTGTAACTATTTTTATGAATTGACTTTGTCTATTAAAGATGTATTTATTATAACAAGTTTGACATCTTCTCATCTCTGAATGCATCATCAAAGTGGTCACTCATAAAGCACAGACCTCTGATTAATAACATTTATTATTGGTTGACAGCACATGGTTCAGAAAATACAAATGGGGGAGTTTTCAGTTGTATGTATCAGGAAGTACATAGCTGCCCTGAAGAAAAGACGCCTCTGTCTTCTTGCATGGCTGTGCTCCATGGTTTTCACCGACACCAGGCAGAACTACCTGATGGTTTTGGAAATTATCATTGTTAATGACATGAGAATGTAGTCGGGAAATTATGTATTTGCCGAGGAATAACCGAACAAGGTCATAATAATTCTGTTGTGTGTTGGTCATTTTGCAGCCCAATGCTGCTCATCACACGCCCAGCAGATGGTGTATAGCGTTATCACCATGGATACACAGGTGTTTGTGTTAATTTTTTTCATCCACTGCCGCTCGGTGTGTGTCATGCAGCTGTTGGTAATGAAAACACTTCGCAATAACTTGGAAACATGAAGGGGGGGCTGCTGCTGCCCGGTGTTTACGGTACGTAGACCGAAACACCCACCAAGCGGACGCTTCGGTCTCCGAAAACGGCGAGGCAAATTAAAAACAGTTGCTATTTTAAACAACTGGGCTCATATGATTTAAATACTTACTTTCTGTCAAGAAAATATATTATTACTGAATGAATTTGTAGTTTTTCCAGAATGCAGTTGTTTCCTGTTGCTTGTGGTCGGACTATTTTAATTTTCCCGGCACTGCTTCCCGACCGGCACGAAATGCATTCTGGGGTATAGGAGGGTTTCAGTCACGTGATTATTATGAGGTATGAAGAGGGCGTGGTTTCAAATGGAGGGCAGGAAGTAAACATGGAGTCTATGAAGGAGACCGGCAAAAGTTCATATTGTTCGGATCTAGATCCAGTTGCAAGAGAAAGATATAATCAGTTAATCAACAGATACGTCGTGCGTGATCCATATCTCATGAAGATGAGTGAGTTTTCAGCAGAGACAAAAGATTTACCGAAAGTTGAGGGCATCGACATCGCAAACTATCTAGTAATTCAAACGTCGTACTTCACCAAACAGCAGATGAAAGCCTATAAAAGTATGGAGGCATACAACTTTTTTGTCAGCGGATGGGTCCACAACCTCGGCACCAAACGGCTACAGGATGGTTATTGTTTGGTCTTCGCAAGGGAGTCTTTCTTCTTTTTTTATGTGTTAAGGTTATAGCAGCTGGCAGTCGCGGTTATGATGTAGTCAAACCATGGAAACAGACACGACAACCCAATGATATAAACAAAGCCACAAAAACCAAGCTGGCTTACATACCTCGAATGAAGTGGTCACTACCGACACGGGCATTAGCAGACTGCTCCTCCGGACCGCGAACGCAGGATCAAAATCCATTTTTTCCGGCATTGTTCTGTGAGCTTTTTACATTCCTCACCTTTGTGAAAAACGACCTTCGGTACTCTGTAAAAACCCTTGTCCTTTTCTTGGTTTGAGTAGTTGGAGCACCCGTAAACAACACAAAACATTGGCATCTTGATTGTTTCTCACCTCAAGTTCTAACGTTACTTTACTTCCTGCCCTCCATCTGAATTGTGCGCTGTCGCTATGTTACAATGTGGCGTCACGTGAAACCCAGCTATTAAGTATGCATCTGTGTGTAAACGCTCGGGCAGCCGCAGCATACTCAGATCATCTTTGAGTATTTAGTATGCAGTATGTACTGATTGAGTAGGTAAGTAGACAGTAGGCAGTACGCCATTTCGAACACAGCCATAATGTTAACATTTACTTTCACGGCTAAATCAGACAACAATGGTTTCATCAGGATCCCACTACCCCCAAATCCATCATTCTTTTTGATTGACAGAAAAGAGTGGACTCTCTTTAAAAAAAAAAAAAAAAGAAGACACAGAGGGTTTGCAGGAATGCAGTGGACAAATCTCATAGCTAAAGGTGTGAGGACGATCCACCCTTTTTGCTCCGTAGCCTTTAAGAGGCTGAGAGCTGTCAGCTCAAACCAAAGCCCAGAATTTTCATGCCTGGGTTATTGCCGATTTCAGGACTGCCCAGTCACTTTCACTGTAACGACCTGAAGGCAACAGTTAATTTTCAGAGAGGGGTCTGGCTGCAGACCTGTACTGACAGGACCCTACGTTGCAGACCTGCACTGAGAGGACCCGACGTCAAGTTACGCCGATGTCACGTTACGTTTCCTGCACAGACAGGACCCTACGTTGCAGCCTTGCACTGAGTAGACCCGCTGCACTGAGAGGACCGGAAGTTGATTCGTAGTCTTTCAAAATAAAAGCGAATATACCGGAAGTATGTATTTTCCTCCAAATTTTATTTAAACCTTTCAGATTAAAAGCCATTCGATCAGGAAGAACGCATTTTTTGTCGTCTGCGAATATACTTAATTTCTTTGGGCTTTATTTTGTGCATAGAATGTTACTATTTGTATTTATGTGTTCAACTACAAATAAATATGTTTCTAGCTTAATACCTGGGAAAACGCATGTAGGCTAATTGTTAAGATTTTATTGTAAACTAAATGTACAGCTATTGTCATGATCCCTTTAAAACTTCTCAAAACGTTTATTTTACTCCAGTATCTTAATGTAATCAGAAAAACAGTCAGCTGTTTGTGTGTTAAGCACTCGGACTTTAACTCACCTTCTCTCTCAGCGGTAAAACCACACACTGGGGAATCTGGAAAAAAAAACATAACGTGACGTTGGAGGTCTGCAACGTAGGGTCCTGTCAGTGCAGGAAACGTAACGTGACGGCGTAACGTGACGTCGGGTCCTCTCAGTGCAGCGGGTCCTCTCAGTGCAGGGTCTGCAAAGCTGGGTCCTCTCAGTGCAGGTCTGCAGCCAGACTGTCTTGAATTTTCAAGGTGGGGAGTGTGTCTACAATAGAACAGAACTCAAAAGACGTCCGGTATGGGCAGAGGACAGAGGAACAACTGGCCAGGACCAACAAAGACAGTTACAGAGAGCCATGTATCTGGAGAAGTTGGCCAAAATTATGATGTGATGGAGTCTGGGTGCAGAGATGAGGCTCCTACTCAACAGGTCTTGAAGAGCATATTACGGGAAGTTCACCAGTGAAGTCGTCTGCACAGTAATGATATGCTAAACCTCCAAATTATGCTCCAGAACAAAAAGAACAGCCCTGAGGGGGTGCTACAAAAGGTTTTTTACACCCTAAGTTTTCTTTTGTGGTCTTTGAGGAGTATCGAAATCTTCCAGGAGCGATGCAGGGAGGACATTGTTTATTTGGATGCTACAGGGAGCATTAAAAAAGGAGAAAGGTTCCCCTCCCTTCTACGTGTATGAACTTGTGATTCGCCATCCAGACTAAAATTGCTCCCCTTTGCCAGTTGCCACCTACCTGACATGCGACCACAGGACAGCCTCAGTGTTATATTTTCTGGAGGCCTTTCAGACTGATGTGGCCAAATGTTATGGTCGAAAGGGCATGCAGGCACCTATCATGCTAATGTGTGATGGATCAATGGTGTTCATGCAGGCAATATGTCTGTCATTTGCCAAGACAAATTTGCATGACACCATTGACCATTATTACAGTGTTGCTAGTGGCACAGTGACCAAAGCTGACTTTAAAGTGACCATTCTCCATCGCTGCCTGAGTCTTGTCATGAAGAATGCCAAAGACATGTGCAGAAAGTAGTAAGTATGACCTATTATTACTGCTATTTCTGTAGCCTACATACAGTAATTCAATAACAAGGTATTTTTGCTGTAGAACATGATGCATCTGCCTCATTATGTGTATGGGAGTAACACAAAACAGCAAGTCTACAGTCCTCCTCAAACTGTCTTTACATAATCTTTTCACAAAGAACAGAGTGGTAACAAAAACATCTGTGCTCTATTGACACTGGTGCTATCTGGTCTTACCCATGCAGACACATAACATGGTTTTTGTTAGAGTTCCTTTTGAATTCTCATACCTGAGCTCTCTCACTGAAATACAAACAGTGATGATGTACTCTGTAAATTACCACTGAGCCTGCATGTTAAACTTTTACAACCCACAGTTCAGCAAAACTCTACCATGTGGCCATGCACATTTTTGGACTGCTCACAACTGCAAGTTCTTTGGAGGACCTGGATGACGTGGTTCAAAGTGCTGCTGCTGTGTTCTCAAGTCCATCCAGTGGGGCCAATGTTGAGAAACATTTCAACAACCTCAGGTTATGGCTGAAAGAGCGAGAACTCCGTTGGATGAGACAGCCAAATCTCAACTGTGTACTGAAGACTTAACGGTAAAAACAACTTTTGACAAAGTAAGAACATTTATGTTGTCATTCACACATTTATAGAATATTGAAGTCCAAGTCAAGGGGCTGTCTGGTGGTATAATATGGTACTGTTAAAGAAGACGTAAGGGTTACTATGGCATGATTATCACTTTTAGAGCAACCTCACACCGCTGAGTCCTGATGTCCAAACACAATACTTCAAGTCTTCTTTTTATTTGTATGTTCTCATTAAAACTTGATATAAGTGCTACCATGATGAAACACCACCAAACAGCAACAACACATACCTGTGTAAACTATATAAACTCCACAGTGTACGTGGCCAAGTAAGTGAAAGCAAATCGTGCTCTTACCCTGACATAAGAAGCCCGCTCAGCCTCTGTGTCCCACTGCACTTAACCCTTAAGGGACTGCAATTGTAAGGGTTCGCCAGTAAATACATTTGTATTTTTGGTCATTCTGATGTCTTTTCTTGGAGTATCTTCAAATACCTAATATCCCTAGAATCCTTACAACTCAATCCAAACGGTATACATATAAATAAACCATAAAAATTAGGTAAAGGTGTTCAAATTGTGTTATAAATTAGAAAATAGAAAAATCTGATGTTTTTTTCATTATATTTACTAAATATGCACACAAAACACAATGATCGAAATGATTTCCAAATGTAGAAAAATAAAAAAAACATTTCTGAACACACCAGAAGTGATTTGAACAAAATACCTATTTAAGTTTTTGAGATACGATCATTTTTCTACAGAGGTGGGTTTTTTTTGTTTGATCACTACTGCAGAACCAAAGCAGTACTGAACACAGAAACTCGAACAAAATATTTCTCAGCAATATTGTTTCAACTATATACATTTTCCATAAACATATATACATTGCACATTTTACACAATACACATTACATAGCCTACGTTTTATTTTACAAAGAACCATTGTGGAAGTCATCATGGCCGACAAAACTTTCTCTCTCACACACAATCTCTCACTAAATCACACGACTTTCTCTCACCAAATCAAACAAATTACTCTTCCTAAATCACACACTCATACAGTGCCTAACTCTCCCTATCACAATTTTAATCAACCAGTCTATCTATCAATGAATCAATCTCTAGCTCTCTCACTATATGACCTGCTCTTTCCAACCTACGCGTTACAAAAGTCCTTTGGTGCCACACAGTGGTGGCGCGGGAAATTTCCCGGGTGATTTTACGCGAGTAACACAACGTAATGACGTAAATGGAGACGTCACATGAAAGACAGGAGTCTATACTTTTAGCAGCAAAAAGAATGAGCATTCTAGCTAATGTCGTTTTTTAGTTATATCAGTTTAAGCAGAACTATGTAGACAGCGCGGTGGGCGGGGCCGCCAGCGGGAGGTCAGTCCCTTGAAGGTTAAAGTGATCTGGAAAATGCTGTCACAGTCACAGTGAATTACATTTTCTTAGGCTGCAAAAACTCCTCACACCTCCCTTTTATGTAGAAGTTCCTCAGCTGTGTAGCAAATGTGGTGATGATTGCTGGCTGGTCCAACTCAGAGCCATGTGTTTATTTTATTTTGGTCATTGACAGTAATGGCACAGTGGAGATCAAACCCATGATACATAATATTTAAAATCATTTTTTAGATGCTGAAGTTCAGTCTTTGTTGATGGTTAAGGCAGTCAACTGAAGCAAGGAAAGCCTCGTTCTGCTTTACTAATCAATGAAACTGATGACCCAGATCGATATGATACATCTGCTCTTTCTGCATTTAGTACTTCATTCATGTTTAGGAAGAGGCATAGGTGTCAGTTTAGGGGGGGGGGCGGGGGAGGCGTGTCCCACCCACTTTTTGTCAGGGGTTTTGTCTCCAACACACACAAGTGCTTCACGCGTAGGCCAACGGGTGCATCTTAAAGCTCCAAAGTTCCATCCTTGCCTCCTCCACTTGCGTCGTTCACTTCAATCAATCAATCAATCTTTATTTGTATAGCGCCAATTCATAACAAGTGTTATCTCAAGACACTTTACAATAGAGCATAAAGCTCTTCATTTTATGGATACACATATATGCATAGATACATATATACATATAAAATACACATATACATATATATACAAATATATACATCCAACACCCAACATGAATCCAGATAGCCAATCATGAATCCCTCCATCATGGCGGCAAGAAAAAACCTTCTGTTAAGCAGCAGGAAATCTTGAATGTGGATCCCAGTCTCATGATGAACAGCAAATCCACACGATGCTGTGTCGGGTGTGAGGGCAAAAGAAGGGAGGTAAGAGGAGACAAGTGGACTAGAATGGTAACTAAAGTTTGGGACAGGTTCATGTACCATCAGCCTGTCGTCTGATTTATTAGAGGTTAGCCTCTTGAGATGCTACATCTCATTTTCAAGAGGGTCCTCATGTCTGAATGGTTGTGGTGATCATTTTCTAGAAGTATAATCTTAGATATTCTTACTAAGATTCTTCTTCACTTGTGTCTTAGTCCCGCCCACCAGAGATGCATGCCAGAGACGCGAGGAAACGAAGAGAGGAGAGAGGAGACGAGGAGATGCATTTTAAGAGCTTTGAGACGTCCTCTCCTCCGGAGCGTCACATGAAGCGAGGTCTTTTAGTAATGACGGCGTCACAGCTGGATATGCTTGTCTGAGCGCACGGAAGAAACTGAATTAAGGAAAATAATGTAAACTCCAGGGTGCTCAACCGTGGTAAATTCACATTCACTTTTACATCAGTTTAATGTGAATATGTACATGAATAAAAAAGAAAATGTCAAGTTTTCCCAGGCACAGAATGATAGGAGTTTTAAATTGTTTTATTGCGGCCACTTTGTGTTCATAAATAATGTTTTTATTCTGCTATAAGCACTTAAACCCCCCTCTCTACGCATTTATATAAAAAAAATGTAAAGGCATGAGATAATGTACAATTCACTTCTTTCTCTCCTTACTTATGCTTGGTTAGATCAGGAACTACATAAAGCATGCTTTTCGTTAATGTGCATTATAATCTGCCTGACCATGGGGTCTATTGGGTGCTGATATTTGTCAATGAGTATCTCTTTTTTAATTTATTATTGTCCATGTTTGCTGTTTGTAAATGTATGTATGGTCTGGGTAGACTGAAGAAACTGAATTTCCCTTTGGAAAAAATAAAGTTGTCTAATCTAATCTAAAATGTGTTTTCCTGAACAGACCTGTCTACTGTAGCAGCCTCACAGTTACAGACACAAACACAAACAACACAGATAAATCAGGACAGACAACAGATGGAAAACCTGGAAGAACTGCCCCATGATAGTGTTCAATATTTTCTGTGATATCAACATGACGAGCTTAAAATTCTTTTGAATGATGAGTCAAATATTTCTTTGCACAGTGAAGAAAATCAAACAGAGATATGAGAGACGCTGAAATTAAGTAACTGCTCACATTTTAAGGGAACATTAGGCCTACACATCGGCTGCTTTGTGTGAAATGTGGATATACTCATTACAATGACTCCCAAGAAGTTGCTAATTTTACTTTAACACTTTCTTTTGCACCATGGTGTTTTCATTTCACACATGTGGGCAGCTGACACTTTACAGCCGGCTGCTGATACGTCACAGGCAGTGGCGATTGCTCTAAGACTGCAAGGGAAGCTCAGCTTCCCCTAAAATGTCCCCAAAAAAAGTGGTGATATGTACTGCTTTGTGAACATTTCATTGACTAAATATGAGCTAGAATACCTTCATCTTTTGTTCAGAATCAGCTACTTATCACAGGTAACTGGCGGGACTTCCTTCTCATTCATCCCCGCAGCGTCTCAGCGCTTCAACACAGTCGGACGCTGAGCGTCTGCTGGTTTCAACAGGGAAGAGTAGAGTGGGTTGTTCCACTGTGGAAACTGGACGGTCATTGGATAAACGCTGGGCTTAGTCCCGCCCATCGGACGCTCAGCGTCTCTGGGGGTCTATGAGGCAGTGGACTCCTGGACACTCGGCTTCTGCATGAAGATTGGATGATCTGTCTGAGGCTGAATCCCTTTGTGATTGACAGTGAAATGAGCCAATCAGCGATCTTGAAGTATAATCCTTCACCGGGGTATCTTCTAAGTTTTACAGTCAGTTGTTCTGGACTGATCCGGAGGCTTCATCGATCACCAGCGACTTTATCTTTCTTAAAAACGACTAGCGTTGTGTTTGAAGATTCTTGCCTGTCACTTTTTCTTTTCACAAACAAGCAGCTGCAGCTCTTCTCCCTGTCACTCACACTCACAGCCTGTCAAACAGTAGTCTCACGTAGCTGCTCCAGCTGCTAGCAAGCTAGCACATCATGGCAGATAGTATGAGTGTTGTAGACCAGATTTTGGCGAGGCCATCTGATAGTCTTCCTTACGAAGAGGAAAATTATAAACAGCAGGGCAGGTCAACTCCTAAGATTGATTTAGTGCAAAAGGTGGGGAAAAGTATCAGGTCTTTTCAGCATTACTGGTATGACAAGGTGAGCTGGCTCACTGGAAGTGCTGTCACAAATAAAATGTGCTGTTGGTCATACCTCTTGATGAAACCATCTCAGGGATGTGTTGTTTGGGGAATAAAATCCCTGTAAAAGACACCTAGTAGGTACGACAGGGTCACAGATCATTTTTGAAAAGGAACGGAGGGTAGAATTTACATTTAAATAAATAAACAAATTTATGATGTAGGCCGAAAAAAATTAGCTTCCCTTCCTTGACTGACCAGCAGCCGCCACTGGTCACAGGGGGGCGTGTCTGTCAGTGAAAAGGCTTCCGCAAAGCCTGCACTTGTGTTTCCTCGATTATGCCTCCTCCAGATCAGTCTCCTCTCTCCTCTCTCCTCCGAGCACATTTGGCGCTATGGAACGTCCTTCAATATGGTTGCTCACAAAGTACTTCCGATGTCACAGAGAGGAGAGAGCAGAGAGGAGACTGCATTTTGGCACATTGGGATGCACCCATTGTAACCTCAGTTAATTTCAGCAGTATTGAAAATTCCGATGCTCTTGAACGCACCATCCACGTTCATCCAGAGAGTTGCAGAGATGCTGCAGACCTTCGCCAGGATCGAAAAAATGTGCAGCTGGGGAATTTGCGTCCGTGCTAAATTGAACCTCTGACCCAGAGACTATCCCATGCAATAAATATATGCAAGGGGTGCAAGTTTTGTTTGAAATGTTAATATGTCCTCAAATAACTTCACTGACGCTCACATACCAAATATACTAATGTTACAATTTGCCATCAGTAAAATGCTCTGTCAGGAAAACGTTTTTTTTTCTGATATAAAAATACCAAATACAGTAAGAAAATAGGATGCCAGATGTGTTTGAACACTTTTGGAACATTTTGAACTACTAATCTTAGTAGTACCTCAATCTGGATGAAGCAGTGCTAATGTTAATTATCACTAAAAATGAGCATCCCTGGGGTAGCACCACGCGTTGCTCCTGAAGCTAATGAAACTACTCTTTGTATTGACAGGGTGTATACAGGGCTCTCAAGTTTTAATCTCGGGTCAGAGTGAGATTTTTTATGGCTTGTGACTTGGAGGTGAGTGGGTGGGGGGGTCATCATCCATTCTTTGCCTTTATTGTATTTTAAAATGAAAATTGGGTTAATTAGTCCGGTGCTACATCATTAATTTTTATGCGTGACAAATAGGAAATTGGTTTAAATGCATGTGTCACACGCTAAATGCTTGAGACTTGAGAGTCCTGTGTAGAGATTGATTAATTTTGATGAAGAAGAAATGGAAATTTTATTGACAGATGTGAATAGGGATTCATTTCATTTATATATAAAGTGTAATGAAGAAGAATGTATCAGATGATTTAATTCAAGAAGGTAATGCCATTTATTTTAAGTCAGAGGTTTAAATGCTTCTGAGAATTTCAGTGCAGAATTTTTTTTAGTAAAGATGACTTCACCTTGGTTAACAGCTCATTGGACATTTAAAATTTAATATTTAACATTGAACATTAAGATAGGAAACAGAGCTAAACATATTCAGAAACTATAATTTGTTCCCAACAGAACTGCAATTGTGAGCGCTGGAAGTCCTACAGGTTCAGACTTATGGGCTGCAAGTGCATTTTTAAAAGTGCCCAAAAACATTGGCCCGCCGTTCTGAGATGCTAATGAAGACATTACATATTTCCTTTTTGTCCATCCTCTCTAGCTTGTCTCTGTGGACATGGCTGGGACATTGTGGACCGGAGCCAAGTTTTCAGATGCCGCAGAGCACTGAAGCTTCTCTCCGCCTATTAGGAGGACACTGGGACCACCAGCAAGAGCCTGACCAGGGTCTCCACTTGGTTGAAGAGCCTCCGAACCTCTGGTACCATGCTCTTTAGTATTTGGGTAACCTCTTTAGTGGTGTTGAACTGATAATTTGTTTTCAACATGGCAAGTTGGATTTCTAATGCTTGCCTATCAAGCTCTGGGTACAAATAAAGCATGTCAGTGTTGTTTCTGACATTTCCACTAATCAGCAGGTTCTCCAGCTTGACAAAGTTGTTCAGGCCTTCCTGGTCAAACCGATCAGTCAGATGTCTGATGACTGTGTCGATGGCTTTGAAAAATTCTACCCCGAAGAACTCCTCAGGGGCTGCAGGGGTATGATGCTGCGCTGGACCATCATACCTTTTGGATGGTTTTCTGGTATGAGGCAGCTGTAGTGGCACAAGGTCCATGGATGAGATGAGGTTGGAAGCCTTCTCCTAGAGGACCTTAAAGGTATTCTCAGACCTAATGGAGAGAATGCCCTGTTTGACACAATCTACTGCCTGCAACATCCCACCAATTGTTGCTGTTCTTCCCTGTAGACTCACATTCAGATTTTCCAACCTCATCAGAAGATCTTGCCCCAGGAGAAGACCAAGCACCGTACTTCCTTTTTGCAGCCTTTCCAGAAGACCATTGGCTCGAGAGGCAGTGTCTGTCCCACTTACAGAGGCCATTTCCTCCAGCCTCATACTGCCTCAGGACTGACTGGATTGCTGGTGTTCGCACTGTCCATCTGGTAGCACACAGAGGCTTGATAGTGCTGAAGGAGCCAGTGGTGGTTTTTGCGATTTCTTTAAATATTTCTTTGAATTTTCCAGACTGGCCAAATAAGCAGCCCAGCTCATGGATCCACTGCAGAGCATCTTGGATCACTGGTGTAGAGGAACAGCCTGCCTGCGTGACCAAGTTCACACAGTGAGGACCACAGTGGACAAAAGTGGCCAGGGGCTGCTCTTTGCGAATTAAAGCTTGTGTGCCTGATAGGTGACCTGATATGTTGGCTGCTCCATCGTAGGTTTGACCTTGAAGACCTGAGAGTGGGAGATTTAGACGGAGCAACACGTCTGAGGCAATTCTCCAGAGTTGTTCCCCTTTTGTGGAGGAGACTTCATAAAGGCCAACAAATTCCTCCCGTGGATTCAGATCTTCATCCACATAGCGGATGCAAAGGGAAATCTGTTCCATTCCAGTTATGTCCTGTGTCCCATCCATTATTAAGGAGTACTGCAGCACAGGTAAAGCGTGAATTTCTGCAACTATATTTCTGACTATGTTGTTACTCATGATGTTCAACAATTCATTTTGTTGCTCAGCACTTGCATATGAATGATTTCTTTTCAGCCATGTGGCCACATTGGGATCATTCTCAGCCTGAAGAAGGACAAGGTGGTGAAAATTTCCCTCCTCATTAGCATGGCCTCTCAAGGCTAATCCCTGCTGTGTCAGGTACTTGACAGCACTTACGATGTGTGTCAAAGCTGATTGAGCGACTTCCTGTGTAGCTACGGATGTGTGGCAGAGTTTCTTTCGGATGGAGTTGTGTAAGTGTGTAAATGTGTTTAATGCAATATTATGTGCCTTGCTACTCATGTGTTTGTTAACCTTTGCATGGCCTTTGGGTCATATCTGACCCGAAACAGTTTTCGCTTATCTTAAAAATATAGTTATCTTTATCTGTAATGTTTTTTGGTAGCACTTTAGACCTTCCGGGTCAAATTTGACCCGGAATGATACAGAGTGATGTAATGGAGCAGTATGTCTCAATATTGTGATCCCAAGCACAATGAACACACTCAGACAGCCACCTGCACACACCCCCGACACCCACCAGCACCCCCAGCTACCCCTCTGAAAAGTTTCTTTTTCATCAGTTATTAGAGTTTAAAAAATAACCGCGGTTTACGGCAGTTTCACAATGATTGTGTACGGCGTATGCTGGGGAGTTTTGCGACAGTTTACGACAACTACGTCGAGATATGGTCCAAATTCTCTACTGGCTGCACAATGGTGGCGCCCTGATGAGGGATATTTTGGCTTCAAATCCGTTACATGGTAGAAGGCGGAGCCAAGCTATCCAGTTCTTATAATACATCCATGAGTAGCACCTGGTGAGAGCAACACATCGGGTGACATCAGGTAAAATGGGCCATTTAAGCTTTATATGTCCCAGCCCCTCTGATTTTAAGAGCCATTGACAGCAAATGGTTTAAAATGGTTGACACAACTGTACTTTACAAGAAACAACAGATTTGATTGGTCTGTAGTTGTTATTGTGGGAGGATCTAAGATTGAAATCCACACTGCACCAGAAAACTGCATGGTGAGTTGACTGGCATAGGGATTTCTGATAAAAATGATAAGGATGATAACTCAATTTAAAAAACGTGTATATATAAAATTTTGGATGCATAATATCTGTCTTGATGACACCTATTAGAAATAATGCTTAAAGTGTGGTAATTGGACATATTTTTTTGGAATATTGATGCTTTTGTTACTGGCCCATTTTAGCTTAACCTATTCAGGTAAGTTGGGCCCCCCAGTTTCAGCTAAAATGGGCCACCCTTTTTATCAGTAACAAATGCACACATGCACATGTTTGGAGGGAATGGGGCCTATATGTGGCCTATTTGTGAAAAGGATGCATCTGCCTAAAAATAATGATAGATCTTTTTAGTAACAATCCACTGACTTTATCTGCAGTGAGTATGCCAAGCAAGAAGCAAGAGAGAGGAAAAGAGAGAGGGACTGAGAGATGGAAGAAGAAGAAAGGTGACAAGCAGAGACAGAAAGTGAGAGAACAGTTAAGGAGGGATGAAGTGGATATTACTGGTTCAAAAACTTTCTCAAGTGCAACCCAGAGCTTGGGATGCGCAAGCCAGAGGTTTTGTCTGTGGCACGCGCTGCTGGTCTTAACAAAGAGGTGGTTAGTCAGTGGTTTGATCAGTATGAGAGTCTTTTGATCCAGCTTGGAATTGGGGGCACACGATCACATATATGGAACTGTGATGAGTCCGGGCTTCAGGACCAGTTTAGTTCAACAAAGGTTGTTGGACAGGTTGACCAGCCATGTATGGAGGTCTGTGCTGGAGAGAAGGGGGAGACAAGGACGTGTCTGGCAGCGTTCAGTGCAGAGGGGACTTACTGCCCCACCATGATAATTTTTAAGGGGAAACGATTACGGCAGGAGTGGCTTCAGGGATGCCCAGAGAACACCAGCGTGCAGTGTTCAGACAATGGCTGGATTACCTCTGACCTCTTTCTGGAGTGGGCTCAAATGTTTGCTGACTCCCTCCGTAAGGATGACCCCAAGCCCCACCTTCTCCTCCTAGATGGCCACAGTAGCCATGTTTATAACATGGAGTTTATCAAGCTGATGAAGAACAAAAGCGTGCACGTTATGTGCTACCCCTCCCACACAACCCATGCACTCCAACCAGCAGATAAGTCCCTTTTCAAGAGTCTCAAACACCACTGGGATCAAGAAGGAAGAAAGTGGACGAGAATGTTGGCTGGGCAGAGGCTGCCTAAAACACAATTCTTTGCCTTGTTCCAGAGGGCTTGGGCAGAGGCCTCCACAGTTGCAATTGCCCAGGCAGGGTTCCGGGCAACAGGGATGTACCCTCTAAACAAAGATATAATTCCCAAGACAGCTTTCGCCCCCAGCATGACCACCGAAAGAGTGCTGCCATCAACTCAACCACAACAACCAGCAAGACCTGAGTCTGCTCCATCCCTGCCCACACAACCTCCGTCTGCTCCATCCCTGCTTGCAGGACCTGAGTCTGCTACATCCCTGCCTGCAAGACCTCAGTCTGCTACATCTCTGCCTGCAAGACCTCAGTCTGCTACGTCCCTGCCTGCAAGACCTCAGTCTCTTCTACCCCTGACCCAAAATGCGCTCAAATCAAATCAGTTCTCTGGACATCTGCCCTCCCATGCTCCAGCCACACCAATGTCATCTGCCAGGCCACTACCGAACTCCGACCCACCCTCAAGACCACAGTCGCCTGTTTTGACCTACCTGCTTCCCTACACAGACCACAGGAACTTTATGTCTTTCAAGACGACACTCAACTTGCAGAGAAAGTGTTAGAAGAGGGACTATTGGAGGAAGACCACAACCTCTTCACTGTCTGTACACCCCAGGAAGAAACTACTTTCTGGGAAGAGGAACCATCCACTTCCACAGTAAGTGATACTTCATCCTGTAAAGCCTAAATGAACAACATACACACACACATGCATGCAGACTCATGTGCACACAAACACACACATACACACACACACACACACACAAAAGGCTTGAATTAAAAAACATTTGAGTTTATGTTTATATTCACGTGTAGTCTAACATTGTCTCATTTTAGTCTGTTGGAGCCATCCGATTCAGTGACCTGATCCCCATCCCTTCACGAGAGAGGGCCACAAGAAAAAGATCTAAACCACCAAGCTACAACCTCACAAGTGAGGAACACCTTAGCTACATTGCCACAAAAAATAAAAACAAACCAAAGCAATCAAAAAAACAAAAGGGCAAAAAGGTCAACAGGAAAACACAGCAAGACAACCAGTCATGTCACTTCTGCAAGGCTCTCTATGGTGACCCTGATGACCCAAAGGCAACAGAGGAATGGATTAAGTGTCTGGACTGCTCAATCTGGTGCCATGAGAGCTGTGGCGAAAAGAACGGCATCTGTAACGATGACGGCTTCACCTGTCAGGAATGTGTCTAAATTTGTGTTTTAAGTAGCAGTTTTTGCATAAATCCCATTTTTAGGCCTAGTAGGTTGCAGTTTTTATTGTTTTATTGTTTTTATCAATGTGTTTTATGCCAAAGTTCACATTGCCATTTGCGATGAGCATATCAGTTGGTGTTCATTTATTCATTCATTTTTTCATCATTTACTATGTAATTAATTGTCCTGATAATATGAAGTTGTTCTAACAAAGTATGTTACCATATTGACAGTTGTTTTACAATAAAAATGAATGACTATCCCTTTGCAGCTGGACTGGCCCAACTTACCCGATAAGCGTCCCATTTTACCTGAACTCTGCTTGTGTAAAAAAGTTGTCACAGCTGACCTATCAAGACCTGTAGGGCCTAAAAAAATATATTTACTGCATAATTCCAACACAAAATGTAAAGAAAACAACCATTATTAGCCATAAAACCACATTTTAATAGAATGTGTTGTTTTTTGTAAGTGCCTGAAGCTGTTTACCAAAAAGTGGCCCAATTTAGCTGATATCACCCTACACCACATGCACACGCACGCGCAAACACACACACACACACACACACACACACACACACACGCACGCACCCACACATACACTCATACACATGCACAAACCTACACCGCCACCCACGCACACACACACACGCACACACACACACACACACACACACACACAAACAAACCTACACCGCCACCCACGCACACACACACACACACACACACACACACATACTCACGCACCCACACATACACTCATACACATGCACAACACACACACACACACACACACACACACACTCACGACCCACACATACACTCATACACATGCACAAACCTACACCGACACCCACGCACACACAGTCATCAAAGAGAGTCAAATGTAACAATTCATGACCCTCTTGGGTGGTTGAAAATGAAAAACATTCTGAAAATGTGCCTCTGATTGGTTACAGGACATAAACAAGCAAAATCTATAAATACAGCTTCAAATTATGGTCAGATATTGCAGTACAGACTTTGTGAAAGACATGAAGAGGTGTTTTTCTGTGGCTGAGGCTCTTGATGCCATTTGGAGCCCTGATCAGGAAAATAGTGATCTGGAGGAGACTGATTTTGAGGAGGACGTGTCAGAGGATGAGGATAACTTGATTGAAGATCCTGATTTTTTAACTTCCAAAAAATCCACCAATAAGTATAAATTTGGTGTCAATAGATTGGTCTGAAGTTGGAGAAGCAGATAAAACCCAAACTTGTGTGATTTTGTTGTGTTATTGTGCTTTTATATAGTCAAACTTGTTCGGGTCAAATTTGACCCGCTAAGTTACTAATTAAGTTCATCTTGTCTTCTTAGAATATAAGTGTTTTTAGTGTTCTTTTTTAAAGACAAAAACGTAGGGTTACCTTGACATGTTTCGACGTTACTCTGCCTTCTTCTTCAGAAAACTGTCATCCTGACAGCTGTGACGTGTCTCCTGCTGGTGTTTGGCCTGCAGACTGGTTTTCTCCTCCAGCTGCTTTTTGAGCTTCTTTATGGTGTCACTAGCCTGATCCAGGGCGGTCTTATGTTTGACCCTTTCATCCATCCTGGAGGAAAGGAGCTGAAGTCTGTCCTTCTCCCACTCACGCTCCTTCTAGAGAAGGTCATTTTAGACTTTTTTCAGCTCCTCATCTATCTCAGAGGTGGCCTCCTGTCTCCCCCTCTCAAGGCTGGCTGAGGGACCTATGGCTTTGGAGCTACTAGCTAAGGGACCTTTGGCTAAGGAGCTACTGGCTGATGGACCTATGACAGATGGATCTCTGGCTGAGGATCTCTGGCTGGTGGAGCTCTGGCAGAGGGAGCTCTGGCAGAGGAATCCCTGGCTGAGGATCTCCTGGCGAAAGGGCCTCTGGCAGAGGGGTCTATGGCTGATGGATCTTTGTCAAAGGGATCTCTAGCTGAGTGATCTCTGGCAGAGGGTCTTCTGGCTGTCAGATTTCTGGCTGAGGGACCTCTGGCTGAGTGACCTCTGGCATGTCTCTGCAGTTGCTGTTGTCCTGCTCATAGTACCCAGCAGGAACTCCAGTTATTGCGTGACTGGGATGCCACTGAGACGGCTCATCATCCAGAATCCTACCAGCCCTGCTCCTCTTCTTCCTGTTTTTCTTCCTCTTTGGGAGCTGGTGGGTCGATCTTTAAGACGAATGTCGACATTTCGTCATTCTCCCAAGAATCATATCCATTTTCCTTCTCTGCAGGTGGATTGATTTTTGAAATAAATGAAGATATTGCGCAAATGTCCAACAACTCTCCGAAAGTTTGTGATACTCTGAGCACTGTAGTGACTCAGAATGGCTGCAGTACTGAGAGAGTTCAGGCTCATATAAACCAGCTGAGTTCTTTGACGTCAGAGGAGAGAATGTCAGTCAAAGCAAAACAAACTTTCCAGAACTTTTCCAGAATGTTTGGTTCACCAGCAAACCAATCAGAATCAGAGAGCTCTACTTCAAAGCACCTGTTGCCGGGTAACGTTTGTGTTTGCATTTCTTAATTCAATGTGGGGAAATTCTGATAATGTGGTTGCATCAACATATCCAAGCAAAACTATGAAGAAATAAAAATATAGATATAAATGATAAAAATATAAAATATATTAAAATCCAAAGATATTTGGCTACAGGCTGATTCCTGCTCCTTTCCGTACTGTCTTCGTCACTCCTCCTCCTCTTCCTGACTTGCATCGTCCAGAATGTCCAGCAGTTTATCAAGTGTCCTCTTCTCTGCCAACGCCACCAGAGAGTCCAACCTCATGGCGACCACAGAGCCAGTCCACCTGATCAGTTTCTCCAGCCTGGATGTGTCCTTGAGGATGTGCCACCTGCCCCCCCAGCACAGCACAGAGCAGAAGAGGAAACTGACTACCACAGACTGGTAAAACATCCACAGGAGTTGTCCAGCCACAGGCCGAGGTACTTGTAGGAGTCCACAGCCTCCACCTCAGCTCCTCGATCAGAACTGGTCATAGTCTTGGTCTGGACTTCCCGAAGTCGATGACCAGCTCCTTTGTCTTCAAGGTGTTGAGCTGTAGGTGGTTTGTGTTCCAAATTACCACTGCAAGAATAGACCAGGCTTGAACTGGCAAACCCTCAGCACACTTTCCGTGCAGTTTTTTGGCATGAAATTGCCCCCTGGTGCGCTCCCACACCCACCTCGGTCTACCAAATTGACAAAATTACCACTGCACGGGGTTTTTCAGGCTCTGCTACCCTGCACTGCACAAGGAAATTAGAGCACTACAACTAAAACTAAATTAAAAAGTGCTGTCAAATCACACATGGAGAGACGGACAAAAATTCCCACTCACACTCATACCTAAGGGCTATTTGGAGTCACCGATCAACCTAATGAGCATGTTTTTGGTCTGTGGGAGAGAACCAATGCATGCAGACGGAGAACATGCAAACTCTGACTGACACGGGGTTTAAACCAGTAACCTTCTTACTGTTTGGCACATGCAGTAACTGCTATGCCACTGTGCTCCCAACCCTTAATAATTATATATTGTAATGACAATATTGTTTTCAGGCTATTTTCCTCCCTCAGTAATCCTGAGGTGAAATCTGATATTGTGACAGCCCTCACATGACCAGAGTTTAGGCAAAATATTACCCTGTGAAAAAAATGAAAATAAAAAATTCTTAACCAGCAGAAACTTAAAAGCTGTTAAAATGACTCCTGGGACTTCACTGTAATGAAACAGCACCTCCATTAACTCTGAACTCTGATATTTGAAAACTGAACATGCCACTTTCCACTCACTCAGTGTGCAGCTCCACGACACCAGAGCAGCTTCACGGCTCCGTATGTGGAAACGGTGACGATCTCAGCTCACACACGTACATCCTCTTGTGCAGAGAAGTATCCCGTCGTCCTGCAGCACAGTTAATTAAACTGCCAAAAAGCTCTGTTCTGATGGAGAGGAACAGCTCATTGTACGACTGTTTCACAGCAGCTTCATACTGGGCATCATCAGGAGCATCACCACCATCTTCATTGTCGGCAACCTCTTTTCTGGAAACCTCCTCTTTGGTGTACAGTTTATAGCATGAACTGTGGTTGTGCCCTTCAGCTTTCTTTTCAAGTCTTTCTCTTAGCACAGATACTGGCACTTGGCTTTTCTTTTTCAAGGATGCCATCAAGGAGTTTCTTCATAGTTGAGATACTGCGACACTTTCTGTGGTAGTAGATCGCTGGAATCTGTCCTTCAGGAATGTCCTCTGCCAGTTCAAAAACTGGTGCATGACTTTTTATTTGAGCTGCCCTGAGCAGAGTTTTCCAGGAGTCAACACTTTTTAATGAAACCAGTTTATCTTCATCATCAGAACAATGGATGATACACTCCACCTGTGGTTGCTTTGCTAGCGGGTTGTGACGTGCTTGTTCACCAGTGGCCATAGTCAGGCAGTTTAAACTGCAACACACAGGATCAGATGTAGCCTTGTGATGTTAGTATACACACAAAACAAGTTCAAGTCACACATTTTTTTCTAATTACTTTAAAAGAAGGTAATATTAAATACACTTTCAAAATGTAACTGACTAAGCTTACCAATGAAAAACATGTAAATAAATTGTAAAAGCAACTCGTCAGTTTATACAAATATAACTTACAGTCAATTCTTTAAAACACAAAGATTGTTTGAAAATGTGCTAGCATCTGTCTTCAGCCTTAGCAATATGGGATATTGTTAACATATCTGTAAAGATCCTCTATGCTTTCCACAATCACATCCATTAAAATCTTTACATCATTTATTTCAGATGATCATTTTAATGCACATTACCTTGTTTGAAGAGAGCAACTTCACTAGAACACGGCTGAAAAAAAATGTTTTGCTCTTCTTGACTTCTCTCATATTGGTGCTGCATTTCACTAACAGCCAGGTACAGGGCCATCTGTTGACTACTGGAACACAGTTTCCAGCTGCTACACAGAAATCACCATTTGATGCAAAACATGAAGTCATCAAATGAAGATGAAGTCAAGATAAAGCCCAGTTTGTGACGTCATACTGACCTTGGTCTAGTTAATGATGCTGTCTAGTTTAAGGCTCACAGTGACCTGTAACAATCATAGAGTAGGGGTATATTTACATTTCCTGAATCCTTATGGTCCTGTGAGTATTCTAGTTCTTATATTTTATATCCCTGCTGTTCCTAGATGACACAGGGCTGAAGATAATATATCATTTAGGCGAAAATTGTGAAAAAATGCATGTTGTTTATAGTTTGAAGAGCTACAGTGACCTCTATATTGGTCAGAAAGATTCACATTTTAGCTTGAATGAAAGCTTAAAAGGTTCTCTTTAAAATAATACCAAAGACAATATAGTGAAACACTGACAGACGTCCTGTAGATGAGTCTAAACAAGAGGATGCACCAGTGTCTAAAATGTGGTTTTCTGATGGGGTAGGGTAACTTCATGGGCTGTTAACTATGATACAGCTGCCACTCAGGAAGGGTTATCATACCAAAATGTCATCCACAGACATGGAGGTTTTAAAAAATGATAAGCAAGTTTTGTCACCTTGAGTGGTACTGATATCTGGTCTGGCCCATGGACTGAAAGCAGCAGAGCCTGACAGAGCTGAAAAAAAATAAATGTAAACACAATTTAAATAACATAATGATACATAAACAATGTAAGTGTTTAAAAAGAGCAGGTAAAGCCAGGTTGGTTGCTCCATCTTGATTGTTTGCATCATTTTTGTGACAGTTTGTGAGGCCTCAACATGAAACTGAATGTGGATCACTGTATAATTCACCAGAAGGACTCTGATGAAGACTTGAGATGTCCATGGTCCATGACAAGTGATGAAGATGAAATAGAAGTTTATAATTCATTTCTTACTAATGTAGAGCAATTAGACAGTGAACATTTTTTATAATTTGAAGTATTTGAAATATTTAAAAAAACATGATTCAGAACTAAACTGAAGGAGGGCTGCGTTACAGTAAGAGGAATCAGTTTATGGAACATTCTGTGTAAAGAAAACGAAGAAGCTCAAACTAATTTATCTTCATAAAAAGATTTAAAGCCAATATGTTGAGTAAACACAGAGAAATGTGTTAATCTAAGTCTTCCTCTGTTTGTTTAGTGGAAAAATGTGAATTAACATGTGGACTTTTTGTTTGTTTTGTTGTTTGTTTTTGATAAGAAATAAGGAACAGTAGAAAGGCTCTTTTTTTAGTTGTACTGTGTGTTTAGTAATTAATTTGAGACAAAGGGACAGACTATAAGATTTTTCTTCATCCTGCTCCTTTTCATTCACGTTTGGAACAGACAACGAAGTTGCAGGGTCCATGTTTTATTCACAATATAACATTACTAAGAACTGCATTTATTACTGCTATATTTCAGTTTATCAACACGGCTAAAAAAGTTTACAAATGCACTAATTAAGATTTTCATTGTACTATGCTGTGTGCAGTGTTCCCATGTATGTTATATCAAGATATACTGTCATCACACTTATACCATGACATGTATAGTATCCCAGATACGCATAAACACAATTATACACAGATGCTGCCAATATTTATGTGCAAATTAGACAGTGTGCAGAGATTTTCCCACTACTACAGGACATCTAAAACAAGAAATTACATCAGTTTTGGTTGGCATGGTATTTAAAATAGGTCCAAAATACATTTTTTGTTTGTATTGTATGATTTATATTCTAACAGAATGAAATAAAGACCTAAAACCTTAATTTCGTGCTATTGATGCTCCTCCACTCAAACTATTTTGAGGGTGGTCAAACTGAGAGCCTTTTTCATCACATTCTGCTTCTTGGCACAAATCTGAAATTCAACAGTTCTAAACTGGAAAAGGCAAAAGAGACAAAACAGAAGAGAGCACAGCCCCTTTAATCCTGATGACTCTGAGGGGAAAAGCAAATGAAGCGTCAAAGACTAAACATTCAGACTGTCTGAACCATGATCACTGAACTAAATGACTCTAAACTCATAACAGGATAGTTGGAGATTTAACGGTAATGGAGGTAAAACACTATTTACTATGCTGAGCAGATGAGGTGTTTGCAGGAAACTGGATGAATTTTTAATGTGACCCCGTCAGTGAGAAGGAGCTGTTTGACTTTCTGATATCCAGGATTCAAGAGGTCATCTGGCCCCCACCAAAGCTTTGCCTCTGCTGGTTCCAGTATCATGAACTGCTGCAGTCATGAGGAGGCCGACACTGGGACTGTGGTTCATGAACAACATGAAGTGCTGCGGTCATGAGGAGGCAGACACTGGGACTGTGGTTCATGAACAACATGAACTGCTGCGGTCATGAGGAGGCCGACACTGGGACTGTGGTTCATGAACAACATGAACTGCTGCGGTCATGAGGAGGCCGACACTGGACTGTGGTTCATGAACAACATGAACTGCTGCGGTCATGAGGAGGCAGACACTGGGACTGTGGTTCATGTACAACATGAACTGCTGCGGTCATGAGGAGGCAGACACTGGGACTGTGGTTCATGAACAACAAGAACTGCTGCGGTCATGAGGAGACAGACACTGGGACTGTGGTTCATGAACAACATGAACTGCTGCGGTCATGAGGAGGCCGACACTGGGACTGTGGTTCATGAACAACAAGAACTGCTGCGGTCATGAGGAGGCCGACACTGGGACTGTGGTTCATGTACAACATGAACTGCTGCGGTCATGAGGAGGCAGACACTGGGACTGTGGTTCATGTACAACATGACCTGCTGCGGTCATGAGGAGACAGACACTGGGACTGTGGTTCATGTACAACATGAACTGCTGCGGTCATGAGGAGGCCGACACTGGGACTGTGGTTCATGTACAACATGAACTGCTGCGGTCATGAGGAGACAGACACTGGGACTGTGGTTCATGTACAACATGAACTGCTGCGGTCATGAGGAGACAGACACTGGGACTGTGGTTCATGAACAACATGAACTGCTGAGGTCATGAGGAGGCCGACACTGGGACTGTGGTTCATGAACAACATGAACTGCTGCGGTCATGAGGAGGCCGACACTGGGACTGTGGTTCATGAACAACATGAACTGCTGCGGTCATGAGGAGGCCGACACTGGGACTGTGGTTCATGTACAACATGAACTGCTGCGGTCATGAGGAGGCAGACACTGGGACTGTGGTTCATGAACAACAAGAACTGCTGCGGTCATGAGGAGGCCGACACTGGGACTGTGGTTCATGAACAACAAGAACTGCTGCGGTCATGAGGAGGCCGACACTGGGACTGCTGTTCATGTACAACATGACCTGCTGCGGTCATGAGGAGACAGAAACTGGGACTGTGGTTCATGTACAACATGAACTGCTGCGGTCATGAGGAGGCCGACACTGGGACTGTGGTTCATGTACAACATGAACTGCTGCGGTCATGAGGAGGCCGACACTGGGACTGTGGTTCATGTACAACATGAACTGCTGCGGTCATGAGGAGACAGACACTGGGACTGTGGTTCATGTACAACATGAACTGCTGCGGTCATGAGGAGGCAGACACTGGGACTGTGGTTCATGAACAACATGAACTGCTGCGGTCATGAGGAGGCCGACACTGGGACTGTGGTTCATGAACAACATGAACTGCTGCGGTCATGAGGAGGCCGACACTGGGACTGTGGTTCATGAACAACATGAACTGCTGCGGTCATGAGGAGGCCGACACTGGGACTGTGGTTCACGAACAACATGAAGTGCTGCGGTCATGAGGAGGCCGACACTGGGACTGTGGTTCACGAACAACATGAAGTGCTGCGGTCATGAGGAGGCCGACACTGGGACTGTGGTTCACGAACAACATGAAGTGCTGCGGTCATGAGGAGGCAGACACTGGGACTGTGGTTCATGAACAACATGAACTGCTGCGGTCATGAGGAGGCCGACACTGGGACTGTGGTTCATGAACAACATGAACTGCTGCGGTCATGAGGAGGCAGACACTGGGACTGTGGTTCATGTACAACATGCTTTGTCCATAGAATACACCTGCTGGATGAAAAACCATTTCGCCTGCGTATGCATCACTTCTGGTCTTGTGTGGAAGAAAGATGGCAGTCTGCGCATCTGTACTGACTTTAGATGGCTCAATGCAACGACTGTGAAAGATGCCCATCGGCTCCCTCACCAGGTAGACGCCCTCGCTGCGCTTGGAGGCAATGTCTTCTTTTCCACCATGGACTTGACCTCCGGCTTTTACAATGTGCCGCTCTTCGAGGAGCACAAGAAGTACACAGCCTTTTCCTCACCTTTCGGGCTCCACGAATATAACAGAATGCCTCAGGGCTTGTCAAACAGTCCTGCGACGTTCACGAGAATGATGCTATCTGTCTTTGGGGACGAGAACTTTAGCAGCTTGCTCTGCTACTTGGATGACCTGATGGTTTTTGCTCCCAATGAGCAGCTGGCCCTTCAACGTCTGGAGATGGTGTTCTCTCGCCTGCAGAAACATAAGCTCAAGCTTGCCCCCAAAAAATGCCATCTGTTGAGAAGAACAGCTAAGTTCCTGGGCCACGTCATCTCCGAGGATGGAGTGAGGAAAGACCCTGACAAAGTGCGGGCCATAATGGATGTCAGTGAGGCTGATCTGATGGAAAGTGATGGTACCACACCTTCCTGGAGGAAGAACAAATCTTTTCTTGGAATGGTATTTTATTACCAACACTTCATCGCTGACTGCTCCGCCAAAGCAAAACCCCTGTTCAGGCTCCTCTCGGGTCGGCAAGTACAATGTAAGGCTGTGAGAGGCAGGAAACCCAAGAAAAAGTCTTCAGCTACCCCAGTTCTTGCACCATCAGACTGGACAGCTGCATGTCAAGACTCCTTTAAAGCCCTAAAGAGTGACCTGGCTAGTGGTGTCATTCTGGCTTATCCTGACTTCAACGAGCCCTTCGTTTTGGCAGCCGACGCTTCCTTTGATGGCATAGGGGCCGTCTTGTCCCAAGTACCACCTGGTGAGACTGTGGCACGCCCCGTTGCCTTTGCCAGCAAGACACTGACCCGATCTCAGTTGAATTACCCTGCACACAGGTTGGAATTCCTGGCGCTTAAATGGGCTATCTGCGACAAATTCAGCCATTGGTTGAAGGGGAGACATTTCACCACTTGGACAGATAACAACCCCCTGTCCTACATCCTCACTAAGCCTCGTCTGGATGCCTGTGAACAGCGGTGGGTGGCCAAGCTTGCAGCATACAACTTTGACCTCAAGTATGTCCCGGGAGTAAAAAACACAGTAGCAGATGCTTTGAGCCGCGAACCCTTTGTGAAGTCATGTGTGAGTCATCGTCTGATGAAAGAGCCTTACACCGCACTGTTGGACGAAGACAATGGCTTTGTCAGAGGTACAGTGCAGGATGCTTTCTGGCTCACAAACAACTGCATGACTGTTCAAGAAGCAGAGAATCCTACTGCTGGGGTGAGTCCTCATCATGATGTAGGCTCCATCAGCCCTGAGGAGGTGTCAGCTGCGCTGAGTGCCCATGGTGATGGTGTACTAGCCATTCTTCCAGGTGCTAGTCCACCATTGCCACAGCTCTCCGCAGTAGATCCTTCATCTGTCATTCCTCAGAGCCAGCTTTTGAGTCTTCAGGAACAGGACCCGACCATAAGCAGAGCCTTGTTCTTTGTGCGACGGCATAAGAGACCTACCAGACGGGAAGCAACATCTGAGCCAGACTGCATCAAAAAACTCCTCAGACAGTTGGGGAAGTTGAGGGTGCAAAATGGAATTCTATACAGGATGGCTAGAGACAACAGGCTCAACAAAAAGGTGTTCCAGTTTATTGTGCCCGATAGCCTCAGACACCAGATCCTGATGGGCCTCCATGACAACGCTGGCCATCAAGGTCGTGCACAGACTCTCTCTCTTGCCAGAGAAAGATTCTTCTGGGTTGGAATGGAAAGAGACATAGTGAACCACGTTCACCGTTGTGAGAGATGTATTGTTGGCAAAACAACCGAACCTGAAGCCCGTGCACCCCTTGAAAACATTCAGACTTCTAAACCAATGGAGCTGGTTTGCATAGATTTCTGGACAGCTGAACTAAATGGCAACAAAACAGTTGATGTCTTGGTCGTTACAGACCATTTTTCAAAAATGGCTCATGCTTTCCCCTGTCGAAGTCAGTCTGCAAAACATGTTGCTCGTCGGTTGTGGGACGATTTCTTCTGTGTGTATGGTTTTCCAAAGAGGATCCATTCGGACCAAGGTGCCAACTTTGAAAGTAGACTGATCAGAGACCTTCTGGACATGGCTGGAGTGGAGAAGTCGCACACCACCCCGTACCACCCAATGGGTAATGGTGTTGCAGAACGCTTCAATAGGATCCTTGGAAACATGTTGAGAGTACTTCCGCCAACAGCAAAAGCCAGGTGGCCGCAGATGCTACAGACATTGACCTTCAGCTACAACTGTACAGAGCACGAGACCACCGGGTTTGCCCCATTTTTTCTCATGTTTGGGCGAGTTCCACGTCTCCCCATTGACATCATGTTCCAATATGTTCTCCAAGATGATAAAGTCGTCAGTCATCATGAGTTTGCCACTCGCCTGAAGCAAGACCTGTGTGAGGCCTTGTGACTCGCTAGGAAGCACAGCCTCCAAGAACAAGCTCGTCATGCCAGACTCTACAACCGGAAAGTCAAGGGCTCTCCATTGACTGTGGGCGATCGAGTGCTGCTGGCCAATCGTGGTGAGTAGGCAAAAGGAAGCTTGCAGACAAATGGGATTCAGCCCCCTATGATGTTGTGTCAGTGCGGCCTGAGATAAATGTGTACCGGATTAAGGATGTTCAAACTGGCAGAGAGAGAGTTGTGCACAGGAACCTTCTTCTCCCTGTTGACTTCCTTAACTTTAATATGGATGAAGTCTCTCTACATGGACCAGACCTGAACGACGTGGCATGTGGACGCCATCAAGACGCAGTTTTGGTGGAGGATGATGATCGCGATGCTCGGACCAGGGACTGGCTCATGCACACTCACAAAATTACAATCCCTGTTGGTGAAAGTGATGAGAATGAGGATTCCTCTGTTGATGTGGGAGTTGGTTCTTTTCCTGATGATGATATTGTCAGCACTCCTGGTCAGGAAGATGCTGGAACAATGCCGGACCCAGTCGTTGCTGTCCCTTTCCATGTCCCAGAAAGCACAGAGCCTGCCACTGATCCTGAACCAGTCACATCAGCCCAAGTTCCTGATCCAGAACTGAATGTGTCGGTGCCTGCCCTTGACTCAGACCCAGCAAAGCTAGCTCTAGCCCATGACCTAGCAGCAGTCAGCACAGTCTCTGCCTCTTCTTTAGACCCTGTTCTTGCACCTTGTTTACCTGACTCAGTTAGTGCACCTCAGTTGCCTCCCAAAGTAGACAGTAGGTGTGTTGATGGTGATGCTGTAGTTTGCACACAACCTCAGGCTTTGCATACAGGGCGTACCAATGCAGTCACTATTAGATTTGGTAGGCTTGTCAGACCACCTGTTAGGTTACTTGCTGAGATGTCTACACAAAGAGTTGGGGATGCCTTATCTGTTTCGGGTTCTGTCGCTACATTCCTTAAGGGCATTTTTGGGGTGTAGATGGCCTAGATTTTTTTTTCTTTTTTTACCTTTTCTCTCTTTTCTCACCTTTCCCCATTCTGGATTAAACTTGACTGAGCTATTTTGGTGTTTTATGTGTTATTTTGTGCTTGGATACACTTTGGATATATATAAGGAGCAGATTTAGATGTTCGGGAGGTGTAAATGGCATCTTCTATAAGTCTGTATTAAGTGTGAGGTCGGGTACCACCCTACCCTTTTGCACTCCAGTGGGAGAATTTCGTAATTGACTTTGCTGTGCATCAGTGCTCTGGTTTCCCTTTTGGTGGGCTCTCTCTGTCTTTGATGTTTGTTACTGCTCAGTATTCACCCAAAGTTTAACAGAATATAGGGGGGGTGTATGTAACAGTGTAAATATGTTTAATTTGTGTTAAATTTGGGATACAGACACTTTGTTCTTATTGTATTTTATTTTGAAAGTCTTACCGGAAGTATGTGACGGTAATGCTGCGCAGCTTAACTGCGCAGTTTTTCCGATGTCTGAACTGGGTAGGTTTCTCTGTGCTTCACTCCACCACATAGCTTTCTTAATGAGCATTATATTGATGACTAAAATAGTTAAAAGTTCTTTAATTCATCACTTTATGCTGCATTATGGTAAAGTGTTTCAGTTTGAGTTCTGTGTTTTTTCTATTAGATACAATATAGTATAAGAACAGTGCTGCTAGGTATTAGCTGCTAACGTTCTGCACGAGTGGTTTGTATATTGTGCACTTATCTGCATGTGTGATTCTTTTTTAGAGCGAACAGAGATCAGCCTGCTCAGTTGTTGGTCTGTGTCCCATGTATTACAGGTATGTTTATGATAACAGATTATGTTAAATGTGTATGTAAATATGATAAGATATGTTGATGTTAATATAGATGGACAGGAAAAAAGGAGCTTTATAGATAGATTTTTATTTTGTTGCTCTATAATTTTGTAAAGTTAGCAGATGTTTTGATGCCTTTTCTGTCTTAGGCTGTGTCATGATTTTGTTTGATTAATTAAATGCCACTATACGATCACACTCACACCCACACACACGTGCGCTTACACACCCTCTCACACTCATACCCTCACGCACACACACACATACATATGCAGCTTAACTGCGCCGTTTTTCCGATGTCTGAACTGGAGCGAACAGAGATCAGCCTGCTCAGTTGTTGATCTGTGTCCCATGTATTACAGAATAAACTGTCTTGGAGCTCCATCCTACCTGTCCCTTGGATTTGTTTTCTACGCATCAAGCAGCACAAAGTAGTGGAAGGTTACACTAGTGTTGTGCTCAAGATCACACTATCCAAGACCAAGAGTGTTTCTCAATATGTGTACTTAAGCATACTTCTGGATTTGTGGACTCGTAACACGTCATCAATCACAGCTGAAGTCCTGTTCCAATTCTAAGTCCGCATCAAGACAAGTTCGGTTCACGTACCCGGATGTAGACTTGCCCCGCCCAACTTACCAAGTCTGCTTCCGAACGTAGCTTGAGCGGACTTCTCGCAGCTACAATCCCACAATGCAATTCACCCGTTCCGCCACGAAGGAGCAGAAAACAGAAAATGGCGGAGGAGAAGACTCGAAATTGTAAGTAACAGTTGTTGCCACGTAAAATTATGAATAAGATACATATTTGTGATGGAGTTGTGTTTAAAACCTGAACGTTGAATAAAAGTCATCCCTGATGAATTCTAAATGGACGATGCGGGTGGTTTTGGTAACAGTAAAAAGGGACTAGCTAACACCAACCATTGAGTAGCTTTATGTCGGTATTTCAGTAAAGCTAATACAGCTAAAAGTTGTGTTCGTAGGCTAACTGTTTGTACGCTAATATTTGCAGTGTTACATGAACGCTGTCTATTGTTTTAGCATAGATGTGAAATAATTACCTTGTCCGTTATAACGACAGTATCAGTCTTTATTATCCAGGGACAACTGAGGAGACCCGAGCCCTCATTCAGTGGCGGGTGGCCAATGAAGGCCTGTTTACAGGCAGGCGTGGGTCGGCCCAGACTGGCTGGGAGTGAGTAATGATGTGTCTTGTTACTTACCGAACGTTTAGGGGCATTATAAAGACGTTTTATGGCAGGATATATGAAGGTTGATTTTTATTTTCCTGTATTGCCAGGGACTTTGTGACAACTTCTGGCCTGCTGATATCGGCTCGGCAGGCCAAGAAGAAATGGTCTAACCTAAAGGATAAATACAAGGTAATGACCTGCCTCTGTTCGTAATGGTTACTGAAACCTATCCTGATACTGTCCTGTTAAAGAAGTTTAGTTTGCAAAAGCCATATTTTAAATATATCAAAAGAAAAATCAATGTACAGTGTATATGATGTATAGAAGACTGTAAATATAAATACAGTATCAGCTAGAAGTTGTTTTTTCTGTCTCAGGAGCTTAGGGACTCACCAACAGGCAAGGGGATAGAGGTTGGAGGTGTGACTGCTGCCACCTGGCAGTGGTATGCAGATATGGATGCAGCACTCGATCAGTCCGCCCCTGGTTGCTGCATCCAGTCTGACTGCCACTACACGTGGCTGAGTGAGCACACCAGCCTCTACCCCCGCCCAAGAGGCAACCAGAGCCAGGCAGCCAGGGAGGAAGAGGGCCAGGGAGGAGAGCATGATGGAGCTTTTGAGGGAGCAGGTGGAGAGGGATGAGGAGAGGGAGAAGAGGGCTCTGGAGAGAGAGGAGAAGAGAGAGGGGAGCTGCAGAGAGGGCAGAGCAGTTTATATTGTTGTTTGAAAAACTTGTAAATAAAATGTAAAGAAATGTAGTTTTTGTTCAAAGTTCAAGCCATGATTCATTCAAATAAGGTTTCCCAATAGTTCAGACATTTATGTAGTCTTAAACCGTGTCCGACTGTTTTAGAAAAATATATAAACATAGTTGATATACATAATATTCATTATCATTTGGACTTATACTGGTGCATCTATTTATCCATGTATAAACTAAGTAGGTCAGAGTTGAGGGAAAAAAATACAAGACATTCATTTTGATTGTAAAAAGTTTACTGTAGGCAAGATATTCTGCCAAGTATGTACATTATTCATTAAAAAATATGGTAATGTTTGAAATTTACAGATTATAGCAAAGAAATGAATGGTTATGCTTTTAATAGCTGCAATAACATTTAACTCCAAACATTTATGTGTGCAATAACATTTACCTCTAGTAAGCATTTAACACTAAGAAACCAATTCAAGAACTGATTAAAGAACTTATTCAAGAACTGAGTGAAGAACTTAACTGATTAAATTACTGATTAAAGAACTGAAGTAACTGATTAAATTTATGATTAAAGACCTGATTAAAGAACTGATTCAAAATGATTAATTACAACAATAAAAAATAACTTTTTACACACTGTGGCATGAACATTACTTCTTTACAGAATGCTGTCATGCTGCTCCAGACATGGAGGTAAAACACCTGGAGCAGATGTCTGGGCAGCAAGCCTGCTCTGGAGAACGTTCCCAGACATGTGTCGCCCGATGGCATCTGGGCACTCGACGTCCCCCTGGTCTGTGCCTTCCTCCTCCAGCTGCTCCTCATCCAGGATGTCCCCTGCTGCCATGCATATGTTATGCAGCATGCAGCAAGCCCCAAAGACTTTTGGGGCAAACTGGGGCCGGATCTCCAAGGCTCGAAGACAGATGGCACGCCAGCGAGTCTTTGTGGCTTGTGAGTCCCCCCACAAGCCACAAAAGTCCGCTCAATTATATTTCGAGCCCTGGCGTGCAATCTATTGAACCTTGCTTCAATGCGACCTGGTAATTAATGTTCATAAAAATATATTTAAATGCATCATTGTAAAAAAATTCAGTTTTTTTAATATGTTTAGCAAGAACATGTCCTTACTTTGAACAGGCTACCGATATGGGGTGATAATGGCCACAGGAAACTCCAGACATGGGTACCCCCCATCACCCAGCAGGAAATACCCCTCTGGTGGATAGAGGGCCTGCTGGTACATCGGGGACCTTCGCAAGACCAGGGCATCATGCACAGACCCCGCGTTCCCGATGTAGACATCAAGGAAAAGCCCCCTGGAGTCGCAAATAGCCTGCAAAATTATAGAAGGAAAAAGCTTCCTATTTATGTAGGCTTGCCTTTATGGCTCTCCAGGGGGCCGGATCCTTATGTGGCACCCATCAATGGCACCAGCAGCCCAGCGGAACGCCTCGTGGCCAGCAAGACGGGCAAAGCCGGCACCCACCCCCACCATTTCCTCTTCCTTGAGGAAATGGATGGCTCTGTGTCCATCGTTTTATTGATGGTGCGATGGACCACCCTGCAGACAGTGGCCAGTGGCATGCAGAAGATGTCTCCTGCAACCCTGTATGATGCCCCACAAGCCAGTCAATAAGGGGTCACCAGCAACTCCATTTCTGCACCCCATCCATGGGTCCTCTCCAAGGGCAGTATAGCAGCATATTGATGCTGTCCCTGGAGAGCCTGAAGGCTGGTTTGGTGTCTGCATCAGAAAAAAACATAAGTCAGGATGGGTACACCGTGGTTGGGTTGAGCATACCTCCTGGCGGGCTCTTGGTCCTGGCCACAACAAAAGGGGGAAAAAAAAATCAAAAAACAATTTTTAATATTTTAGATTTTTAACCTATTTATTATATTTATTGTTCTTCATTTTAATGTAATTTTAATTATGCTGAAATGCTGAGTCAGCATTTCAACATATTGTTCTCCCTAACCTCCATTTTGTTCTTTTTCTTCTTCTTTTTCTCATCACTGAGATTTTGCCCCCTTTCACAGGCTTCAAATTTGCACAGATTTTCACAGAAAAAAATTGACATACGCAGCATGTTCATGAGAAGTGCCCTTGTATTTTTCACAGGTTTAACAGTTATACTTTTTACAGTAAAAAATAATTTCTGCATGTATTTTTACATTGAAATCAATGGGACGTTTCCGCAGCTCTGCTGAAAACTTCTGCAACTTTGAAGCTCCACCTACATGCTTCCACCTACAGACTTCATTCGTACTTTAAAAGCTGCACTGACTTCTCAGCCATTTTTACATATCTTCAGCTTTTTGCTGGCGTCTATGGTTTTTTAAATATGAATTTTTAAGCAACACCAACTTTTGAGGAAATCCTTCATGTTAGAGCGCGTCAGACCGAAGACCCGGACAGCCGAGTGAAGCGCGTTTTTAACTCTTCACTGTGTTAACATTTTAAGCAGTACAGACATGAGAATTTTATTAAACGTTTCAGCAGGTTGTTGGGACGCTCACGGTGGAATCCTTTTCCTGATATCTATCCTGATTTAGACACAGCAAGCATTCGTTTACCCGGAAGTACCGAGTGCTGAGCTGCTGTGCTCAGGAGAAATAGCCTGCTGTACATAACTCAGCATATGTAATCACATAGATAAATAGATAGCGCAGCGGGTTGTGGAGTGGGAAACCAGGGTACAATTCTTGGTAGAGGTACTTTTCTACTCCAGCTAATACAGATCCCACTTTATTAGGTACATCTACAAATATCAACACATTTAACCATGTTACAAAACAGTCATTCATTTTCTGCTTTCTTTCACATCTGCAAACAGTTTTGATGTACTTTTCATTATCTGCTACAGTTTCTGAGATATGACTGTTGAAGCAGCATCAACTTTTGCACATTTCTTTGAAGTTAGAGCGTGGTCACGACGCACACCTGAGCTCCAGTATCTATGATGTTCTGCAAACATTTTTATTGCACATTTCACACATTTTCAGCCCTGATGTACTGCTTACAACTATTCATGTCACAATTTCAACTTTCTTTGCATTACTTTGAACACTTTCATTGCACAGTTTCAGCAGTCACACTCAGCATTTCAACGCATTTCCTGCATGGAAATGCAAATTCTCTAGTTATTATTATTCATTTTTCATTCATTTAATTTATTTAAAAAGGGACCATGTACAAATTCAACATAAATGTCGCCATTTGATGCATTGTACCAGAGTTAGCTTAAAGCTAATTTGCATCTGCAGTCCCTTGGCAGGTCACAATTAAAACATCACATTGTTGTAAAGACTCACACGCTTACACACACATACACACACGCACACACACGCACACACGCCTCCAGGCACACACACGCATGCAGCATGCACACACACGCACACACACAATAATGTACAACAGTTAAGATCAGTCAGTGATTACAGGTTTGAGAGTCTTTTAGGAAATTTTTCAGTTTTGTTTTGAAGCTGCTGAGGGAGTCACAGTTCTTAATGTCATTTGGTAGGGCATTCCACTGAGTTGTGGCTTTCACAGAGAAGGCTGACTGCCCAAAAGCAGTACGACGGAACGGCACATGACAGTCTCTAAAAGAAGATATCCTTGTGGATTTAATAGAGTCCAATGAGTGGAAATTAACAAACTGAAGCAACGGGGGTGGAGCCAAGCCATTTACAATCTTATACACCAGGCACAAATTCGAAAACAATGTGAAGTTCTCAAAACTCAAAAGATGATGTTTCTCCAGTATCTTACAGTGATGATACTGCATTGATTTTTTGTGCAAAACTTTTAAGGTTTGTTTATACAAAGACTCAAGTGGTTTAATGACCGTCTCCCCTGTCTGAGCCCAACAAGTGATACAGTATGATATATGGGAAAGGATCATAGCATGCATAAAAGTTTTGGCTGCATTCACTGAAAGACAACTTCTTATGTTTCTAAAGTTTGCCAAGTTGTATTTGATGTTTTTCATTATTTTCTTCACGTTTCCTCATATTAAGGTTTGGATCTAAAACTACGCCAAGATATTTAAACTCACTAACTATTTCAATCTTCTCAGCCTTTATGACAATGTCAGCGTTGATGGGCTGCATACTGGTCTTGGAAAAGAACATACCTTTAGTTTTGCTTAAATTAAGGCTGAGACACGACTGGTCGAGCCATGCTGTGATCCTTTCCATGGCATCAGATAGCTTCTTTGCTGCTAACTCAGCTGTTTTTGCATGTGTAAACAAAACAGTGTCGTCAGCATACATTTGTACTTCGATCCCCTGACATTGCTGTGGGAGATCGTTGATGTAAAGACTAAACAATAAAGGGCCCAGCACAGAACCTTGGGGAACACCCATTGTACATTTCATGTAGTCAGATAGTTCACCACAAATGTTAACACATTGTGTCCTGTCAGATAAATATGAAGACATCCAGGCCAGAGCCTCTGGTGAAAAATTAAATTTAGAGAGTTTAGAGACAAGTACATTGTGATTTACTGTGTCGAATGCTTTGCGCAAATCTAAGAACACAGCCCCAACCACCCCTCCTCTGTCGAGTCGATATTTGATCTATTCCATCAGATGTAATGTAGCTGTTTCAGTTGAGTGATTGGGTCTGAAGCCAAACTGCATAGGATGTAGGCAAAGATTACTTGTATTAAGATATGTTGTCAGCTGATTGACTACAACCTTCTCAGCAAGCATCTTAGACAGAACTGGCAGTATACTTATAGGTCTGTAGTTACTGGCTTCATGACGATCTCCAGACTTAAAGACCGGGGTGACAATTGCGCGTTTCCAAATATAGGGAAAAGTACTTTGCTTAAATGACAGATTGATTAAATGAGCAATAGGTGGAGAAAAAACATCTTTAAATTTTTTAATAAAAACAGTGTCAATATTAAAAGCGTCTTTACTTTTAGAGGTTTTTAATGAACTCATGATTTTATTCACCTCTGTGGCGTCTGTCGGAAACAGATTAAAAACCAGATCTGTATTAGTTACAGGAGCAATGTCCAACTCCTTTTCTTTAAAATTGTTGCCTAACTTGCTTACAGACTCTAGCAAGTATTGGTTAAAGATAGCAGCAATAGAAGATTTGTCATGAATAAAATTCCCCTCAACTCTGAGTTCAAGATCTTCTAGATGAGGTGATTCCCTCCTTATAAGGTTATTAATTTGCTGCCAAATTAGCTTATTGTTCTTTTTAGCATTATCAATTAGTTTAAGGTAAAAGTGAGATTTGGCTAGTCTTAGCTCACTAATCACCTTGTTCCTCAGGCCTTTAAAAATCATCATGTCTGTGTCCCTTTTTGATTTAATGGCCTTTTTTAAAGCTGAATCTCTTTGTTTCATAAGTCTCTTTAAATTTTCATTTAGCCAAGGTATATTGTGTTTCCTGTTAGATTTCTTCTGGACCTCCACAGTAAATTTTTCCCTTACGGAGTTAATTTTACAGATGAAACTGTTACAACAACTCACAAGGTCTTCAGAGGTGATCACATCATTCCATCTTAATCCATTTATTTCATTGTCAAATGCAGTTTCGTTACACTTTGGTATCCTACAGTAAGAAGCATTAGTGCCAATTCGTTTGGAGTGCTGGAATCTATTTTTAGTCAGCTTTCTGGCTACCAGGGTCATATTATGATCAGACAAGCCTGTGATCAAGTTGTAGCTTTTAGTGATTCTCTCTGGTTTATTAGTGAATATCAGGTCCAGTTGTGTACTGGAGGTTTTTGAAATTCTTGTGGGACCTTTAATAAGCTGATCTAAATTATATTTGTCTGTAATGATTTTTATCTTTTTCCTCTTTATTTTATCATCCCAATTTAGATTAAAATCGCCCATCAGGATTAACTCTTTGTTATGATTACATTCTTTCATGATTTGTGTGAGTTGATCATAAAATGCATCACCTGCAGATGGGGGTCTATATAGTCCAATGATAATAAAAGACATTTGCTGGGACAGAATTATTGTAAGCGCTACATACTCTAAAGTGTTTGCAGCTTTGAATATAACACGTTCACATTTGATGTTATCCTTTATGTACATAAGCACCCCTCCTCCCCTTCCCTCACTTCTGTCCTGTCTAAAACACTGATATCCAGGCACCACAAATACACTGACCAGAGTCGATGGTTGCAACCATGTTTCAGAAATACAAAGAAAGTCCAGATTAGAGTCCGTCAATAGATGTATCAACTGATCACTCTTTGAAACAATGCTTCTAATGTTTAAATGTCCACCAAAAAGCCCTCTTGGTTTTAACGCTGGTTCCCAGAGTACTCTCGCGTGATTGACAGTTTGGAAAGTTTTATACATCCTTTGCTTTCTGACAGCCAGTTTCTGACACACAGGTAGGTGTTGAGTATATTTGGACAAGCGGTTGGTAGATCCGTTAATAGTACCAGAATTAAGCGGCAGTATATTGACTAAATAGCCAGACCCGGCGTTGAGGTTCGGTCCGGTAGGGGGGCCAGATAGAGTAGGCTGTTGGTCACTCACCTCTCCGGGAGACCTACTAAGATAGAGTTCGGTGTTGGAGATATCCGATGTTCCCGGACCAGGATTTAGGTGAACATCTCCGGAAAGCAGGAGCATCATCAGCAGAATGATGCTTAATGTTAATGTTTTATAATGTATTTATTCCTAATTGTAATTTTTTAACCTATTATTAATTATTCTTACTTTTAACTTTAAATTATTTATTCCTTTTTATTATTCTTCATGTTCCTGATTTTTAACATTAACATATTTAACATATCATTAATTGGTCAGCTGTTAATCTTGATGCTTGTTAATTTAAACGTATTTCTTATTGTTTTCAGTGTTAGTGATTTTAACATTTTTATTTCTTTTTATTATTAATAAACTTCCCCAATTTAAATATTTTTACTCTGGATCATTAAATCATTTACCTTACCTTACTTACTTAAATTATTTACCTTTTTCAGTGTGTATCCTACATATCATTTATGCTTGAATATATATGTATGTATTTATATAAGCAAAACTACTCAATGATTGTTTTGTGTCATTTATTATTATATGTATTAAAGGTAATTGGTGCTCCCGTTTGTCTTTGTCCTGAGCATAAAAAGTCACACTGTCTTCTATGTTTACTGTGAAAGGTTTAGGAATGAAATGTTTAATGGCCAGTTTTTTCGACTGATAAAATATGAGTAATTGTAGGCAGTAAACACTAGTTTGTGGAGTGACTTATATTGATATTTTCGGCACTTAATCGAGCCTTGAAATAACCACTTAAGATATCAGTTTGTCTTTCACTGGAATAGAGCTAATTTAAGTAAGTTCAAACTATAAATAATTGTCGATTCCTAATCTGAATGAGATGAAATGAACGTACAAAGACAGCGAAACTGGCCAGCAGGGCGCGTCTTCTCGCCATCCTTCGCCTCATCCTGGCCCTCCTGCGACAGATCTGCCTCCTCAATCGAGCAGCCTCCTCTTCAGCGGCGATGTAAAGGATGCCAACAGCAATAATCAAGTCGTTTACATTCATTTTGGTAAATATTTACAACTAAAATGATTGAATTCGTGACCAAGCAGATGTTGAACCGATCTTTTTTTTCTCCCCAACCATACTCGTTTTTCCCGCCACTGGTTTGCTATTTTATTTGTATTCCAGAAGATACAAATAAATTAGCACATAAATTACTGTTAAAAAATGACATGAGACATGATTGATTTCTATTATAATTTATGCTTTTTATTAGTGTATTTTCTGTCAAACTACTAGCAGGACAACCGGATGTGACGTGGAAGTACAGGGAAGGGGACCCAAGTCCTCTGCGGTTCCAATAGTGGTAGGATCATTCTGCAGACTCCCGACCGCTGAAGTCCGAACTCAGAGACGAACTTGCCAAGTCCGAACTTCCAGAGTTCGCAAGTTCGAACTTGCGAACTCTGAATTGAGAAACACTCGGAAACTCCTTAAAGAACAGAAACACAACTGTAGTTATAAACAAAAGCAGCCTAACATGGTCTGATAGAAGTAATTTCTGGCCCTTGCAATGATTTGAAATATATTTTTTTGTATGTGTTAAATATTTATTTATTTTTCTGGATAAAACTTTGTCAATCATGAACAGATGATGACTGTAAACACCCCAGGCACAGCATTGTTCCAGACCGCTGACATCTCCAGCCTATAGACACTTATTACATGCTTATTAGCATTAATAAGGCTATATAAGTCCTTATTAAGGCTTATTAACTTTTTAATTACTGCTTATAAAGGCTTATTACAAGTACCTTAATATAAAGTGTTACCACTTCTGATCTTCAAGTATGATCAAATTCTGTCAACTCAACAGTAGATGCAAAAATCAAATATTGTTTTTTATGCAGACTTACACAAACATACAGTTACTGCCTGTCTCCAGTTCAAAGTAGTTGGTAGTTGTACTCGCCGCAGTGTACAGCGAACTGTAGCGGCATATTTTGCACACAGTTGTTTTTTTGTCCGCAATCTTCTCACCGTTCTCTCGTCTTTTACATGGGAAGCCAAAATAGGTCCACACAACCGATTTGACGAAGGAGCATCAGCTAATTCTCCGACCTCGTCTTCCTACATTCTGAAGCTAGTGTTTCGCTACGGTAGGAGAGGAGGGTAAAAAAATCACCTTTGCGTTTTTTTAATTCGTGCTTTCATTTTGTGCGTTTTTGAATTTTATTTCGAAATTTTTTATTTCTTGAAATTTTGTGGCACCAAAATTCATTGCATGCCTCGTAATTATTGTTTAATTTTTTTACTCTTTTATTGTTGCAGAACTCACTCAAATCTCTAATTCTCAGTGGCCAATTAGAAAGTCTACTCTAGCACAGTGCATTAGTTGTTTAATAATGTGTACTGTAATATTAAACTACTAGTACAGAGCACCTGTGTGATGTAGGGTTGGACTTGGAATCCTTCTGGATTTTATTGATTTAGATTCCTTAACAGTTGCAGGTCTGTCTAATCTGTGCAACTGCACAAAATGGACACTTATGGGTTCATTTGGTTCCATTTGTAGACTCACAATTATGATGGTCCTTGAAATTTAAAAGTTAGAGAACCACTGCTATTGTAATTGCATAGCCAGCGTGAAAGTATCAGGAAAGTTGTTATTGAAAAGTTGTTGCTGTTTAAGTTGTCAAAAAGAATTTGCATGAAGTGGTGCATAGTAAAAAAGACAAACAGCACTTTTGTTGAATTTTCTGCCAAGCTCCTATTAAGAAATAAAGCAAAATCCTTGTTGTAGTACCATACTGAATTCCATCTTTAAAAAAAAAAAAAAAAATTCTTGGCTTATTAACATCATGTTGAATCGCATCCTATCCCAACAAATTACATCATATCGTATCGCATTGATTTGAACTTAATGATTATCGCATCATGAAGAGGGTGAATCGTATCGCATTGTATCACCAGAAAATTCCAAGTATCGTTAAAGTATCATATCACTGGCAGTGCATCAAAATGCATCTCAAATCGTCCTCAGTACTGAGATTTACACCGCTAGAGAACACAGGACAACAGCTTTCTGTCAATTTACCAGAAGCCTCTGGATTTTTCTTGAGAAAAATGTAGATCTTGAGGAATCTACATACAGGAGAAAACATAAATGCAATAACAGATGTTAAATGAACTGTGGGCCATTGTTAACTAGGGGTTTAAATCACCAGTTTCATGACGATACGATATGATATCGATTCTTTGGACAACAACACGATATTTGCCGATATCACAAAGTCTGTCACAATTCGATACGATACGATACGATATGATTCAGGAACCTTCGATCTATTTAAGACAATACTATGTCCTCACTGAACACAATCAGCTACATTTCACCTGAAGCAAGAAATAAATACAAAACAATTTTGATAGTTTTATTACTGAAATGTAGAACAATGTGCTGACCTTTGGGTATGATAGTTTGTAGAGGATTATAACCATCTGTACGATCCAATCATGTTTAAAATTAAAACTGGTTTAATGTAGGTAAGGTGCTTTTTTGCCCCCGCTATTACCTTATGGGTCTTATTGTTCCATTGTAATGTTTGTTTATTACATCAAGTAATAGAATAGAATAGAATATTCTTTATTGATCCCCCTTGGGGGAAATTTTTTTGTCACAGCAGCTCACAAGAAAAGCGCAATAATGCAATAACAATAAAATACAGTAGAGATAATAGAATATAAAATTAGAAATTTAAAGAAATATAAAGATATATAGAAAAGTAGAAAAATATTACTATTTACATATTTATACTGGACCAAGATATATACAGAGATTAATACTTGAGAATAACAGCATTTGACAATGAGAGATTTACAGTGAGTACTGGAATGATGAACAATAAAAAAGGCATGTATTTATTGAATGCTTGATGTTGTTATGGAGACAGTTCAGATGTTTGCATTGTGAAGTCTTATTGCAGTTGGGACAAATGGCCTGCGGTAACGTTCAGTCCTGCAGGGTGGGATTCTAAGCCTGCTGCTGAAGGAGCTGCTCAGCTCCCCCACAGTCTCATGCAGTGGGTGAGAGGGGTTGTCCATGATGGATGCGAGTTTTTCCAGCATCCTCCTCTCGCTCACCTCCTCCAGGGAGTCTAAGGAGGAGTCCAGGACAGAACTGGCCCTCCTGACCAGTCTGTTCAGTCTCTTCCTGTCCCTCTCCGTGCTCCCTGCTCCCCAGCAGACCACTGCATAGAAAAGTGCAGAAGCCACCACAGAGTCATAAAAGGTCCTGAGCAGAGTCCTGCACACTCCAAAGGACCTCAGTCTCCTCAGCAGATGGAGACGACTTTGGCCCTTCTTGTACAGGACATCCGTGTTGTGAGACCAGTCCAGTTTATTATTGAGGTGTACACCCAGGAATCTGTAGGACTCCACCATCTCAATGTCCAGACCCTGGATGTTCACAGGTGCAGTGTGGGGTGTCCTCCTCCTGCTGAAATCCACAACCATCTCCTTTGTTTTACTGGTGTTGAGCTGGAGGTGATTTCTGTCACACCAGTCGACAAAGTCAGAGATGACAGTCCTGTATTCCCGCTCGTCCCCCTGCGATACGCATCCAACAATGGCCGTGGTTGCCGGAGAACTTCTGGAGGTGACAGCTCCCAGAGTTCTAAAAAAAGTCCGAAGTGTACAGGGTGAAGAGGAAGGGGGAGAGCACTGTCCCCTTCGGTGCTCCCGTGCTGCAGACCACCATGTCAGATACACAGTCCTGGAGCCTCACAAACTGTGGTCTGTTGGTGAGGTAGTCTACAGTCCATGCAGCCAGGTGACAGTCAACCCCCGCTACTTCAAGCTTCCCCCTGAGCAGTGAAGGCTGGATTGTGTTGAAAGCACTGGAGAAGTCAAAAAACATGACCCTCACAGTGCTGCCGGTGTTCTCCAGGTGAGACAGGGATCTCTGCAGGAGGTAGATGACGGCGTCGTCCACCCCAATGTCCTGTTGATATGCGAACTGCAGAGGATCCAGATGAGAGCTCACCATGGGGGCGGAGGTTCCTCAGAACGATCCTGTCCAGGGTCTTCATCAGGTGAGAAGTGAAGGCCACAGGTCTGAAGTGGGTGGGCTCCCTGGGGTGCGCTGTCTTCGGGACAGGGATCACGCAGGAAGTCTTCCACAGTACTGGGACCCTCTCCAGGCTCAGGCTCAGGTTGAAGATGTGCAGTAGCACCTGACAGAGCTGGTCTGCACAGTCCCTCAAGAGTCTGGAGCTGATGCCATCAGGACCCGTGGCCTTTCTTGCCTTGATCTTTCTCAGCTCACTTCTCACCTGGTCTGCTGTTATGGAGAGGCCGGGGGCAGGGGGGGTGGTGGTGGAGGATGTGAGGGGTGGGGGTGGTGATGAAGGTGGAGAGCTCAGACGGTGTGAAGAAGGAGCAGACGGGTCGTTCCTAGGAAGAGTGGGGGGAGGAGTGGGAGCAGAGTCAAATCTATTGAAAAACAGATTCAGCTCGTTGGCCCACTCCTGGTCTCCTGCCTCAGGTCCCCGATAATGATGCAACACTTCAATAAAAATTATTGAATTATTATTTAAATTTCATTATATTGACCTCCAACATTTGACCATGCTCTATCAAACCAAAAATGTGTAGTTTGATTTTAATTACATCCAAACATTTCTCATGTTCAAAATAAGAGCTATTAACTTAACTAACTCACCATTGATGACTTTGTTTTATTGTGATGACTGGTAACCACAGATTGTTTGTCAATGTGATCAGACTTTAACTGTTTAATGGTCGATGTTGAGGAGGAATGACACTAAGCTCTCGCTGTTTTACTTTCTAACTATGAAATTTCTTTAATCAGTGCACTACAAAATCAAATGAGATAACTCACTGCAGATGCTGTCCTGTCGTGCAGCATGCATCCTCTGCTGTCAGGTCGACCATATCTTCTTATCCGGATACAGCAGAGCTATTTTATGGTTGGCCGATATGTCTGTCTCCCGTTTAGCTCTGTGATGCTAACAGCATCTTGCTACACGTTCGCCTACAGCGGTGTTACTCAGTGGGCGCTACACAGTACATTTTACAGCAGGAGAAATATCAGGCGTGGCGTGTCAGAGAGTGAAAAGGTTCAAATGTGTGTCTCATACGCTACGCAAGACTTGAGAGGAAACTTCAGAACGACGCGCGGTTGGCCGGAAACGGACACGCATGTCCGGTCGGGATTTCAAAATAAAGGCGTACATTAAAGACCACGATGTTGATCGATGTTTTGAGTTTCCATCGATGTGATTGGATCATTGCTTAACCAATCGATGTATCGATATGTATCGATGGATCATTACTTCCCTATTGTTTATATCAATTGTTTACAACTTATGAGGAGGAAACCTCACCATGCCTGGAGTGTCCACTAAGGGAGGAAACTCAGCAATGATCTTAGGCATCAGCACCTTTATCAGAAGATAAAGTTAAAAAACAACATCACAGATGAGCTCATGGCTTAAGACACAGTAGCATCCTGTCAGCATGCGTGTGTGTGTGTGGGGGGGGGGGGGGGTTTGATCAAGGAATATATGGCCCCGTGTGAGTCTAGCCAAATCAGCAGAGGAGCAGAATGGGATGAAAAAGGGGGTGTGTGCTCCCAGCGACATGGGCTTCTGTGACACAGAAACACTGCTGTAGGGGTAATTTCTGCTCTTAACCTTGTGATAGGACCCAATTTGTTCCATCCCGGAATATCACTTTAAACAGAATAAAAAATAATAATGGTTTAATCCCGTGCCACTCATTCATTCATTTTCTATATGTCTTTATCCCTTTTAGGCCTGGAGCCTAGCTGTGTTAGGCAAGAGGCAGGGTACACCCTAGCCAGTCGTCAGTCAATCACTGGGCCACATATAGACAGAAAACCATTCACGCACACAGTCATAACTAAGGGCAATTTAGAGTCACCAATTAACCTAATGAGCATGTTTTTGGTCTGTGGGAGGAAGCCAGAGTGCTCAGAGAGAACCCACGCATGCACAGGAAGACCATACAGACTTCACACAGAAAGGCCCCTGTCCGAACCGGAAATCGAATCGGGAACCTTCTTGCCGTGGGGCACGTGCACTACCTGCTGCACCACCGTGCCGTCCCCGTACCACTCATAACAAACTTTTTTTTTAAGTTATTTTGAGAAGCTGTCTTACCCCTTTCCATTGAAAATGGGCTGAGGTGTGGCCCACCAATTCCCTGCTATTGGACTGTTCGTAGCAGGCACAGGGGACTTTGGTGGCGGACAAGCAGCTGCAATGGGAACTGAAGAAGGAGAAGCCCATGAATCCACCACAGAGCTGTTAGTGCCAGAGACTAGACCACTGGTAGTTAAATTCAATGATGTGGGACACCACTGTGGCCACTCTACTGGTGATTCTGAGGTGTGGCCTGGGGACCTGAAACCTTCACCAGCTGATTGGCTCACACCCCTTCACCTAGAGCTGTCAGAAGAGTGTAATTTTCAGCTGTTAGTTTCATTCAGATGATGAATGGAAACAACTGTTGTCATGTACAGGCCTACCACCAAATGATGGCATGCAGGGAGCCGGCTCAAGTGTGGTATATAACTTCGCTCTGGTTCGGGCATGTTGTGCCGCTGTCAGCCTTTGCTTCTCTTCATCCTCGCTGCTTGAACTTATTCTGTTACAGCCTCTGACAGTGATTAATTGGGATGTCATCAGTGCTATTTACTTCAAAAATGTCATGCATTATTTATTACTTGTTACTGTCACTTCAAAGTAATTAGTTACATTATAATATTACTGTGTTTGAAGTGTAAGGCATTATACTATTATCACATTACTTTTAAGTTACTCTTGTCAAAATAATAGGAAATATTGATTTGTCATTATAAATGAAGCTCATTACGCTTAAAAAGCTCATTACACATCCAGTGAAGGTGATGCGGTGTCTATCTGACTGAGTCAGCTTAAGGCTAAAAAACAGGAGAATATAACAGACACATTGATGCTCATGGCACAATACAATTTGTAATGACTTACAAATTACAGAAAGGAATACATTACAGAAATCACATTTCTTTTGTAATGCATTACTCCCAACACTGGAAGTCATTTTGTTATTGCAGTTAAAAATAACTATGACTAGATCAGAATACAAAAGCTATTTAGACAGAAAACTACCGGGCCTTACAATGCACTACCCCCACATACTGCTCCCTAATATTTGAAGCCCAAAAAATTTAAAAATATAAAATAGGGTAATAAATATTGTGCATGATGTGTAGGAAGTTTTTTTCTGTCAAATGTAGTTGAGTGAATTGTGAATTATTTGTCTTCAGGTATTAGGTCTGTTGTCCTCTGTATTTAAGTCGGAGGTCACTGTGGCCTCTGGCAACTTTGCACAAGCGATCTCATAAACATCTGTCAACACAATGCAGATTAGGTCTAAATGGACGGCCTCCTTACCTTACTTTTTTGCCCTAGGGTTTCATATCAAAAAGTCTTGAATGGTATAATGAGAAGAAAGCATTACTTTACCATGGGAATACGTCACTCGCACTTTGTAACAATTCCAGTCTTCACCTGGCAATGCCCCATCTTTTGTTGCCTTACGCAACTTCACCAGAGACTTAAAAGGGGGCCAGAAACTATGGCCTCTTTTCAGCCAACTTGAGTGAATAACTTCTACTTCTTTAGAACACAAGAACTCCACAACATGACACATCCTATGAAAAAAAGGGAACGTTGGATCTTAGCATGACTTGTTGCTTTGGATCAGGGAAGCCACTGAGATCAGGGAGGGGGCCCATGGGGCTGTAAACTGAGGTGAGGGGGCTTACAAAATTCTCAGGTGTTGTCATCTTGTTACGCCACACCTGCATAAGATCAGCTGATGTAATGCCATGTAACACTTCTGAGGAAGATTGCAGCATGTGGGCAGTCAAAACACGTCAAGGTAATGAAACTTAAAAAAAACACCTTTCTGATTATAGAACATTAAGTAAAGGTGAAAAACCTGCCCAAGTGGGAATCAGTGGTACAACTATCTATATCATGTGAAATATTACGGCCAGTGATAACTAACCTAATGTAAATGCAACAAAGACAATCCTATGTGTTTGTTTTGGAAGGGGAGAAAAACATATTTACAAAGGTCCTCATTAACTTTTGCACACTTCAGATTTTCTGATAATTTTGAAAGAAGAAACACACCCAAGACAGATGAACTGAGGGGATATGTGTAGAATGGCTTAACAGTATGGAACTTACAATACACCACATAAGTATCCCCTTCAAGCAAGATAATATTCTGAAGCAAGCCAATTTCATTATTTATTTTGATACAATTATCCCCCTCTGAAATTTGACACAAAAGTGGTTCATGTGCAACTCTTTAAACTCCTGTATTCTCCCTTTAACTTCCTGTGGTAAAGGGCCCCCAACATGTTCTTTCCTTAATACAGTCCCCTCTATCACATGACCATCATGGGCTCTTCTCTTAGAATGCTCAGACATACGACGGACAATCTGGGCAACTGGGAAATTTGGGCCCCTCACCATACGCTTCACATGACAAAGAAAATTCTCCAAAGGAAACCCAGATAACTCATCGATACAGCCTTGCCTCGTAACATCATCAACTAAATGAACAAGGCCATGTAAGCTGCAGACAAGATAGCCCTCACCATAAAGTCAGGTCTGGATAATGAGACAAATAGTGATGTTTAGGTTTCAGAGCCTGATGTGGAAAATGTTCCTTTCTGCTTAACAAGTACTCCTCAATCAAAACTTTCAAATATGCGGTTTGACCAGTGGTTATCTTTGGTGCTCAAATCAGTTCAACTATTTGCCTAAGTTGCAGTATCAGTTGCCAGACATCATTGTCCACTGGGTTTTGAATCTTGTCACCAGACTGGCAGAACTCTAAGTAGACACCAGTTCTGTGCAGCATGCCCACTCAGTTTGTCACTTCCAGGAATAACATCACTTGGCTTGTTGTTAGCATCACTGCCAAGGTAACGGAGGTGGTTTATGCGGCTGTTCAGCTCTACATAACTGAACTCCTTTTGCTTTACATGATGACTGATATACAGGGCCAGATCATAAAAAACAACACCCTCAAACAGATCATGGCCTAAACAAGGAGGTAGTCCAGGTTGGCATACATGAAAAAAGGAAAGATCATTGAACTTGGAGTCAAATTTGATCCCAGCAGATGTCTGAGGTTGTTTCAGCCAACTGCTGCACATGGCCATTGTAGGATACAGGTGTTCTGACTGGGCCTTTTGCTGAGGGAGAAGAAGTGAATGTTTCACCACCAACATCACAGAACCTGCAGAAGTGAATGCTTTTGCTAAAGTTCTCACTGAAACCACCGACATTGTGTGATCCCAAGTTGTCACCTGCTATGGCACATAGTGCCCCCCTGTACACTTGTCCATCAGACATGACAATTCCTTTTTCCTCAAGCTCTTTCAGGTCTTTTATGAGAGAGTAAAATACTTTGTCCTAGCCAAAGTATTTGTAATCATGCTCTCGACATAATAATACCAGTTACATTTGCTCCACATTTGACCTGTAGTGAGGTGCTACATCTGCCAGTGAGAAGTATACAGCAAGAACCTTGTGCTTTCTCTTGCCTGATCCCAGAGGATTAACAACTTCAAATGAATCCTGATACAGGATTATGCCCAAGGACTTTGGATCCGTTTGAAACAATCAATTTTTTGACACATTAATACCATCCCATACATCCTCTAGTATGTCTTTTGTTTGAGTTGGGGAAAATACCTGCTGCTTTTGAGCATTCACATGTTGCCTGATTGACTCACACTAAAAGAGAGACCTGAGTGTCTCTATAATGGGCACGTACTGGGCAAAGCATTCTTTCCCTGACTCATTGGGCTCTAATTTCGTGGCGCAGCACAGGGGGCGCAAGCCTGGCGCACCCCGCGCAGTGTTAATTTCGTGCGGCGCACCGCCGTGCGCTGCCAATTTGACAATTTGGTAGACCGTCTGCGCAGAGATGGGTGTGATGGCGCACCAGGGGGAGGTGTCGGCAGATTCATGTTAGCGCAGTGACAATTTCGTGCCAAAAACAGTGCAGAAAGTGTGCTGAAAGCTCGCCAGCTCCAACCTGGTCTATTCTCGGCGCAAAGCGGAGCGCACCCTCCGCAGCTGTAATTTGGTGACAGGCGCACATGTGCGCACACATCAACAAAGCCTCAGAGGCAGGTTTCCAGAGTGTCAGGCACATTTTAATGCAATAAACAATCACAGCAATCACTATTTAATGTAACCATCTGAACCAGCAGATACATTTGTATCTATATTAACCTTCCCGTCACATCTAATGTCGGATTAAAGCCGCTTGTCATAATGGAAACTTAACCTGACGGCAGCTGGAAGTTTGATGCACATCTTACATGTCAACAATAAACAGCTTTAACATCTGATACTGAGTATATATCTGGCTTTTCTCATTTCATGAAATTCAAAGAAAAGAGGGAGAAAAAAGACGAAGAAAAAAGAGAGAAAATAAATGTATGTCACTCAGGATTTACCCGTGATTTCCCATATTCCTCTATTTTAGTCTTTATTTTCAACGTGATCTAAAAAGATGGAGTACATTATTGTAAGGAGGATGAGGCAGAGTCACCGGGAGAGTTTACAGTTTATCACTAAAGGCTCTGCTATTTGGCGATGACAAACCAGGAGTGCAGGTGGATCACAAGCATTATAAATGGATAAACCAGCTGTGGTGTAACTGTCTCTTAATTTTGTACTCCTATAACGACAAAGGAACAGATTACATCTGTCCTGGGAGCCGTCCCACACAGTGACGCGCTTCGGGCCTCCGATGCGCGCCCCGATGGCCAGTCTGTTCTCCCAGCTGCTGAGTGACAGCAGCTCTGACCGTCTCCAGCAGCGTGGATCATTCAGACCAATCAGACGCTGCGCCTCGGCCGCAGCGCATTTAAAGGGAAGTAGAGGCGCTCATTTGATTGGTGGAGACAACACTCGGCTGTGTTAAACCCACTCACGTCTATTCTCCTCCTACTCTGACATTTGCGCGGAGAGGCAGAGACGTGGGCGTGAACGCGCACCTCTGCGCCTTGAGTGCGCCTCTCTTGGCAGGAAACTGCAGGAAACTTGCAAAGTGCGCCGGTCACACCCTGTCCGCGCGGCGAAGGCTGGCGCAGGGCAGGTGCGCCCGCGCTTGCGCCTGTACTACAAAATTAGAGCCCATTGTGTCCAAGAAACACTGGAACTGGTTCAATGTATCTGAACAATAGAGTGTAAAAAACATGGACGCCATGTCGCTGGGCTTGAATTGTAGCCGCCACGAAAACTGCTCCCCCTGGTGACTGGCTGCAGTATAGGTCAATTCTCCGTCTCCCCCATTCATCTGAACGGGCCGTAGTGAAACTTCAAAAAATTAATACACCTCGTAGAAATATTTCTCCCACCCGTATGCTGTGGTGATATGAAAGTATTATTGGGCTGTGTTTTTTCCAAGTCCTCTTTTTTCTGAAAAGTTTCTTTTTCATCAGTTATTAGAGTTTAAAAAATAACCGCGGTTTACGGCAGCTTCACAATGATTGTGTACGGCGTATGCTGGGGAGTGTTGCGACCGTTTACGACAGCTGCATCCAGATATGGTCCAGATTCTCTACTGGCTGCACAATGGCGGCGCCCTGACGGGGGATATTCTGGCTTCAAATCCGCTACATGGTGGAAGGCAGAGCCACACTATCCAGTTCTTATAATACATCCATGATCTGAACTGACTTTTGAAAACTGATTTTCTTCTCTTATCAGTTTTTAATATACCAGTATGGTATGTCCAGAAGAGATCCTCAGATTTTAGGACATCCATAATATCCTTGACATTACCCTTTGATATGGTTAGACTCAGTAACTTCTCTTCAAGCTTATGCGCTAAATGCGACTGACTGACATCATGTATATCCTGTAGATCTTCAATTATGGTCTGGATTACTGAAGATGGGAGTGACAGTTTTCCCTGCAGCTTTAAGTAAAACAAAGCTAAACTGTTGAGGAAGAGGGATTCATCAGCATGCTCCACAACAACAGAGTTTTCTCCCTCATCAGCATCATCCAGAGCACTGTCTTGCATTGGCTCACCTGTATTGTCTGCTTGCTCACTCACGCACTCTGCCAGGGAATCTGTCCCAATATCAGGTGTCAAAGACCTTGAAATGACTTTCAAAGTGCATTTTTTGTGAGTTCTTGAGACATGGGATGAAAAAGTAGACACTACCATAAACCTTTTGTCACAGTTTTTGAATGGACCTGTAACTGTCTTACCATGTCTAATGTCCAGCTTTAAATGAGAGATTGCATTTTAAATGCTATCACACCTGAAAGTGCAGAAATCCACAGAACAAAAAAATACACCATTAGAGCTGACTTGAGGATACATTTTCATCTACCCTTTGGCTTCCAGATGGGTGGTTTCTGTACATATGTAGTTTGAAAACAGTTATTTTTGAGAACATACGGCTGCAATCAGGCAGTGGACATTTGAAATTCAAATTTCTGATATTTTTATGGCTATTCATATGCCTAAGAAATGTGAATTTTGTCTCACTGATGTAGCTACATACCTCACAAGGAAACATTTTGGGAAACCAAGGCTATAAATCACTGCTGTCTTTGTCACTGAAAGACGGATTTTTTTTTAAATTAACTTTCTCACTAGTTTTGGCAACGCACGTTATAGACTTAAAATTTGGTTTATAAGTTTGGACAAATGGAGTGGTGCATCACATACGGTAAATAATGTAATTCAAATGAAATGCAGCTCATTTAACTCACCATACGCTGCACTAAATCCCGGGGGGGTTGCCCGGTGAGGAGTCGCTGTATTCCCGGAGGAATTTCAACCCGATGTCTGACAAAATGCGCATGAACCTGAGCTCACGGTGCAAAAGCACATAAAACAAACCTTAAAGCTGAGTGAATCTCTGAAACGACACCGATGCGGAGAATTAAAGTTTCGCGTTCACATTTCTAGGGGTGCTAAGCCAGGAGAAATTTCCTCTGGGTCTAAAAGAATCAAGTGTGTGTTTGGGTGGCACGAAATAAAAGCTAACGCGTGTTGTGGCTCCAGCTACACTCATACACTCAGTATTTCAAACAGTAAAGAATATACTGATATAATTTTGAACAAATTAGAGCTAGATATTGTAAAAACAAAATAACAGCAGGAAAAATGTGACTTACATTAGTTCCAGAAATCCAAATGGCAGGCAGAAGTTGTAAAGTCTCATCGTGGAACTTGCTGGAAACGTTTTCTTCACAAAGTGAAAAGCCTGGCAGCTTTCCTCTTTTTTTTTTTTTTCTTTTCTTCCCACAATGCAGTACTGTTTACAGTAAAACCGCTGTAAATGAGTAAATTACAGGACAGCACTGTATTTTATATTTTTTGCTCCCATGATGCTTAGCGTATAACAGTAATTTACTGTATGCCAAAAAATACAGTATATTACTGTTCAAATTATAATCCAATTTTACAGCAAACGTTTTACAGTGTATGAAATGACAATGTGAAAATGTCAGACTCACCCTCTCAAACTTTATCTGTTGTTTAATGAATATATTCAGTTTATTGTCAATGAAATACTGAGCTCCACGGTTAATACTTATTATGACAAATTGAGCTCTCTCAACATCTGAAAAAGACACTTGGTGTACTTCAAGTTAAATCAATAAATACACAGAAAGCCTTACCCAGTTTGTCATCGGAGGCCCAGATCCAGAAGGTTTTGCCATGGAACTCATTGCACAGTTGTTGTCTGAATCAAACACTAAAATTTAAGTCCAAATTCAAATAAACACCAACATCAATTGTATTTCGTGTAATACAGTGTTGCCAAAACTCCAAACTTCAATCCTATGTCATGAATTTACTGAACAGCTGGGTCTATTGAGATCCCCTTCATCTCTCTCTTTCTGTCTCTCTCTGTCTCTCTTTCTTTCTCTCTCTCTCCACCTGTTCTCCTTTTCCCCACCTGTCCCTTTCTACTTTCTCACCTTCTCCTTTCACTTCCTGTTCCCTTTCAGCCCACATCCGTCCATCTGTGTCACCCTCACACTCTCCTCTCTCTGTATGTCTTTCTGCTCTCATGTCTGTGTCACCCCAAAAGTTGTTACTTGAGCCTTTTCCCATTTATGTCGTCTTTCTTTTTGTGACTCTAGCCCTCACTTGTGTTTTTTTTTCCTTTTCTTGCACAAATCTTTTCTTTACCTTATAAATGTGTGCTACTTTAAGTTTCAGTCCAGACAAAGCTGCATGTAGGTTAGTATTCCTCCACAACACAGACAATATCTTTACTAACCTGATGCATTCAGTATCTTCAGGGCCATTTCTTTTCTCTCATGGCTCATTTCCTTTTCGGTTGTCCCAAACATGATGTGTGGAACTTCTGGAAAGGTCTTCCTCACTTCTTTGCCATCTAAACAAAGATATCTGAAACACATATGCGCTGTCATTATGCATTGTTCCGAGGCACAACATTACTCAATAAAACTGTTATTTATTCATTAAAGGAAAAGTTCGGTTCCTGCAGCTTTTACATTGTTTATAGAATGAAGAACAACAATCTACTCACCCAGAAGGCTTTCCTGATGCAAACGGTGCTTCGGGAGATATTTAGATCCAAAATCGAGCAGCGGACACCGATATAATGGTAGCCTGTAGGGCATAGATCGTCGCTCCTAAAAACTGCATTAATCGTCCAAAAACTCATGTTTTTCACCAATATTCCATCATGATTTGCTCCGAATGGACCGCCATTGCAGCCTGTGTCTCTCCACACAGCACTGTGTGGCTGTACTAACCTCTGAACTGACGAGTCTGTTTACATGCTCTTCGCGCATGCGCAGTACTCTCTGGAGCGTTGCGTCATTTCTAAGAGCTCTTTATATGTATAATCTGGCTCCAAACTGTGAGGACGTCCATCATATTCAAAGTCCTCCTCCACAACATCTTCATCCAATAGATATTCGTCCATTTTGCACAAAACTGGAAGAAGGAAGTCGATTTGTAGCTGCCGATCTTCCCCTGAAACAATGAGCCGCACTGCGCATGCGCGAAGAGCATGTAAACAGACTCGTCAGTTCAGAGGTCATTACAGCCACACAGCGCTGTGTGGAGAGACACAGGCTGCAATGGCGGTCCATTCGGAGCAAATCATGATGGAATATTGGTGAAAAACATGAGTTTTTGGACGATTAATGCAGTTTTTAGGAGCGGCGATCTATGCCCTACAGGCTACCATTATATCGGTGTCCGCTGCTCGATTTTGGATCTAAATTTCTCCCGAAGCACCGTTTGCATCAGGAAAGCCTTCTGGGTGAGTATATTGTTGTTCTTCATTCTATAAACAATGTAAAAGCTGCAGGAACCGAAGTTATCCTTTAACAAGAGTTCTTTAGAACTGTTCTCTTATATTGATATTATAATCGCACAGGTAATGCTGACTTAAACAACAGATTGACCTAATATACAGAAAACCAAAGTGAGCCCACTGACATGACAACATTCTACATGTACCAAACCAACACCTTACCATGACCACAATGACCCCACAGCTACTTCCATCTTGCTGAGTGGGATACTTCATGGTTCCTCCCTTCCATTTTATTTCCACCCAATCGGTTTTCCCACGAGTTGTCCTTCTCATTTTCAGGTACTCACTGTATGTAAGTCATTTAGGATTGAACAAAGCAGAGCAAATTTGATAGATTCGATCAAACAACATAAATTTGGTTAGTGAAGCAACAGCTTCTTGAAAGGCAATAAAAAGGATTGAATGGGGATTTATTTAATGACAAAATACCTGAATTATTTTGCTGCCAGGTTTGATTCCACATCCTCTGTGGAACTCAGCAAAGGATCAACCAGGAATACGATGTGGTTCACAGCACTGATGTACTTGAATGGAAAAAAAGAGAAAATTAAAAAATGTATTAATTAAGTTTCCTAAAACATCCTGTGCATCATTAGTGAACAGGCATGAGTAAGCTGCTAACCAGTAACTTCCTGTGACAGTTGGCAATGTTGACAAAGGAGACAACGTCCTGGTAACTTTCAAAGTTCACCTGTGATATACTTTAAATCTGAATAAGATTTTTTGTTTCAACCAGAATAAAGACTGCTTACATACAGATGTCTGTTATGACATTACCCCCAACCCCCAACACATGCACACACACATGCACATGCAAATTCTGTCTGAAGAACACAGTAGAAACACCTTCCCCATTACCTTGAGCAGACTGTGCCGGGAAACCTCCTCTCTTTTACCAAACAGAATCACAGCAGATGTGTAGTGATTCATGATGTAGATGTTTTTCCCATCTGTGCCTCATTCACGGCAACTTGCAGCAGACCTTCCATTGTCTACATAAGGAAATATGAGAAATAATATCAATCACATTTTGTCTTTAGAATGACATTAACTGTGTCGCTCCGTTATTAGAAAGAGGACATTACTTTTCAGTGCTGTTACCTCAATATGATTTTCAAGCTATTACCAAAGAAGCTGTGTATTATAATATTAGAAGATATGTTTTTTTAATTTTGAAATGAACAAAAACGTCACAACAAAGACATATTTATCCATTCACTAGCTGTTACTTATCCAGGGTCATGGTCAGGAGGCTTGGCAGAGCCCTCCAAACTGCACATTAAACATAACTGTATGCTTACAATGAGAGACATAATTCCAGAAGAATGTGGATTCATAAGATGATTTTACAGTTTCTTCGGTAATCGTCTTTAAAACTGTAACTTAAAGAGACAATGAAAACTATACCTCGCCTACAATCCACCGCTGAGGTCTGAGTGTACATAGCTCACTGTGGTGGATGATGAGGCTGCTTCCTTTAATCTGGGAGGGTAGCACAGAAACAACTTCTGCGTCCCTCTTTTTCCACAAAGATGTTAGCTGCAGAAAATACATGTGAAATACATGCAATACATAGATGGAAAAACAAAATAAATTCAAAAAGGTTCAGGGTTTTTTTTGTTCATCATTTTTTTATAAACAACTTTATCATTTTTCATATCAATAACATTGACATCAGTAAGTGTATTTCTCACAAAAGTTGTGAACACCCCCCTCCCCCCCATCCAGGTGGCATCCCCAAGTATACATAAACAGTCACATATCAAGACATAAAACGTATCAACATACATATAATAACAAAAAAAAAAAAAAAAAGGGAAGACATTCAGCTCTATCTGTAGTTATCATTGTGGTCAGAATACCAGCAATCTGGACCTTCATCATAAGAAAAATAAATAAGGAAGAAATTTTTCCAAAAGTCAAATATGGGCATTGGGAAAGCTAGGACAATAGTTAAAGACAGAGAGAGAAAAGGATGAAAATAAATTAAAATAGACTAGTTAATAGATGATGGCAAGGAGTCAGGTAAAAGGTAGATTCTTAGTGTGAGCTATGAACCGTGACCAGGTTCTGTCATATTTACCCTCCAAACCGTGAACAGTATATCTGATTTTTTCCAGAGCCAATCCCAACATCACCTCTCTAATCCAATGAATAAAGGAAGGGGGGTTCTTCCCCTTCCAATTCAGCAGTGTAAGACGGCGAGCATGCAATGATGCAAAGGCAATTGCATTTTTATGGAGGCGGGACAGTTTTAATTCATCACTTACAACACCAAAGATAGCTATCAAAGGGCCAGGTTGCAGTGTTTTGCCAGGTATAGCTGAGAGTGACTGGAAAATTGAAGACCAGAAACCATACAAAGATGGACAGGACCAAAACATGTGCCCTAGAGAAACAGGAGAATACTGACATCTAGGACAGTTTGGTGCAACGTTAGAATATAATTTAGACAGTCTATCATTAGAATAATGCAGTCTGTGGACAATCTTGAATTGAATCAAGCCATGTCTGATACAAAAAGATGAGGTATGTATACGCTGTATGGTGTTTTTCCAAGTATCTTCAGGAATTATTTCTCCAACTTCTCCTTCCCATGCAGCCTTAATTTTGTCCCATGTATAAGGACAGCTATCCAAAATTAATGCATATATTTTTGATCTTGCTCTTTTGTTAAATGGATTCACATTAAGGACCAAATACAGAAGATCTTTAGGGGGTGGATTTGGATATTCCGGGAAAAATTTAGAGGTAAAACTCCTAACCTGTAGATATGCCCTAAACGGTTAATGTCACTCTCCCTCCGTCTCCCGTGGGTGTAGATTGGTCTCGATGTAGTACTTTGCCTTGACCGGGTCCGCAAAATTCATCTGTTCGCCAGCTGGGGCCGTGATCTTCAGTGTGGCTGGATACAGGAGACCGTATTTCACGCCCGCACACCGGCGAAGTAATCCCCTCACCTCGATGAAGGCTGCTCTCTTTTTCCTGACAGCGGCTGAGTAGTCTGGGTAGATGTAGAAACGCTTGCCCTTGTGGGTGATGGGACCTGCACTCATGGCTTTCCGGAGAACATCCACCTTCTCCTGAAAGTAGTGGAACTTGACGATTATTGGCCTCGGAGTGTTTCCATCCTTGGGCCTCGGCTGCAGGCTCCTGTGCGCCCGGTTGAGCGTCGGCGTGTAGTTGAGGGCTAGCGCTTCCTTTAGCATTTCAGCCACGGCCTTCTCCGGTCGTATGCTCCCAAATCCTTCCTCCAATCCGATTAGCCTGCAGTTTTCTCGCCGCTGTCGGGACTCTAAATCTTCAGCCTTTTCTGTCAACCGGGTGACTTGTGTAGACAGCGTGCTAACTTTAGCTTCAAGTGTTATGACCCTGTTAGCGTAGCCATTAGCGCCCTCCTCAAGATCAGCAATGTGGGTTGAAAATGTGGCGTTTTGTTCTTGCACTTCTCCTATTACTCTCCCAAACTCTGTGCGCACACTTAGAATCTCTGTCCATAAATCACTTGCCAGGTCATCAATTTTCTTGTGCAATTTACCGGCAGCCACCATCACAGACGAGTCAATCTTGTGTAGCACGCTCTGCTCTGATTGCTTTATAGCTGCCATGATTGCTTCGAGATCCGGCCCAGGCCCCATTTCCACGGCCGAGTCCACATCAGGAAAGTCTGGGGCGTCCGGCCCTGGTTTCGGTTTTTGAGATTTGGGCATATTGAGCAGCTCCAAAGTAGAAGCACACAACTAATTCGAAGAACTTGGTGCTTTAAGGAGATGTTTACAGCAAGAAAGACAATGGGGAGAGGCGAAATATTAAAGTAAATGTTCCATCTAGGCAGAGCTCCCAAAAACACGTCTTCACATGTCGCTGCTCAACTGCGCCCCCCGGTTCATCATTTTTTTTAATACATACGATGTGGGGATTTTCACCCAGCAGAGATGAACTTGGCTCTTGTGAAGATATCTGTGAGCTCTCCACCTTTTGACAGTTTGGGTTCAAACATAACATTGAAATGCTTTGTCATAGCTAATTATTTATTACAACATAGCTTGTAATTTACAGAGCCCCTAAAGGGACATGGGGGTGGAAAAAAATTGAGGGGTAAAAAAAATAAAAAAAGGACAAACTTTTGCGAGATCTCGCAAAGTTTTTTTTCTTTTAAACCAGCGTCAATGAACCAGAAGTAAAACAGACAATGATGGAGGACTATCGACATCACCCGTGGGAGAAGTTTATTGACTTTTATTTTGGTATTGGCCTTACATATAGAGATATAAAAACAGTTCATGGCCACAGACATGGATTTGATATAAGTGAGAGACATTTGAAAAGAGTAATGAGCCCGAGGGGACTTTCACATCGTAAAGACTTCTGTGATCTTGCTGTCCTGGTGGAATTCATCAGCAACCAACTACAGTACTCTGGCCAGCTTTCCGGGTACCGGTGGATGTACGCAAAGTGCAGAGAACATGGACTACTTACAAAGAAGGAGAATGTGCTCTTGGTGTTGAAGGAGCTTGATCCAAGAGGAGTTGAGGCATTGAGGCAAGCAAGACGTCTAAGACAACGAAGTTACTTTTCGAGAGGTCCAAACTTTATTTGGCACATTGACTCGTACGACAAACTGAAGCTGTATGGCTTTTGTATCAACGGAAGCATCAATGGTTTTTCCAGGAAAATAATCTGGCTTGATGCCTACACCACGAGTAGTGACCCAAAGTTGATTGGAGGTTTTTACTTTGAAGCAGTGCAACGTTTGGGGGGCTGCCCTAGGATTGTGAGAGGCGATCTCGGGACCAAAAGCGGCTATGTTCGAGGCTTTCAGCGGTTCCTGGTCCCGATTCATCCTGACGGTAGTTGATACTGTTGATAGTTACATGATGATGATGATGATGATGATGATGGAGAACAGGTACTAGTTATCCTGAATGTTCTTATGGTTGCACCAACTGTAAATCGGCTGGACCCTCAAGCCAGCCTCCCTTATGCTCAAACCACGGTTCAGCACATGGTCTATCACAGTGGCCACAATCTCATTAGATATAATAGTTCTCCTTCTTCTTACTCCTCCTCCTCTCTGTCCTCCTCCAGCTCCTCGTGCTACAATCTGTCCTCCTCCTGCTCCTCTCTGTCCTCCTGCTCCAAACTGTCCTCCTGCTTCTCTCTGTCCTCCTCCATGCCCTCCTTCTCCTCTCTCCTCCCCTCCTTGTCCTCTTTCTCCGTCTCCTTGTTCTCCTCCTAGTTCTCCCTCTCCTCCTCTCACTCTTACACTTTTCCTTCTCTGGTTGCTCTCTTCGAGGTTCTCCATTGTTTACCAAACACAGAGGAGGAGGCTCAAGGCCCTGATATGCTGCAGTCCTGATTGATAATTGCTCAACAGACCTGAATTTGTTGAGTTTTGAACACTTGTGTGTTGTAGGTTGATACCACTGAGATCTCACATGAGAGGTGTGTGTAACAACTGAACATTGTGTGTAGTGTTTTAACAAGTTCATGTGCAATTGACTGCAGAGTGTATTGTAGGTTGAAGCTTTGAACTTTTACATGAGAGGTGTGTGTAACAACAGACCATTGTGTGTAGTGTTTGACACCAATTGCACATCACCTTGTTGTCTAGAGTGTAAAGAAGGAAAGTCAGAGTCTAGGGGAGTCATAAGGGAGTTTGAAGTAGTGACAATTCGGGTCGAGCCAATGGTAAGTGAAGTTAAGGTTGTGCAAATTCTTTTCTGTTTCAAAGAAAAAAAACTTTTTGAGATCTCGCAAAAATGATTGTGGGATTTTGCAATTCTTTTGTGGGATCTCGCAAAAGTTTGTTCTTTTTTTTTTTTTACCCCCATGTCCCTTTAGGGGCTTTGTACAAAATAGATGATTTTTTGTTTTCTTTCTCTTTTTCTGGTAAATAGTATTGGTATTGGTAAAAGTGGGAGTGGTCAACGAAAACTAACTGTCATTCCACCAGAAGCAGAGGGATATACTGCCAAAGCTCTGCGAGCTGTGTCAGCAGGTGGCAAAGCAACGTTTTACATTGTGCCGCTTCAGGAGACATTGGATAACTCTCTTCTTCCTCCTGACTCACAGCACTTCTCAAAAATGCCTAAGAAGTTGTGTTACCAGTGTAGCGAGGTGATCCCTCTGCAGATGCTTGCAGTGCACATCGAGACGTGTACAGGAAAACTGTCCTATGACGATGATGATGAGGTGATGAGGTGAGGGCAAATTCTTTTATTGCTTGTTGAATTGCCCTTAATAGTTACAATTTAGGTGTTAATTGTTAATTAAACGTACTTTTTTGTAAATCTGCAGTCCTCTGATGATGTATGTGTTGTGGAGAAAAAGTGTAAGGTAAGTATAGCATATGGTTAAAATCCTAGATCATTTGGTTTGCTTTTCACCAGGTGTTTGTTTTTTCACATTGAGCAATATCTTGTCAAAGTTCAGGTGGTTTGCCCACTTTTCACAAAAGAATTCCTAGATGATGAGATTGCAGTCCATGCTAGCTTATGTGGAGAGAGGTAATCTGCTTTTTCCTGATATGTATACTAAGCATTTTCATAGATTTATGTCCATATATGGTCTGTACAGTGTTTTATAATATTGTTTAATGCACAGCTTTGAATGTGCTGTGACTTCTGCATCAAATGACAATAGTCCAAGGACAGCAGCTCAAACAATAGAATCCGAACCAAAGAGGTATGTTTTATTAAGATGATCCTTTGCATGTGTTTATATTTAACAGCACATAAATGTTGTGTGCCATTATTTACACAACAAGCTCTCAGTTACACAAGACCTAGCCATAACATACTCTCAAATTACTTTAATGTGAACAAATTGTGTTTGTGAATTTAAGACTATCGTTTATTTCTTCTGTTGTCTTCCTAAGTTTGGAAGATGTACTTCTCTTCATTAAACATGAAGTTGACACCACAACAGAATTTAAACTGTGTTTGGACAGAGAAGACCTTCTTGACAGGAACATTCTTCAATGGAAGAGGAAAAAACTGCATCTCCTGCCAGTGCTCTGACGGTGGTCTATATAGGAGAGGCAGGCATTGATACAGGAGCACTTAGAAAAGATTTTCTGACTGGTAGGTTAGTCATGTCACTGTTTATTCTTTTATATGAACCAAAACCAATTGATCATCTAAACCTGGGTATTGCTTTTTTGTCTAAGAAATGATTTCAGGTATTGAAAACAGATTCTTCAAAGGATCTGGGAACTAGGGTAAAAATCCCAAGTACTCTTTGACAGACCTTGAGAATGACAATTTAAGGTTGGTAACCTATATGTTTTATTTATATATATATATATATATATATATATATATATATATATATATATATATATATGTATATATATATGGACAGCCACTCGCTGCTCTTTCTTTTGTTGGAGATTCCTGTGCTGTGAGACCTGAATAAAAAACCTTTCCGTCCATCCACCTCATCAGTGAGGACTTCAATCTCCATCTCAGAGAAATTCATTTTTTGGTTTTCCTTTCGGTCACCATTGTCACACGAAAAGCGTATGATCGAAAGGCTTATTTATATACCCAAATATTCATGAGGTGCTTTGCATTGACCATTTATGGTTAATTATGGGCGTGCGAGGGGCGGAATTTGCAGCTTTTCTACGTGCGCACTTCTCCAGGTGGATTCTGATTTATAAATGGAAAATTGTGTGCAGGTGTGCGTGTGAACAGTTTTACAAATCTGATTTTTTTGTGCGCATGCCATTTCTGGGTTTTTGGTGCGCGTACACATTTAGTAAGGATTCCACGCACTTTTTTATAAATGAGACCCCTGCTCTTTTTGGTCAGCTAGAGGTGTATTGCTATTTTATATAGTGACTGCCTTATGTAAGCAGGTATTCAGAGCCATTTGTGAGCGGTTCACATTGGCTTTGAATCCTCTTTCAGGCATGCCTGGGTGCCTGATTGACACATGCCTTTTCGTAATAGACCTTTTCATTCATAAAATCAAGACTGTGTCAGCAGGTTTTTCTTCATCATCTTCACATCATCGCCCCTCAGAAAATAACACGACTGATGACTTTTGACGCAGTTGATGGCAAGGTGGAGGGAGCTGTTGAAGGAGCTGATGAGGGAACTGATGAAGAGTACCACTACTTCACTCAGGAAACAACGGTTTACAAATGAGCATTTAATACAATGTAAAAAATGAAGCAGTAGAGTGATAACACATTCTTAAACAGACTCTTAAAGATCCAACTCAAAATCACTCTTGTGAGGAAAGGTACAATTAAACAAAGTGACAACTAGAATCATTCAGAAATGAAAAATGGTAAGCAGGAGCTTGGACAGTAACTACGCTGAAAAACCAAAATAACAACTGAAAATCACCAGCAGTTGATTCTTGTTTTGGTTACACTGGAGTGTAACTAAAACATGAAAGAGTTTTAAAAAATTAATCATGAATTGAATCTCTTAACATTTTAATTGTATCCTCCATCCCAGTAATTTAAAATCTATTTGTTGAAAAGTCTGGATTCCTGCACCGCGGGCAGCTCGGTTTACGGCCTGCCCGCTCGTCTATGCACTGGCGGCAGCCAATCAGGCTGCAGCAGCAGGGGCAGACAATGGGGTTCTTCAGTGGGTCTGCAAGAATCATATAAACTGTGTATCAGAACAATTACTTGTTACTATCCACCGGTGTGGCCTAAGTGAGCACAGCTCTGAGTGGTGGATCAGAGGTTCTGCCCCTTCATCTGTGAGAGATTCACTGCAACAACCTCACTGTCCCTTTTTTTCAACAGTAGGGTCAACTGCAAATACGGATTAGCAAAAACAAAACCAAAAAAGTGTATGTTTTAAATGTGTTGGAATGGGGTGTGGGCCAATGATGTGAAAACGATTTATTTATAGGCCTATGTCAATCAGGGCGAGGTACTTGGTGGTTTGAAGCCCTGTTGTATCTGATAAGACTAATTATGCCCTATGATAATTACTAATTAATTTTCACATATGAGAAAAAAAAAATATATATATATAAACAAACCTGTGTGTCATTGTCTTGGTGATCCTCTTTGACTGCTGGTGTCTCCATCTTTTGGTGGATTGTTGTTTTGTTTTTTACTTGGACCGTCCTGTGGAGCTATCTGGCTTGTTCCACTGTTATATAGGGTCATCATCTGACTTGCCTGAACGTGTACTGACTTTGTCCAAAATCTGTACTAGAAGATTCTGTTGCATGACGTGCACAATATATCGTCCCTGCACTGAGGCATACATTCTGGATACAAACTCTGCTGTTCACAAGTATCTCTTCTTTTGCAGAACAGAATGCTTTAAACTAAACTAAACCACAGCTCAGTGTGGCAGTTTGTATCTCTTGTTTTCAGCTTTCCATCACTTATTTTAGTTTCTGACTTTATGTGCCATGAGAGATCCCCAAAAAGCAAACCACTCCATAAAGGAAAGATCCCCACGTAGCTCTTAAGCAACACTGTCAATAACCAGGACAGTGGTACAGGATTTTTTTGCCAACAGCTTCATCAGTAAGGAAGTCACATTCTGCTTGGTCCTTTCGGAGGTGAAAAACTGTAAAAGGTGACTTTCCAATTATGGTGTTTGCATATATGTGCATGAGGATCTTCTCATCTTCCATCCTTTGTTCACTTTCTTCCACCTTAAGACCGTTGTTCTCTCTGGGACGGGCCTGCTGTCTCTCCTTCTTCCTCCGACTCCCTACTCTGGGGGGTCCAATCCTCCTTGACCCCCTGCTCCATGTTTCCACTTGTAGCCCGTGGGGCAATAAAAGGGGTTGAGGAAAGAAAGGACCCCCAGGTACTTCCATTTTCTTCCTGTCCCTGCTGCTGGCCCACTCTTGGGGAGCTTTTTTTTCTCTCTCTCGTGTATGTGTCCCTGAGGCTCTTCCACTTTGTTTTACACCTTTCTGCTGTAAAAACATAATGCACATAAATCAATTCATTTTTAATAGCTGCCTTTATTAATTGCTGAATGAACAAGACAGGTGAAGTTATGTCAGTAAAGCCAGTCATGCTGGGGTTATGCAGTTATAACTTCAACTGTACAACAGACTGAAAAAAAGTGATGTAATACAAGAAAGACAGAGAAAAAAACGTACCTGGTTCTCTGAGTTCCTGGCTGATGCTCACCCATGCCGGGTCCTTCCTGGGCCCATCCTTGTATAAAGGACAGGACACATCATAGATCTCTGGGTGAGCAGTGACCGCGATGATCAGCCGCTCCTCCATTTTTGCTGAGTGAAGATTGGTAGTGCGCCAAAACCCCAGAATGATCTGCATCAGTGAAAATCTCCACGCTGATAGGCTGTCCCGGCGTGTCAACACTCTCACTCGCTCCAAAAGTTCAATTATTTCAACTCGAGCGTCAAATGTTGAGCGGTGAGCATTTTTTCAGTAGAAACGCTCAACGCTTGAATGCTTGACGCCGGCGAATGCACGCCACGATGCAGCGTCAATTCCTGTCTTTAAATTGACTTTGTATGTAATATCAACGCACGAAAAAATTCACGATGCTTTCGGTGGGAACATGCCGTTAGAAACTGTTCACATCTGATTAAATAACGTATTGAGTGAACAGCAAAATCGGCAAGTGATCAAAATTTGCCATTTGTGACTGGATTTCACTTTTTAAGCACATGAATAGTTTTCATTCAACAGAGTCCACACCGTTCTTCTGAAATGAATTAAGCTATATCTTATGATATCAACTGTAAACACCAATTATACCTTATGAGATTAAGACCAACCTCTAAAATTATATACACTGATCAAAGGTGTAAATAATGTTGACTTGATGAAACCTAATGTGGATTTCTGAAACTTACCACATGAAAAAAAAGCAGAGAAGACCTTCAGACCACAAAGATTGACAAAACTGGAGTGTTTATTCTGAAAATTTAAATGTAAGAAAAACATGATTAAACAAAAATGTAAAAACAAGAAGCAACTGTCATTGTGGCATTCCACCACGGTGGCGCAGCAGGTGGTGCACGTGCCTCACGGCAAGAGGGTACCCAGTCCGATCCCCGGGTCTAAGGCCTTTGAGAAGTCTGCACGTTCTTCCTGTGCATGTGTGGCTTCTTCCCACAGACCAGAAACATTCTCATTTAGGTACATTTGTGACTGTAAACTGCCCTCAGGTATGAGTGTGAGCGTGAATGGTTGGCTGTCTCTCGGCTTCAGGGTGTACCCCACCTCCAAAAACCTCATCCAAAACCTGGTGAGTTCTGTATACCAAAGTCCATATTCTTTTTGAAAATGGCACATGTTGCAGAGAGAGGGAGATTGATGGTATTGGAGCAGGTGTTTGCTACTGGAAATAGTTGATCTTCAAGAAATGAAAGGCTAGGATGTGGAGTCATTCCTGCTGGGGGAAGTGACCTCAGGCCTGTGGCAAACATCAACAACTCCTCCAGCGAAACTGGTCGTTGTTCTATAGAACACAAATTTATTGCTCAATAATTTGAATAGTAATAACCAACAAACTAAAAAATTTCACCAACCTTCACAGTCCATGATGTAGTCTGACTAGAAGCTGAGGACCAGGCTCTCTGTCCTTCTCTCGTTGCTCCCCACTGGACTAAGCAGAGGCTTGAAGAGTTGTTCAATGTCAATGGCCGTCAGCTTCTTGTCTTGGGAGCACAGCACTGGTACAAAAGCAGCAGGGTGTTCGCATCCAGTCCATCTTTGAATCTTTGAAAGATTTCACAGGTCAGTAGAATTTTTTAATGGCAGAACCACTCAAATTTATTTACCTTATATGTACAGTCTACAGGAAAATTACTGATATTTAACCAAATTGAATATTGATATGATGTACTGTACAAACAGAAAATAAAAATCTCCTGAAATCTAAATAGTATTTTATTTTAAGCATATTTGATGACTTTGATTGAAAAAAATAAAATTGACCCCAAATATCTGACATAAACTCAAATTACTGAAAGAAGCAGTTTAAAATCAAGCAAGAATAAATTCTGAAGGTCCCAAAAACACTTACCTTTCAATCACGCTGGTATTCCGTCCAATAATGTACCACTTAAGATAGTCTTCCACAAGTGAGTACTTTTCTTCAACATTGCAGACAGCTGTTTGTAGCATAGAGCTATGCTTCAGTACCTGGTCTTGAAGGGACCTCAGTGAACCTGCAGACTCCATCTTTATGGAAAAGAGAAATGAATGAGAAATGAGAAATGAACAAAAGGGGTTTTCTATCTTTTACTATAAACACTGCCCCTGTTACTTCAAAGACATTCATAATGTCTTGCCATACCTCACAAAGAGCTCTCCCTATCTCATCATCCGTTACATCGCTGACAGTCGCACAAAAGCTTGGTTGTTCCACCATGTGATTCACCAGGTCTCTGGAAAGAAAATGTGGGCCTGGTCCTCCGTGAACTACGGACACGGCTATTATCTTTCCTACCAAGAAATTGTCCTCTGATTGCTATGGGATTCAGAAATGTGGATACTTACTTCACTGTATCACAACACTTTAGCACACCTATGATAAAAAGTTAAGTATTCATTGTTGTGTAAGCATTGGACATCTAACCATGCATTAACCTTTCCAGTAAAAAAAAAAAAGTTTTTTTTCTTTCAGAAAATGTTATCTTTGCCTGTAATAAAAAAATACTCTCATTTTTTTGTTTTTTGCGTCTGAGCTGCCATACTGGACATGCAGAACAGCATTGCAAATTTTTGTACAACCTACCTTAATATTATTTTCTCATTCCATGACATAAAAACAGACTTAAACCCCCTGTGGCCCTTTTCAGATTATTGTTAAGATTATTAAAAGATGAATGACTATGTAATATGCATAACTGCACAGAACTATACAAGGACAAACCTGTTGGATTGTACACTAAATGTCGACTATCTGAAGGTCCTTCAAAAATGGGTCAAGATGGCAAATGGCTCATTAAAAGTGTGAGAAATTCTCGCCGTGAACCACCAGTGTCCGGTCCCTCTTCCATGGAGCCAGCATCATCAGTGAACTTCACAAGTAGGTCACTTTTTCAGAGAAGGTTGAACGTCTAAAACCTCTTACAGCTCCATCCCAAACGTTTGACCATACAATGTTAAATCTACTGACACTTGTGTGGTCAATTACACTTGCTAATTCCTGAATTATCTCAGCTGATGAAATTCCTGTGTCCCTGTAATAAAAAAGAAAAAGGAATTGAAAAAAGTGAGTTAAGATAACCAGTCAATAAAACCATCTCATAGATTGGTAAAAACAGACAGAGTTGAAAAACAGAAATACTGTTTGAATGCTTTTTAATGTAAATCCAGACACCTGACAAAAAAGATATATCAAAGCTCGGAATCCCCAAAGCCAACTTTCTGGTTAGTGGTTCCATTCCTCTATGAAACTGAATCTAAAATAGAAATACATGACAGTTTAATATTTAATCATTTAAAAAATTTATGAACCACAATGTAAATTTGTCAATAATTTATATATACAAAATTACAAGCCTAACAATGTTTCGCAAAATTACCATCTTATCTCTTAACCCTGTAAGACCCCCCATTGTAAAATAACATCAGATGTACCCAGGGCTAGACAGTGCGAGGACGTACCAGCATTTGCTACTAAAAATATTACTGTGCGAATTGTGATTTGCATTTGGTAGCATCCGTGCCACTACGAAAAATGTTCTGGTTTGAAACGTTTGTTTTATTGACCTAACTGCGCCGCTAGCTAGCCTTCAGTACACCTGACATTCCTGCACCTTCCTGCGCGAGGTAAAGACGAACATAAGTAGGCGCTCCCAAAGCCTCATCTCAACCAATTACAGCGCATCAGTGGACTGGTTGCCGTTGTGCCGTATTAACTGGTGTTTAACTGGTAACCATCCAGGCAGATGTGAAGTGGGCGTGCCTTTAAGGACCCTTTTGTGTACCATCCAAATCCTTATTATATACACAAATTAGCTCTTTACACCCATTTACTTAGTGGTGAAGTGAATTTACAACATTTAGCGTGACAACGAAAGATTTTGAAGAATTACTTATTTGATAGCATAAATATACAGAAGGTAATATATAGGTAACTATCTTAGATGCCTGATCAAAATGACAAACTTTCGACTGTGTCAACTTGTGAGAGCCCTGAAATCCGCATTTTACAGTCACTTCGGCGTATCAACAAACAATTTGTTAATTATGTTAAACGTATAACGGAGTCGGGAGGACCTGAAAATAGGTACAGAGAAGTAGGTTTTTTACGATGTGGAGGAAAATTAATGTTCAGTATGTGAAAATAGTTCGCTTCATCTTGGGATCAAGCTGATGGCACATATGTCTGCATTAAGTGTAAGCACAAGAGTGCATTTCTGTAAGCATGCTAAATAACCGAAGAATATTCTACTGTAATGTGTGTGGTGTTGTTGACGACAAAATGACTCGTCCTTGTAACCCATAGTAGTACGTTAATTCCCATTAAGATCTTCATAATGCGATGGCAGAATGATACTTTGTAAACAGTGCAGCCTTTTAAGAGTTTCACGATCACTGATTTTTTTTACATCAGATTGGGACATGTGGGGTTGTTGAATGCTATGTGAATCAAATGGTGATCTTAATAAATGTTTTAGCTGTTTAACATCAGTGTGTGGCTCATGCAGTCTTGTACAAATATATTGAATTACCTTTTTCTTACTGACCTTGATAAACAGCAGATTAATTGTGAATGTGATTGAGAAAATATTACTTTATTATAGTTCTGTGACCTTGAAGGTTTGTACATATCCTGAATCCATTGCTGGAAGGTAATTCTCCTCTGATAAAACATTCATCTTACCAGGGTGCATCTTTCAGGTCTCAGAAAAGTGTTCATTTAACACGCTTGCAGTGAGTGCAGTTTGGTTGCACATAAATTCTTCTGCACACATATACACACCACACTTAAACATCTCCAGAACACCTCGAGGTATTAGTGGTTATATTTATAAAATTGACCTGAAATACGTAATATAATCAAAAAGGTTTACATAGCTTCTCAGTGGTATACATAACAGATCTGTCGTGTCATCTTGTGATAGCCGTTATGTTAACTTGTGATGTAGTCTGTGGCTACCTTGACTAGTTCATCAAAAGCTCTGATGTATAATCACATTAGTTCAACATATGGATTTTTAGAGCATTTATTTGCTTAAATAGCATTTATTTAACTAAAGTTTGAGTAGCGAGAACATATTAAATTCATCCAACTCACAGAAAAGCAGACCTGTCGATATCTTAACTTGTTCTGGTAGCTGTAGTATGGTATGGTATTTTCAGATGGCAAAGATAACACTGCAGTTTTACTGAGATTAATTGTGCATGTGGCTGTGATTATAAAACTCTATTATATAGTTCAGCGACCTATGATTCAGTCTGCAGATAGTCAGAGAGGCCCACCCAACTTAACCTGACAAGCCAGATGGACAGGTCCATATATGTGCCACAGAAATATTTCTCAAGTCCATCTGGGTAGTTGCCATTTTAATTTGTTTTCAGGAGCAGAATGTTTAAAAACAAACACAAGCTTGTGATTGGATAATCGTTCTGCTCGTCACATTCATCACAGACCAATCCACATCAAGCAGGGTTGCCTCATATAATGAAGCAATGTTTTCATTGGATTTTTCATTATTTTTTTCTTTTATATATACTTTTTTTTTTTTATTATTTAGTTTATATTGGCTGCTGATGCTGCTCAGTGATTTTTGAAGACTGTATGATGCAAAATGTGCCTGTTTGTTACTTGAAATGGCTGAATAAAGAATTGAAAAAAAATGAGCATACCTAGCGGCTAACTTAGCCGCTAACAGGTAACAACAGTTAATGACTGTTGACTGTTAGCTGTTAGCTGCTAACAGCTAACGACAGTTAATGACCATTAGCCGTTAGCCGCTTACTTTGCTGCCAACAGCTAACGGCCTTATACTATCGTCTTACACTAAATTATACCACACAGATGATTCATTTAACTCTTATATGTGACGTCAAAGACAATCCCTACAAGTAAACTTCTGAGGAGGGCAGATTTCGCCAAGTTTTACTAAGTAACTATGAGGACAACAGGCTGATCGGCATGTCTGTTCTCAACTTCTTGTTTTCAATTTCCGGTTGTCATCACGTCCGCATTCTACAGCTCCTGCCTCTCTTCCCTGATTGGACCATTAAAAATTCAGCCGCGTGAATACATTGGACAACGGAGGCTTGCAAGACCAGAACTGCAGTATTTCAGAATCAGGCAGCTCTGTCTGCTCTGCAAGGCTACACCCAACTTGCTTGTATGCAGAATACAGTGATGACTTAGAGCCTTCAAATTTGCTATGAACCTGAGTGCTCGATGATTACAGTATTCTAAGATTTAAGGCATTGCAAAGCATGCAGATGTGAAACATCAGCATAATCAACTAGAGGTATGAAAGTAGCAGCAAAAGAAAATCAAGACTTTTTAATGGAAAGAAAAGTCAAGCCACAGCATAAGTTTCTTTACAAGCTTCTTAATATGAAGCTTAAAATTCAGAATTCTCAAGTACGCAACCAAAGACATGGAAGAACATACAGACTTAATCACATCACCCTGAGCTGTAAAAATAGACCGGTGGGATCCGTGTCATCTTTTCAGAGTTTGTGAACATTATCAGTTTTGTTTTTCAGAATTCAAATCCAGCTGAAGCTTGCTCAGATTTTCTTGCACAATGTCAAAGGCCTCCAGAAGACAAAGGACTTGATCCTGAGTGAGGACAGAGCAATAAATAACATCATTGTCTGCATATAGATGAAAATAAGCAATGGGAACATAATGACAGAAATCTTTTATTTACTCTGTAAAAATACTGAGTACTTAAAACATTTCTGATTAAAGCTAAGATCTACGATTTGGAAGCTTCGTACATCTTAATAACACCATTTATAAGGCCATTATGGTCCTATGATCCAATCTAGGCAATATAGAGACCAAAAAGAATTTAAAAAATGCATTCAGTATAACGGCTACAAAGTAGCATAATAGTTGACCAATCCAAACCGCCATCGAAGAGAAGGAAATGTAAAAGTTTCAAGGAAAAGGCTGAAGTAAGGAAGAAATATGAGCAATACAGGTCCCAGCGGAGACTTAACATTGGATTATTGTACGGTAGAAGAAGCTGCAGAATGATTTGGGATTGTTGAACGCTGCGGCAGCCGCTGGCTACCGAACGACTGGCTGCAGCATGGGCCACGGGCTCGCGAACGACTGAGCACTGCCTGCGGGCAGTACCGCGGGAAGTAGGGGTGCTGGGGGTGCTGCAGCACCCCCTGCTGGTGGGGGGGCAGCACCTCAAAAATGTATTAAAAAAAAAAAAACATGGAATAAATTGAGAAAAAATGTGGAAGGAAAAAAAGATGTTTAAAATTTACTATAAATTGCAGTTATCTGGTTTAATGTTTCTTATATAAAAAAAAACATTGAAATGCTTCACTTGAGCACAGGTAAGGTCAGGTGTCACGCAGTAAGACTTTGATTGTGGGTGGGCCTTCAGAAAACTGGATGGGCCAGTTAAAAAAAATAAAAAAAAAAACCTTTAGACAAGTTTTAAAAAAAGGAAAAAGGTTCCCCTTCGTCTCAGTTTCAGCAGTTTTCTGTAGACAGCCACACAGTTGAGTCGCCCACCTGCGTGACTCTTTTGTCGCTGTCCTCAGCTCAGTGCTGAAGCGGACAAATACACACACCTTGGCAGTGAAACTTAGTTTGTCTCAATTTGCTAAATTGTCAAATACATAAAAAGACTAAAACAGGATTATAACTTCGGAGGGTTTGTTTCTCTCTCCATTTATTTATAGAGCCCAGCGGGCTATGGGGCGCCGTTTGTAAAGCAGCACATGCTAAAAAAAAACAGCAACATTTTGTCACATTTAGCTTCAAATCATGTGCACAAAAACTGGTGTGATTTTTTCCAGTGACCTTTTATGACATTTAGAGCAATATTTGTCATCTTAGAAATATCTTAAATAATTAAATGTAAATATTAAATGTCACACGTAAATGCTATATATAAATATAAATGCTAAATATAACTATAAATCTTAAATATAAATAAAAATATAAATGTTTAATATAAATGTTAAATATAAATGTTAAATACAAATATAAATATAAATGTTAAATATAAACAGGGAAATGACGGCAATATTTGCAAAAAAACAGCATCTCTTGAGATGCTGTATTCCAGCCATGGGAATTTGGACTACCATCGGTCAGAAAAACTCCTAGCTTTCCCCGATATGTTTGTGGCTGGGAAGGTGCGGACTTTACAGTGGTATGAAAAAGTATCTGAACCTTTTGGAAATTCTCACATTTCTGCATAAAATCACCATCAAATGTGATCTGATCTTTGTCAAAATCACACAGATGAAAAAACAGTGTCTGCTTTAACTGAAACCACCCAAACATTTATAGGTTTTCATATTTTAATGAGGATAGCATGCAAACAATGACAGAAGGGGGAGGAATTAGTAACTGAACCATCACATTTAATATTTTGTGGCCCCCCCTTTGGCAGCAATAACTTCAACCAGACGCTTCCTGTAGCTGCAGATCAGTCTAACACATCGATCAGGACTAATCTTGGCCCATTCTTCTTTACAAAACTACTGTAGTTCAGTCAGATTCTTGGGATGTCTGGCATGAATCGCTGTCTTGAGGTCATGCCACAGCATCTCAATGGGGTTCAAGTCTGGACTTTGACTTGGCCACTCCAGAACGTGTATTTTGTTCTACTGAAACCATTCTGAAGTTGATTTACTTCTGTGTTTTGAATCATTGTCTTGTTGCAGCATCCATCCTCTTTTTAGCTTCAACTGTCTGACAGACGGCCTCGGGTTTTCCTGCAAAACATCCTGATAAACTTTTGAATTCATTTTTCCATTAATGATTGCAAGTTGTCCAGGCCCTGAGGCAGCAAAACAGCCCCAAACCATGATGCACCCTCCACCATACTTCACGGTGGGGATGAGGTGTTGATGTTGGTGAGCTGTTCCATTTTTCCTCCACACATGACGTTGTGTGTTCCTCCCAAACAATTCAACTTTGGTTTCATCAGTCCACAAAATATTTTGCCAAAACTTCTGTGGAGTGTCCAAGTGCCTTTTTGTGAACATTAAACGAGCAACAATGTTTTTTTTAGACAGCAATGGCTTCCTCCGTGGAGTCCTCCCATGAACACCATTCTTGGCCATTGTTTTACATATAGTTGATGTGTGCACAGAGATATTGGACTGTGCCAGTGATTTCTGTAAGTCTTTAGCAGACACTCTAGGGTTCTTTTTTACCTCTCTGAGTATTCTGTGCTGAACTCTTGGCGTCATCTTTGGTGGACGGCCACTCCTTGGGAGAGAAAAAACACTGCCAAACTCTCTCCATTTGTAGACAACTTCTCTGACTGTCGATTGATGAACATCCACACTTTTAGAGATGGTTTTGTATCCTTTCCCAGCTTTATACAAATCAACAATTCTTGATCGCAGGTCTTCAGACAGCTCTTTTGAGCGAACCATGGTGCACATCAGACAATGCTTCTCATCAACACAATTCTTACCAGGTGTGTGTTTTATAGTGGGCAGGGCAGCTTTAAGCCAGTCATCAGTGATTGGGCACACACCTGACTTAAATTGTTTGGTTAAAATTGCTCTTTAAGTCTCCTTAGGCAGAGGGTTCAGTTACTTATTCCTCCTCCTTCTGTCATTGTTTGCATGTTATCCTCATTAAAATATGAAAACCTATAAATGTTTGGGTGGTTTTAGTAAAAGCAGACACTGTTTTTTCATCTGTGTGATTTTGACAAAGATCAGATCACATTTGATGGTGGTTTTATGCAGAAATGTGAGAAATTCCAAAAGGTTCAGATACTTTTTCATACCACTGTAGGCTGGCTTGCAGGCTCATCTATCGATGACAGGTCTATCGGAGGCTGTGACAGGTTTTCTTGGAGAACTGCATCTGTGCTTGGCTGCCGACCCTGTCTCCTATAACACATAAAGCTATTATAAGTCACCTCTCCCTGATGCCAATATAATTTTCACAACAGAAATCATACATTAGCCTACGAAGGAGGATTAGGGCCACATGGAAAACTAAAAAAAAAATGAAGGCTACGAGAAAAAAGTCGTACTAGAAAAATCTCATAAATTATGAGAATCAAGTTGTAAATTTACGAGAATAAAGTCGAAAAGTTACGAGAATAAGTCATCTCAAACTAGGAAACATCTGCTTGGCTATATTTAGAAAGGTATTTACAGCTTCGGACTTTGCGGCTCAATAACTCATCTATAAAAGAACGCTCGTTTTCCTCCAAACGAGCCGTCAATACGCTGAAGCTGATCTCCATTATATGAGTAATTGTTCTTTATGTAATTTATATGACTTTTTAAATATTGGTGGATACTCATTTAGCTACAGCTAATGATGATAAAAACTAATAACTCAGCCAGATAATCATACATCACTCAGGCTGGGTTGGTGTCACTGTAGCCAAAAACAGTTAAGTTATTACAGTTTTTTATAGTAATAACCTATTAGTTAATATATGCCAGTATTTTAAAAATCATATAAAATACAGGATAACTATTCCTTTAAAACAAGAGCTAGAACAAGGCAAAGGGGATTTGTGATAATCAGGCCGAATTTGGTTTCAACACAGCCATAAACACTTGTTTTTTTACAGTTTTTATAGCCATAACCTATTGATTTATATATGCCAATATAAGAAAACATATAAAATACATGGAAAACTATAAAGTAGGAGCTGTAGTTCAAAGTAGAGGAGAACACCATTCATGTTTTGTGACTTGGTAGATGTCATTACTTTGATGGCACTTGCTTTATTTTCAATCAGAAAGTCCTGTAAAAGTTAGTTTAATTCATAAGTCTGAAAGAAAGTAATGACCCGTAGTATGAATTACATATAATCCTTTGTATTTGCTGTGATTTGAAAACTTTACTTCTCTGTCTGGGGGAGTTATTCAATTTTCTTTCACACTGTTCCTCTGATATGATAACTTGCCGATGGTCCCAAAGCCGCCGAGCCATCAGCTTCAGTGTATTGACGACTCGTTTGGAGGGAAACGAGTTTATAGCTCACAGTCTTCATTACAGTGATCAAAAAGAGGGGTCTGGCGTTCTTTTATTGATGAGTTATTGAGCCGCAAAGTCCGAATCTGTGAATATCTTTCTAAATATAGCCAAGCAGATGTTTCCTAGTTTGAGATGACCTACTTTTCGACTTTATTCTCGTAAATTTATGAGGTTATTCTCGTAACTTTTGGACTTTATTCTGGTAATTTATGAGATTATTTTTAGTTTCCAACGTGGCCCTAATCCTCCGCCGTAATACATAGGCCTATAGACAGCCAGAAACTAACTTTAATTTTAGCCTGTTACTTGCCTTGCTGATGTGAGGGGTTGGGTACCGCCGCCGGTTGACACGATGAAGAGAGGGCGGCCGAGCTGGACGGTAACTTTCATCATTGATAATTTTAGGCAGGAGTTTCCTGCTCCTCTGGGCATTTCTTTGTACATTTAAATGAAAACAAGCTGCTTTGCTTTGCCATGTTTACAATCAGCAAAGATAAGTTACCGCTGTGCTTGAAAAGCCGGTTCGCGAATGTCATTCATTTGATTGGATCACCTGCTGATGACATTGCAGCCTGTTGCCAGGCAAAAGACGCCACACATGGGATAAGACCCATTGATTGGCTGAGAAGCATTGGGTCAAAACGGGTGGGCTCATGCCTAAAATGGGCCCAATAGTAGTCCCGAGGGTGGTTTACAATCAGCAAAGATAAGTTACCGCTGTGCTTGAAAAGCCGGCACGCGAATGTCATTCATTTGATTGTATCACTTGCTGATGACGTTGCAGCCTGTTGCCAGGCAAAAGACGCCCACCCGGGCTAGTGCCGCGGGTGGTGTCACGTAGCCATCGTCACGTCATTTTTAACTTGTAGTCAAGCCAGCTGACCACTGATGGCGCAAAAACGTATCCTAGACTTTTTCGGGAAGCCTCAACAAAACAAAAAGAGAAACGGAGATTCAGAGGAGGAAGACGAGCAGTCCAGTCCGAGCGCCCCTGAAACGAGGGAAACAGCAGCATCAGCACCTGACTGTGATGATCACCACAACCGGGGGTACGATGACAGATGACAAAATGCTAGCGTTAACCTATCAGAGGCACCCCATCAACCAACTAGCTTCAGATTTCCAGGAAGGCAGTTTGGAAAAGAAACTTTTTTCCGTTCATTCAATGCGACCTGGTTTACAAAATGGAGATGGCTTCATTAGATTGAAGACGGTGATCGTGTCTTTTGTTTCAACTGTGTCACAGCAGTGGGGAAAGGTCTGATAAATGAAGAGAGTGTGCGGTTAGACAGCTGTTTTGTTAAAGGGGGCTTCACAAACTGGCGAAAAGCCACAGAAAAATTCAAGGAGCACGAGTAGTCCAAGCTTCACAGCAACGCAATTCAAAAAATCTCTGCTCTTAAAAGCACCCCAATCAATGCTCTTCTTTCCAACGCTGCCCGCCAAACTCAAATTACAGCGAGAAAGGTCCTGGAACTGATGTTCAGAGCCGTGCTTTTCCTGGGGAAGAAAGGGCTGGCTTTTCGGGGTAACAGCAGCCGTGATGGCATTTTATACAAATTAATGCTGGAGCGTACGTACAACCTCCCCAAAGAGCGAGAATGGATGCTCAGGAGAGATAATTGGCTATCTGACACCATTCAGAATGAAGTCATTCAAATGTTTGCCTGCGCCATTCAAAGTGAGATTGTGTCCCGTGCAGCAAATTCTCCTTTTTACGGACTCACAGCTGATGGCACCACAGACGCCAGTAACACAGAACAATTTTCCCTTACCTTGCAATATGTGGACAGCGACATGCAGACTCATTCCGATTTCCTCGGATTTTACAGTGCTCCAGACAGCAGCGGGGAGACTTTGTTCATGTGCGTCAGGGATGTGTTTCTCAGACTAAACATCCCAATTGAACGTCTCCAGGGATATTGCTTTGACGAGGCAAGTAACATGTCAGGACGGTTCTCCGGTGTACAGGCGCGGCTGAAGAAACTATGTCCTGAGTCCCTCTTTGTGCACTGTGCCAACCACTCACTGGACCTAGTTCTGCAAGAGGCCGCCCGCGAAGTGAATCTGATTGCTGAATCCATGAACTTTGTACAGGGCACAGCTGTGGTTATCCGTGAGTCAGCCAAGCGCAAAGATCTATATGAGTCCACGTTTGGCTGTGATGCAGTGGTTACCATACTGGCAATATGTCCAACGAGGACAATTGCCATTAAGCGAGTATGCAGTGCCTACAAACAAATCATTCAAACTTTGGAGCAGCTTAAGGATGACAAAAGTGTGAGAGGAGAGACCAGGGCCAAGATCGGAGGCCTTTACAAGAAGGCGCTGAAAGCCAAAACCTACTTTGGCCTCCTGTGCTGTGCAGCACTTTTCGAGCCATGTGAGTCGGCGGCCAGGGGTTTACAGCACACCAAAGCCAGCGCACTGGGTGCCATTGAGTGCATTGACTTGCTGAGAAAGCGTGTGGAAGCGCTTCGAGATGATGCAGTGGTGGAGAACATGATGCACAAGGTAGCCACAGCTGGACTGAGAATGCCAGAGGAGCACAGAATAAAAACAACCCCAGTCCGCTATCAACACACAGCAGAGCCAGACGAAGCAGTACAACACTCATGGCGATGTGAGTTTTATGAAGCAGTGGACTTGGTTACAGAGGAAATAAAGAGGAGATTTGACCAAGATGGCATGAAAACAGCAGCGCTCAGAGAGAAGGTGGTTGTTCAGGCAGCCAAAAAAGAACAAGCAGTGAATGTGGATTCCCTGCACCTTCCCTTGCAACTTGACAGGGAACGACTGGAAACGCAGCTTAAAATGATCGGAGATGTCTTCAGCGACAACCCCGGTAACACTGTACAAGACATAGCCGCAAATATGTCTAAACTCCATCCACAAACGAGGGCTGTTTTCAAAGAAGCTGAAGATCTCATCAAACTATGCCTATGTCTCCCCATGTCAGCTGCATCATCAGAGAGAACATTTTCCACTCTGCGCCTGAAGACATGGTTGCGCACAGCGATGACGCAAAAAAGACTGACGCACCTTGCTCTCATGCATGTTCATGGAGATGTTTTGGACAGACTGGACATTGGCAGCCTAATGGGGAGCTTCATCAGCGTCAACCCGGAGAGGAAGGCCACATTTGGAGTTCTGTAATGCAGGCGGTAAGACCCTTTTCTTTTCAAATGCTGCCGCCGCGCAGTGCTCACCTTTACGCACGGTGTTCATCACCGCAGTTACATGGACAGCTCCGCTGTCAGCTGCCACGGACACGGACTCTGTGGCACATTGTTTGTTCCTGTTTCATGATGTATGTAATGCATAGCATCTATTGTTGAGGGAATTATTAATTTTTTTAATGGCTTTGTGGCCGGTTCATTGTTCGTAAATCAGCGGTGAATTTATAGTTCGCTTATGTTTTCATTGAGTACTGATCTGTTGTCTGTCATGTCATGTTTAAATATTTTCTAGTTGTTTCTAATAATAGGCTATGCAACGTATAGCTGGACACACACACACATATATATATATATATATATGTGAATTTAAAGTGTGTTTTTGTCTGTGTCTGTCTGTTGTGTTATATACATAGCCTATGTACATACACACACGCACACACACACACACACACACACACACACATATATATATATATATATATGTGTGTGTGTGTGTGTGTGTATATCTCAGACTGTCAGCACAGCACCCCCTGCTGACATGTCATCGTGAAAGCGATGTGTTATCTGATAAAAAACATGAACGTTTGCATTTACGTGGAAGTCAAGCATCATTTTAGACACCGATTCATAGTTATCGACGTAAAATACTTATGTAAATTCTTTGGGTTGCTAATCGGCGCTGGAGTGGCAGCTATTTTGTTCAATAATATAGCAATAATTGAGAGAAATGAAAGAAGTCGGCAGATCGGATATCGAACTGCATGGGGCGTAGGAACATTTTATTAAATACTTACATACTTAACATATTTACTGATACTTTCATTTTTATATTTCATTATCATATTTTACATATGTACACGCCATTTAATATTTACAATCTCATAAATCATTTTTCATATTTACACATCATTCAATATTTATATTTCATATGTTCATATTTTTCATATTTACACATCGTTCTATATTCACATTTCATATATATCATTTTTTCATATTTACACATCGTTCAATATTTACATTTCATCATATTTTTCATATTTACACATCATTCAGTATTTACATTTCATATTTACATTTTTTTTCTTTTGTACACATCATTCTATATTTACATTTAATATATGCATATTTTGAATATTGTTTGTAATTATTTAAAAAATATAGTATAAATAAATATATGAGATATATATATACATATACATATATATATATATATATATATATATATCTATATATATATATATATATATATATATATAAATATATATATATATACATATATAAATATATATATATATACATATATAAATATATAAATATAAATATATATATTTATTAAGCCCATGCGACATTAACTTAGAGAGATAGAGAGAGATAGATAAGTTGGAATCGTTGAAAATGCTTTCTATTCTCCCGCTCAAGCTAGCCCCAAACAACAACAGCGACGTCTATTCGGTTCAAAATATAAATTCTTTATTATTTATATATTATATATATTAATTTATAAATATTATCTATCTATCTATATATATATATATATATATATATATATATATATATATATTCATATTTATTTATATCATTTATATTTATTTATACTATATTTATTTAAATAATAATTATAAATAGTTTTCAAAATATGCATATATTAAATGTAAATATAGAATGATGTGTACAAAAGTTAAAAAAATGAATATATGAAATGTAAATATAGAATGATGTGTTAATAAGAAAAATATGCATTTATTAAATGTGAATATAGAATGATGTGTAAATATGAAAAATATGAACATATGAAATATAAATATTGAATGATGTGTAAATATGAAAAATGATTTATGAGATTGTAAATATTAAATGGCGTGTACATATGTAAAATATGATAATGAAATATAAAAATGAATGTATCAGTAAATATGTTAAGTATGTAAGTATTTAATAAAATGTTCCTACGCCCCATGCAGTTCGATATCCGATCTGCCGACTTCTTTCATTTCTCTCAATTATTGCTATATTATTGAACAAAATAGCTGCCACTCCAGCGCCGATTAGCAACCCAAAGAATTTACATATCTTTACAATTTACGTATTTTACATCGATAACTATAAATCGGTGTCTAAAATGATGCTTGACTTCCACGTAAATGCAAACGTTCGTGTTTTTTATCAGATAACACATCGCTTTCACGATGACATGTTTTGATTGACAGGGCTAACTCGACCGTCACAATACGGCGGCCGCGCTGACGTATGATCCGGCCAATCGGTGAGGCGTCTATGAGGCGTGATATGTCTATGATTTCCATATTATTGGTTTGCACCATAGACTGTAAAAATCTTATAGTCTAATACATCCATGGTTTGCACGCGCACACTGCCATGTTTACCGCTGGGTATGTTTTCCTCTCCTCCCCCCCGAAGATCGCATGTTTGACAGAGGCTCACTCCGCTATTTCCTTCAATGTCGTAATATTACAATATTATTTATTGGGGTTTCACAGCGTAGTGAATGTACGGATTATAACGTGTCCACCAGAGTGTTATGGGCTTGTTGGATTGTGTATTTGATGAGTTTGACGAGTGGAAGATGAGATACCATCCACTTCCATTATGTCCGCGACGAAGCCCTGCTCAGACCCTCCTCAGAACAAATAGCAGCTCGCCCCCAAAAATAAAAAGTATCCTTTTCGTAGTGACTAAAGGAATCATACTAATGGGCCAATTCGCCAAAATGTTGAAGTATCCCTTCAAGTTTTAATGACTAATGAGTTTTGTTGGGGAATCACTATGTAATGTGTTAAATTAATGAGTTCTTGAAAAAAACTATGCTTAAAAAAATGAATCTTGTATTTTATTTCAAAATTCATTTTACAATTTCGCTTCGCGTTCACAGCGTCTTCAGGGCGCGCTGTAAAATCTCCCTTTTTTTGGGGTTCCAATGTTGGCAAGTATGTTTGAAGCTAAATGTGACAAATTGCTGCTGTTTTTTTTTAGCATGCGCTGCTTTACAAACGGCACCCCATAGTGACTTCTGTATAGAAAGCACTCAAAGACTCATTCACTGTCAGCCAATCACTGTAGGCGTTGGAAGTCAAATGGTTCCTGAAACATGACGTCATCCATAGCAACAGGGTTAGCTCCGCCCCTTTCTTTTAGCTTAAGAGCTCTCTGAATTCCACTTCTGTCACCTGTCCAGTCTGTTTGATACAAACTTTCTTAAAGAAACTGCTCCACCTAGTGGCAGACACAACACATGTGACCAACAACACATCACAGTTTATTTCCATGAAGAAGCACAACATCTAAAATCACAACCTGAGACCAGATATACATGAGATTTAATTCAGAGAGACAACAGTGAACTAGAGAGGTACAACTGTTCAGCTGATAATCAATGCAAAGAGCTAATTCACCAATCACAGGGCAGCAACTCAGTGTAATTAAGCCATGTAGACATGACTGAGTAATCTTCAATATACAATGTTAAAGATCCACACAAAACAGTAATGTGCTTACAGCAGAACCTCCAGATTTCTTGTAGGTGACGAAAACAAAAATTGAAGTCATTTTCTGCTACAACGTTCAGATGAAGGATCAGAATTTACCATAAAGACAGGACAAATATATACCATTACACTTTGAGTAATAAATGAGACCAGAAAAATCACATATTAACTTGTAATATTGTCTAACATCAAAACTATGATATCAATGCTAATCATTTGTCTTTAAAGATATAATATTTCTTTGTTAAAAGAAGAAAAATAACATTCATATGAGCAGAAAGCTAGAGAGTCACTGGAGAGCAGATTACATGAAGAAGTTTAACATTTACAGAGCAATGAGAGGGTATCAAAGTACAACCAATGAAGTTAGACTGATCACTGATCTGTATGCTGATTAGAAATGCAACAACAATCATCTCTCACCAATAAACATCAACAAAAATACTAATATATTTAGATTAAAACAGAGAATTAAGCGTTCTGTCCTTTTAAACAGAGGTCTCAGACCACCAGGTCACTACTTGGCTGCAGATCATCTGGAAAAAGGCTGTAAAAATAAAGATGATTAATTTCATTTCCTTTTTTAAATAACTGAGACAAAAGGCTGTTTCATGTTTCAAAAACACGACCAGGTCCTCACATAGTCGGCTGTGTAGCTGACTGCAGACTTTACACTCAGGCTCTCTGTCTCTCAACACTGTGAGGAATGAAAAAGTACAACCAAGGATAAACTCACTGCTAAACCTCGTGCTCATGCACTCATCCACTTGTGATCTGGACGTAGTTGTAAACTGACTCTGCACGATGTGTGTGACTGGAGGACGGTGGAGGCCCATGAGAGCGCTCTAATTCCTGAAGCAGAAAGATTCAGTTTAGAGGTCAGAACTGATAAAACACCGTCAATAATCATCAGAAACATCAGATCAGCTCAGACTGATGGCAGACCGATCAAACTCAACTCAGAAGTTACACAAACTATTTTGTCCCACAACAAACACAAATGGAAATTTGACTGTAAAAAGAGGCAAAAATGATGTTTTCAGCAAAAAAAAAAATAATAATGATAATAATGAGAACATTAATTAGCACTCACTCTGTTTTTAACAGCTGTATAAGTTTACTGGAAGTCACCTGTTGACATGGTAACTAATTAAACCACTACACCCTCTGGGCTCAGAGGAAAATGCTGTCAAATCTGAGTTTGTTCAATGCTGACAGTGTGTTTTATCCATCAGTCTGCACTGATCTGATGTTTCTCTTGATTATTGATTAGTATTTATTAGCTCTTACCTCTAAACTGAATCCCTCCACATCAGGAAGTTGAGCGCTCTTGTGTCTCCACCGTCCCTCAGTTACCTCCATCATGCAGAGTCGTTGATTTACAGCTACATCCAGAGCACAGGTGGACCAGTGTGTAAGGACAAGGTTTAAGCTCTAGTCCATCTCAGGCTGGACTTTTTCATTCATCACAGAGTCAGAGGGCCTTTGTGTGGAAAGTCTGCACACACAAGCTGCACAGACGGATATGTGAGGATCTGGTTATCCTGAAAAGTATATCATAACTGATTTATTTTAGTTTGATGAACTCAGCAGTGTCTGCATAATTCCATATCCAGACACCAGCGTGTAGAGGCTGATTGAATGTGGTCTGGACTCTGTGGAGGAGAGTCATGGTTTGATTTTTAGAGACGCAGTAGAAGGACAGAACCCCCGCACTGTGATCCAGGTACACTCCTATTCTTGAGGATTGAGGACCTGATGCTGGAGTTTTAACTTTATTTTGCCAAAGTTATAACTGCTTTTGTCAACTCTCATTGCCCATGACTTGTCATTTCGTCCAAATACACTTTCATTCCAGCCCCCTGTCCTGCTGATGTCTCTGTAGGCCACCGCCAGCCAAACTACTGCTCCTCTCCAGTCCACCTCCCAATAACAGCGTCCAGTCAGGGTCTCTCGACTCATGACCTGATACAACTGAGTGAATCTCTCTGAGCTGAAATTATAAGGCTGTTTTGTTCCCATGTATGTCACTTTTCTGTTCCCATCAGATAACTGAAGATGTTCATATGCAGTGTTTGGATCCATCGTAATGTCACAAGCATAATTCAAGAACTGGGCTCTGGTCTCGGGCTGCAGGTTTGACGGTCCACAAAGATCCACTTCAGTCACCATGTGAGAGAGGTTTGTCCATTTCTCTCTCAGAATGTCCTGCAGTAGATCTTGAAGTGCTGTCACGGCTGCTGTCACATCCTCAAAGTATCTCAGAGGACGGGTGTTGATGCTCGGTGAGACTGCAGGTTCATCAAGTTTGGACAGTGAAGGGTGGTCCAGGAGAAACTGGATATCATCCTCTGTGAGAGAGAGCTTCTCCAGTTCAGCGTCTTTGCTCTTCAGCTCACTGATCTCCTGCTCCAGCTTCTCCTCAAGCTCTTTAACTCCACTCACTTCAGCTTCCTGCTGGGATCTGAGCTGCTGCTTCACATCAGAGCGTCTTTGCTGCAGCAGACGGATCAGCTCAGTGAAGATCTTCTCACTCTTGTCCACTGCTTCATCAGCAGAGCCGTTGATGGCCTCCACCTCCTGCTGGAGCAGCTTCACGTCTCTCTCTCTGTGCTGGATTCTCTGCTGGATGTTTTGTCGACTCACCTGGAGCTCTCTCTGCCTCTCTGTCCTCTCTGCTGCAGCTGTGACCGTGTCATGACCTTTGTGTTGGTCCAAGGAGCAGAGACAACAGATGGACTGCTGATCAGTGCGGCAGAACATCTTCATCACCTCATCATGACGAGAGCAGATGTTCTCCAGGAGCTTCTTGGATGGCTCCACCAGCTTGTGTTTCTTTAAGCGAGTTTTAGGGCTTTAAGTTGTTTACTCAACTTTGCTCAAATTATAGTACCAAGCACTTTTTTGTGAAATTTGAACTTGACCCAGATGACCCAGTCCAACGAGGCAGACAACACAGGCAGACAACATACTCGGATGACACATTCAGACGACACATTCCGACAACATACTCGGACGACACATTCAGACGACACAGACCAATCACAGTGGGCAACAGCATTGACCAATCACAGGCAGTAAAGGCATATTCGCGCTACAACATGGAGCAACAGCAAGATAACAGCAAGAACACATATGCAAGATACACATGCAACAAACACATGCAAACAACACATAAGCGAAAAACCAATATACAACAAACACATATGCAAACAACCCATATGCAACAAACACATATGCAAACAGCCCATATACAACTAACACATATGCAAACTAGCCATATGCAGCAAACACATATGCAAACTACCCATATGCAACAAACACATATGCAAACAACCCTTAAGCAACAAACACATATACAACTAACACATATGAAAACAACACATATGCAAGATATACAAATACAGAGACGAACAACACTTAACAACAACATGTAGGCCAAAGACATCGACCAAAGACACATAGCAACGACATATACCAACGACTTATTTTTGACACAAATGGAACCCCATCATTTTTGACACAAATGGAACCCCATAGTATGGGGACCCCATAGTGCTTGTTTCACTGTTGTCGCTATGAAGGGGCAGGCCATAAAGCAACTAACTAATCACGGCACGTTTCTCCTAAAAAGAATGTCACTTTGACCAACCCCTATCCTTCTGATTCAGAGCTCAGAGCACTTGCTTTGTGTGAGTGGCAAGAGGGGGGCGTGTGCTAGCGCTGCTGTCTCTGGCCTGTCTCCCAAAAAGCCGACCAACTTTTTTTCATTGGCCTGTCAGTCCATGGCTGGCCTGTCCAGGCAGGCCACCGGGAAAAGTCCCGCCTCTGCCAATCCGGGCCTGCTCAGAACAACGACACAGAGAGCACATACTCATGATGACTGCAGATATGATTTGTGTTCCAGTGTTTTCCAGATCTCCTGTCAATGAAATTATCAATCAATCAATCAATCTTTATTTGTATAGCGCCAATTCATAACGAGTGTAATCAATCAATCAATCAATCAATTTTATTTATAGAGCACTTTAAAATACAAACAGAGTTTGAGCCAAAGTGCTGTACAGCGGGGGGAAACCCAAGAAGAGTCAAGAACATTAAGAGTACACCAAATGATAAGATAAAAACATCATGAAAAAATGAGGACAGATGAACAAAGTAGAACACAATTGTGTCTGGGCAGCACAAGAACATTACACACAGACTTCCACAGCCATTATTAGACGGAGTCATGGCTGGAAACCCAAAAAACCACGGAAGGCAGCATGAAGCCACTGTAACAGCCATCAGCATACACTCAGACAGACAGACACAGATGCATACATACACGCGTTTTTCCACAAATGACACATGGGCAAAAAAGAAATATGAAAACTTAGTTCCGCTAAGACTGAACTCATGAGAAGGCAAGAGAATAAAAGTGAGTTTTAAGGTGTTTTTTGAAACAGTCCAGGGAACCGGCAGATCTAACATGTAATGGGAGGTCGTTCCACAGCCTTGGTGCAGCGACTGCAAAGGCCCTGTCTCCAAGTGTTAATGCGTAAGTGGGTATCTCAAACAGAGCTTTGCACTGACTTAAGTGAAGACTGGGGCACAGTTTATCAAATAGCATTTTTTCTGGCCAGGGATGAAAGCTGATGTAGTGCAGTTCTGCAGTACCTGTCACACCTGCCAGATTGTGGGGAAGCCAAACCAGGTGATACCACTGGCTCCTCTGTGTCCTGTTCCTGCGGTGGGTGAGCCATTTGAGCATGTCATTGTGGACTGTGTGGGCCCATTGCCCAGGACAAAGGCAGGTAATCAGTTCATGTTGACAATCATGTGTGTTGCAACACGTTTTCCTGAGGCCATTCCCTTGTGGAAAATTAGTGCTTTGACAATCACAAAAGCTTTGACAAAATTTTTTACAACATTTGGATTACCAAAAACTGTACAGACCGATCAGGGAACAAATTTTCTCTCCAAAAACTTCAAACAAATTTTGCAGTCTTTTGGCATTACTCATTCAGTGTCCAGTGCCTACCATCCAGAGAGTCAGGGAGCACTAGAGCGATGGCATCAGACCCTTAAGTCCATGCTAAAAAAATACTGTTATGACACAGGGAAAGATTGGGATGAGGGTTTGCCATTTGTTCTCTTTGCCATCCGTGATGCTAAACAGGAATCTACTGGGTATAGTCCAGCTGAGTTGGTGTTCGGCCACAATGTGCGAGGCCCCCTTAAAGTGTTGAAAGAACAGCTCATGTCTGGTACTACTTCAAAAATTAAAATATCTGACTTTGTTTCCAAGTGTAAGCAACGGTTGCATCATGCCACCATGTTGGCCAAAGATGCACTGTCAGAGTCACAGGACAGCATGAAGAGAAGGTTTGACAAGAAAGCTGTTGAGCGACACTTCCAGCCTGGGGTTAGAGTGTTAGTGTTATTGCCCACCCCTGGCTCTGCTCTCACTGCTCGTTTTTCAGGTCCTTATGTAGTGGAGAAAAAAGTGTCAGACACAAACTACATCATCTGCACTCCGGAACGTAGGAGAAAAACCAGATTGTGTCATGTTAACATGCTAAAATCCTATCGTTCCAGAGAAGCTGATCAGTGTGTGCAGAAAAGGACGCCAGAGGCTGATGTCCCTGCAGTGAAGTCTACTTTGATGGTTTGTGTGGGTCCTGAGACTGAGGATGGTTTGATGAATATATCTGACGGTCAGCAGTGTGGTAGGTTGTCAAATTCACAATTTCTATCTAGTGTTAATACACAACTGTCCTACTTACCTGCAGATCAAAGAGAGGAGATCATAGAGTTACTCCAGACTTTCCCTACTCTGTTTGGTGATGTCCCCTCTTGCACCACTGTCTTACATCATGACATTGATGTAGGTGATGCTGCTCCTATAAAGCAAAATGCTTATCGTTGTCATGTAGTTAAGCGGGAGCAAATGAAACAGGAGGTAAGATATTTGGTGGAAAATGGTCTAGCAAAACCTAGCACAAGTCCTTGGAGCTCTCCATGTTTGCTGAGTCCAAAATCGGATGGTACACCTCGTTTTTGTACAGATTTTAGGAAAGTGAATGCAGTAACAGTGCCTGATTCATTTCCCCTGCCTCGGGTGGAGGACTGTATAGACAGTATTGGCCCAGCCACAGTTATTACAAAATTAGACCTGTTAAAGGGGTACTGGCAGGTCCCTCTAACTCCCAGGGCTTCAGACATTTCAGCGTTTGTTACCCCAGACCACTTCATGCAGTGCAATGTCATGGCCTTTGGTATGAGGAACGCACCAGCCACCTTCCAGCGGATGATGCACCTGGTGCTAGGTGATGTGCAAAATTGTAAAGTGTACTTAGATGATGTTGTTGTTTTTTCAAACGATAGGGCCACCCACACAGCCACTCTGAAGGAGGTTTTCCAGCGTCTTACTGATGCATCCCTCACTCTCAACCTTGCCAAGTGCGAGTTTGGTAAGGCTACCATCACCTACCTGGGGAAGCAAGTAGGTCATGGACAGGTTAAACCTGTTGATGCAAAAGTTGAAGCAGTGTTGTCGTTCCCTGTTCCAACAACAAGACGAGAGCTGAGACGGTTTTTGGGCATGGCTGGATACTACAGATGTTTCTGCAGAAACTTTTCAGTAGTCGTTTCCCCCCTCACCAAGCTGTGCAGCCCTGCAGTCCCGTTTGTATGGACTGAAGAGTGTGATCATTCCTTTAATGCCTCCAAATCTCTTCTCTGTAGTGCTCCGGTTTTGGCTGCCCCTGACTTCTCTCTACCATTCATCCTTGAAGTGGATGCCAGTGAGTCTGGAGCCGGAGCAGTGTTGCTGCAGGATGGGTTGGATGGTGTGAGGCATCCAGTTTGCTACTTCTCAGCAAAGTTCAAGAAACACCAGCTCCACTACTCTACCATCGAGAAGGAGACATTGGCCCTGCTCCTGGCCCTTCAGCAATTTGAGGTCTACGTGGGAGCTGGTACCCATCCAGTGACGGTGTACACAGACCACAATCCTGTCACCTTCCTGTCACGCATGTACAACCACAATCAGCGGCTGATGCGATGGGCTCTGCTGGTCCAAGGGTACACCCTGGAGATCAGACACAAAAAGGGGTCTGAGAATGTGGTGGCTGATGCTCTGTCCCGTGGGTGAGATTGTTATTTGATAGATCAATAACTTAATGCTGGATGTGCTAAGTGTAAAAGTTGAAATTGTGTGTTTAGTGAACAAAAATTGCATTTTTGGTCTTATGGGGGGAGGTGTTACGGGCAGTGGGTTTTTGTGTTTTGTTTTCTCTTCCTCCTCCTCTTCTCCTCTCCTCCTCTCACTCTGCTGCAGGCTGTGGAATCACCTGCAGATTGCAGATTGGACAGCACCTGTAGCTGCAGCAGAGACACTTTAAAAGGAGGAGAGCAGGGAGCCTTTTCTCTCTCTGCAACTGACCGAGTAAAAGCTCCACACTAGTCCTCCTGAGGAAGCCATCCAGACTTTCTTTTTTCTATTGCTTCTAGGTTTTACCTGCCGAATTGGGGCAACTTAAATTAGGTTCAGATTCTGTTGAAGGACTTTTGTTTGTTTAGTTGAGGTTGTTGAATAAATTTTCACTTATTTTGGATGATTCCTGCCTCTCTCCTCATTTCCCGGTATTTTTACTTTAATTGTTATATCCCCTTCATCCCCTACTTTCGGGGAATGTAACAACGGTGATATTAGTTCAGTGATGTAACTGGGAGCAGTGTTGTGATAAGCTTTATATACAAACAAAAGAATTTTGTAGGGTATTCTAAATTGAACAGGGAGCCAGTGAAGTGATGCTAGTATGGGTGTAATATGATCCCTTTTTTTGCACCTGCAAAGCAGTTGTGCTGCGGCATTTTGAACCAGCTGTAGTCGCTGTATTGAAGCTTGGTTTATTCCAAAATAGAGGGAATTACAGTAGTCAAGTCTGGAGGATATCAGGGCATGGATGACTTTCTCCAAGTCTTTATGTGACAGAAATGGTCTGATTTTTGATATGATCCTCCTTAATATCCTCCAGACATTTATCGAGATCTGAGGGACCAGAGTGGTTATGGGGGTGAATGGGCAGATAAAGTTGTGTGTCGTCTGCAAAACAATGAAATGAGATGTGTTTCTGAATAATTTTTCCTAAAGGAAGCATGTATATGGAGAACAACAGGGGGCCAAGTACAGAGCCTTGGGGAACTCCACAAGAGAGATCAGCAGGGGAGGAAGAGGAGTTGCTCACTGTGACTGTAAATGATCTGTCAGTAATGTAAGATTTAAACCAGTTAAGTGCCAAATCAGAGACTCCTGCCCAGTGCTGCAGACGGTGTAGGAGGATAGAGTGATCAACAGTGTCGAAGGCGGCACTGAGACCAAGGAGGACGAGGATTGAGGAGAGGCCACCATCAGCTGACATAAGAAGGTCATTGGTTACCCTCAATAGGGCAGATTCTGTCCTGTGGTTTGTACGAAAGCCGGACTGAAATTTTTCAAAAATGTTGTTGTTGTTAAGGTGAAGGGTCAATTGATTAAGAACTACTTTTTTTAAGATTTTACTGAGGAAAGGAAGTTTTGATATGGGTCTGAAGTTGTTAGGAAGTTGCGGGTCAAGATCTGTTTTTTTCAGTAGTGGGTGAACTAAGGCATGTTTGAAAGACTTTGGTATAATCCCCTGTGAGCAGGGAGCTGTTAAATATATTTAAAAGACTGAGACCAATTTCTTTAAAGACCTCCTTTAACAATTTAGAGGGGATTGTGTCCAGAGAGCTGGTGGTTGGTTTGGAGCCAGAAATTATTTTATCTAGCTCTGAGAGAGAGATGGGCAAAAAGGTGTGGAGTGTTGGTGGGGTCTTGGGTGGGTGTATTAAAGCACTACCAGTAGGGGTTAAATTGTGTCTGATGTTTTCAATTTTATCAATAAAGAATGTTTTGAAGGTCTCACAGCTAATGGATGGAGGTTCTAAGTTGGATGTGGGTGAGGGGTGAATAATGGAGTTAATGGTGCTGAAAAGGGTTCTTGGGTCATGAGAGCTTCTTTCTATGATTGTAGAGAAGTATATTGTTCTTGTATTCTTAACAGCCTGTTGGTATTCTGATAGGAGGTCTCTGAAAATGTTGAATGAGATCTGCAGATGGTCTTAACGCCATTTACGCTCAGCTTTTCAGCATTCACGCCTTATAGATCTGGTATGGTCATTTAGCCATGGTGAGGTTTTGTGTTTCTTTGTTCGATTTTTCAGAGGAGCAACAAAATTAAGAATCTGATTACAGGACTGGTTAAAGAGAGACAGTAATTCTTCTGTGTTTAGTGAAAGAAAGGGGGATTCTAACTGGCAGGTGGTTGGTGCTGCTCTAAATGCAGCAGAGAACTGGGTGGAGGTGGAGCTGGTGAGGATGCGGGAGTAAGAAGAGAATAATTGTTTGGGGGCAGAAGGAGTTAACAGTGAGTCAAAAATGACTGCTTTATGATCTGAGATACAGATATCTATGACCTCAAGATTAGAGGGGGAGAGACCAGAGGACAGTACTAAATCTAGAGTGTGGTGTTTTACATGTGTTGGGCTGGTTATGGATTGTGTAAGATTAAATTGTTCCAAAACAGTTGAAAATTCTTTGACAAGGGGGTGAGTAGGACAGCAAACATGGATATTAAAGTCACCCAGAATTAGAACCCTGTCATAGTTTGGCAGAGTAAGGGTAAGTAGCTCTGAGAATTCACTAATGAAATTACTTGGTTGTTTAGGGGGTCTATAAATCAATATACAGAGCATGGGATTTTTTACATTAATTCTGAAACACAATGATTCAAATGAAGAAAAGTGTCCAATGTTTACAACAGAGCATGACATGTTTCTGTAAAAAACAGCCAAGCCACCACCCCGTCCAGAAAGTCGGGGTTGGTTTAAGAAGTGGAAATTTGGAGGGGCTGTTTCTATTAATGGTGCAAAGTCATTGTGGTTTAGCCATGTTTCTGTGGTAAAGAACATGTCTAACTTATTGGTAGTGATAAAGTCTTGAATAATAAAAGTTTTATTTGATAAGGATCTGATATTTAACAGCCCAAATTTGACATTGTTTGGTTGTGGGGAGGCAGAGGGTAAGAAGCGGAGGTTGTTGATGTTTACCTTTCTCTGGTTATGGGACAGGGTTCTAATTCTGGGTTTTGAGCTAAACCTGTTGCTAATAATTACTGGAATAGTGGTACACATTGTATCTGTTATTAAAGGAGTGCAGCAGTTGGAGGCAACAGGTGAAAAAAGAGTTGATCTTACTGGACGTCAGGGTGATGATGATGAGCCCTTACAGGACAGGAGAGTCAGCTCAATGTTCCTGGATAGGAGGAGAGTGCCTCTGTGGTTGGGATGCAGGCCATCACGCTTGAAGATTTCTGAGCGGTTCAAGAAGGTGGTGAAGTTATCCACAAAGGGGATCCCCCTTGACCTGCAGTAACCTTTCAGCCAGACATGGAGCGGATGCACCCGGCTGAATTTGACGTCACCAAAGCAGGGAGGGGGCAGCAGACCGGAGATGACGCACTGTCTACCTGTTTCCAGCACTTCGTCGATGAGGGTCGTTATGTCGGCCTTGAGAGTCTCAGACTGCTGAAATTGAACGTCGTTAAATCCAGTGTCCACGACGATGGTGTCTGTAGAGGGGTGTTTCTGAAGGAGGTGGATTGCAGATGACGTGAGGTCCTTTACGCAGGCACCCGGAAAGCAGTAGGTTTTCGCCTTGGAAACGGCAACACCGCGGACAATCGAGGAGCCGATGATGCACACAGGTGGTGAGCCAGGAGCCTGATTGTCGCAGGTGGAGTGAGTGGATCCAGTGGAGGTGAGAGGTGGCACCGCCGCATTCACTTCAGCAGAGAGCAGCTTACCAGCAGCCAGCGGCCGAGCGGGCGCCTCCGGGGAGCGCTCCGGCGCAGGGACGGCTTCCTTTCCCGCAGCGCTGAGCACCGTTGCCTCTGGCTGAGTGGACCCTCCGGAGGATCTCCCCATGACAGCCTCTTTGAGCAGCCTGCGACGAGCAGAGGAGGATTTGACCGCTTCCTTTATCGGGAGCGCGTTCAGCCAGAGGGGGGAAATCCTGCAGGCTCAGGACATCAAACTTGTTGGCGAGTTTGATGGCTGGAGGTGGAGAAAGGGGAGATGGAGGCTTTGCCCGGTGTTTATTCCTCGACGCCAAAGACCAGAGCTCCGGCTGACACGGGGTGGAACTCACGGGCGCCTCCACTGCAGCCTTGCCGGAGATCACCTGTGTTTCTGCAGGTTCCAGGCAAACTTTGGATCCCAACGATGTTTTTGGTTTCGCACCCATGCGAAGCCACGGCTCCTCCGGCAGGACAGAAACGGTGTCAGCCTCCAGGACACCAGCGATGGTCGAGCCAGACCACGGGATGGTCGGATCCAGGATCAGCTCTGGAGCTACCTGGCCGGAGCAGGGAGGGAGGCTTGCCGTGTTGCGGTAACCATACCCGGAGGCAGTCAAGGCAGACAGATGTTTGGCCTGGGTTGTGGCTATGGATGTAAACTCCAGGATGAGTTCGTTTTTTTCTTTTAAGGACTCGAGGCTTTTCTTCAGATTTGACACGGTAAGAAGGCAAGACACACACTCGTCAGCCATCGTAGTTTTAGTCCAGGATGTATCGGAAGAGAGAGAAAAGGTGTCCAAGTGCTTGAGTAGACTTTCAGAGTAAAAAATAGACGGTAGATCTTCCTCGAAGGGTTTTAAAATCCACAAGCCGGGACGTTTGGCGGCAACCGGCGCAAACCCGGCGTTTGTCACCACACCACCACCGACTTCCTTGTTGCAGTATAGGCTTGTATCTCATTTAAACACAGTGTGATCACTGTAAACTCAGTTCCAAGCAAGGCTTCGGGACACAATAAGATGCAGTCTTTGTTTTAGGGAGGAACAAAAACATGAAAGCCGAGTAAAATGTTGAATTACTGACAGAGCCTCTTACCGAACCTGTAACACGCCACACATGCGCAGGTCTCTCATCTGGTGACACTTCTGAGGAAGGCGTAATCTCAAAGTGTTATCTCAAGACACTTTACAACAGAGCATAAAGCTCTTCATTTTATGGATACACATATATGCATAGATACATATACACATATAAAATACACATATACATATATATACAAATATATCCATCCAACACCAGCATGAATCCATATAGTCAATCATGAATCCCTCCATCATGGCTCAAGAAAAAACCTTCTGTTAAGCAGCAGGAAATCTTGAATGTGGATCCCAGTCTCATGATGAACAGCAAATCCACACCATGCTGTGTCGGGTGTGAGGGTGAAGGAAGGGAGGTAAGAGGAGACAAGTGGACTAAAGCAAGAACTAAAGTTAGTCATTGGACAAGTGTAACATAATTGGTGGCCCGTACAGGGAAAAGCTGTGAGGACAAGAGACACGGCCCCTTTGCAAGAGATAAATCTAGACGAGCGTGCACCAACACAAGACAAAGATGGAGCAGCCGAGATCAGTGTGGTGTTGTGGACACTTGGAAAACCAGAGCTCATCGAGGTTTGCCAGCATCTCAAATGCAGCGAACCAGCAGGGGAGGGATTCAGTGGATAGTCCCATGGGAGCCTGGTTTGGCTAGCTGATAGCACTTTGGATGAAATGGAAGCCAGCGAGGAATCTCAAGTGTTTGAGCAGTCCCTTAGTGATCTAGAATAGAATAGAATAGAATAAAATTTATTATTTTTTCTTTTTAGGACACACTGAAACAACACATCAATTCACAAAACGGTATATAACATCTATTTTGTTTTTGTTTTTGTTTTCTTCCTTTTCTTTTTGGACATAAAGACAAAACACATCATGACACAACACAACATATAACATCTATTTTAAAAAAAAAAATTTTTTATGTATATAAAGACACAACACATCACCTCAAAAAACAATACATAACATCTATATTTCACCTGATTTTTGGACATTAAAAAACATCACACATCAAAAGTCATCAAAAATTAAAGACAACATCTCATAAGCTGAAACATCCATTAGAATACAGGAGAAAGTATTCATAGTCCATTTTTGATCTAGCCTATCATACTAGCAGTGTGTACTGATTCACCCAAAATGTAGTATGCAGTGTACAGTATGTGAACAAATGCACAGGTGCAGTATGCAAAAAATACTCTGATGACAACCTGATTTGGGAAAATTTCACTATATGTATTGGACCAGTCTTGGACTGGTGCCTACTGTTACCCACAATGCAAAGCACCTGGTCACATTTTGGAATTGAAAATGGCAGAGAGCGGATCCATCTTAAAAATTATATAATTATCTACATGAACCCTACTGGATCTTTCTATCTATGTGACGTGTCAGCTGTACACTCATTTACAGGCTTAGATCTACAGGGGTCAAAGGTCTGTAGTCCACTTCCTTGGAGGGGCACCATCAGGCTCTTCAGCATGTCTCTTACGAGACCCAGAACGCTGCTGGTTCCTCTCCAGGAGCAAAACCTGTAAAGTCCCTGCAAGCACAGACTCAGAGGCCAGAACCACCAAAATGTTTAGTGCCTCAGGATTTGAAGTCTGAGGCACCAAAACAGAAGGAAGAGAAGGAGCAGAGGAGAGGAGGAGGAGGAGGGGATGGAGATAAAGAAAGAGGAAGGAGACTCTGAGGTAAAAGGAGAAGGGTGAGGAGATCCAGGAGGGGGTGAGGAAGTCGGAGGAGGGGAAGAAGAGTCAAAGTCTGAGAAAGAGTCTAAGGGGGAGATAGAGGAGCAAGAAGACTCAGACATGAGGGGAGAACTCTGTGGAGAGCGGGGAGATTGTGGTGGATACAACTCAGTGCAAAGACAAGGCGGAAGAATCCAAGAAGGATTTGGATAGTCCCAGTCTGAGTCATATCCAGAGAAGAAGATCGAGGCATCAAAGGAAGACTCAGGGATGTCAGGGGGAGGCTGAGGGGATTGAGGAGGGGACAACTCACTCAAATCATGGGGTGGAGGAGTCTGAGAAGGGGGGGATAGTCACAGTACACATGATAACCAAATATGTCCATGAGAAAGTCTGAGACAGAAAAAGACTCAGTGATGTCAGGAGGAGTCTGAGGAGATGGAGGATGAGATGGCTGGTTGACCGGAGAGGGTGGGGGAGATCAGGGGAGAGAGAGTCAAATAAATGAGAGGAGCCCTCCATCTGGACCAATGAAGGGCGCTTACCTGGCTGGCCACAAGGAGGGCTGTTTGGGTGGACCTGGACAGCTGTGCAGGCGCTGTGGTCTTTGTCTTTGTCCTCTAGGGGGAGCAGGAGAGCTGGATCTGGGATCTACAGACAGAAACCAAAAAATGTGTCAGGATACAGGGCTCAACAACTCAACACAACATCAGCACATTCATCAGAGTCTTTCATCAAGTCATTACAACACTGACGCACAGTTTCAACAAACACACAAACACACATCTGTCATTCTTAACAGTGGGGAGAAGAGACTCTGGTCACCAAGATGGCCACGCTGTTTTTACTCTAACTGCACATTATTTAGTAGACACTGTGTAAAAAAGAAACCTTACTTGGAAATTTATCAAGAGTTTAGAATATTAAATCTCAGTTATGAGATCCAAATGCAGTGAATACTTGATGTTTTAAACACCTAAAAACAGAATCAAGGCCAAACAGAGCTTTGTCTCTGACTGATCAGTTAAAAAATCATCTCCCTCAGTGAGTGGACCATCACAAATACACAATCACAGAGGAAAAGAGGCATTTGCTTACTGCTTTAGAAGAATTTTAACAAGAGCTACAAAGTGAAGTTTCTGTCTGAGCAGGAGATGTGCCCCTCCAGATGTAACCTGGTGCTCAATAAAATCCTTCTGAGAGAAGGTTTAGCTGCAGGATTTCTCTCTGTCTCCATGATAAGGTGCTTAAAGAGTATTATGTAACACTAAATGGATAATATTTAAGTTTTATTTATTTAAAATACACCTAAGAGTTCAGAAGAAACAATTACAACCAAGTATTCCAGTTGTTACAACTAATTCACAAAATGATTGAACCACGGCACCTTAAATACTTTAAACCTTAAACACTGGATGACTCCATCCTGTTTCATGTGTTTTATGATACTGCTGCTGTTTGCTTTATTTCAAATCATTTGTCATTTACTGCACAATATTTTAATTTATTTCATTTAACTACACATCTATTGTACATTATCTTTAAACCACTGAACTTCCAATCCATGCGAAATCATATCTGATACTGATGTGTATAAAATCTTAATGTATTTAAGTTAAGTAGTGAACTTAATAAATGCTGCACAATATGTTACATCATTTCACTTAAATGCTCATCTACTGCACAGGACGTCACTTTATGCCACTTAATATGCAATCAACTGTTAAGAACATCTTGGTGACCTACATTGAAAACTAACTCCTCTGAGTAAGAAAAGTTTCTCCTCTTTAGACAAACAGTTGGTGTAGTTTATTGTTTGATCATTAAGAAATATTACAGCAATTATAAATAACAGTAAAAAAAACTTGGATCTGAACCCTGTCACAGTTTTCAAACAAACTATAATTTCATTTATACTGTTAAAATATTCCATTTTACTGTATTCTGTTTACAAAAATATCTAGATATCCTGAAGAATATATTTCCCAGTCATGATACACTAAATAAAAAGAAGCCCTTTTCTTAACTGAAGTCCGCATCGAGGTGGTTTGCAATGCAGACACAAAGTCGTACATCAATAAGTCACAATACAGTCAGACACATGTGAAATCTGAAACCTTTCACACTGAATAACACAATTAAAAATGATATTTCATTGACAGCAATTAAACCATTTGGTGGTTAAGTTGAATGAAATATCAGTGCTGTAGCCTTGTTAACATCTGCATCTTTAAGAGGACTGAGAAAGAGAGAACACTCTTTAAATCTGCAAGACTTTATCTCCAGGCCAAACTCTATTAACCCTTATTAATATTTCCTGATGTATATATCCATGTTGTTTCCTTTGTGGACCTGAGTAACATCAAATTAAACCAATCTTTAAAGTTTGTTTTCTAGCTCATAGTGGAACATGAGGGCAGACATATTGAGACACAAACTGAGGATTTAGATAAAAATGATTCAATACTTCTTTTATAGTTTAGACTAATGTTTAGTAAAAATAAAAAAGTAGAAAAACAGCTGTGAAGAAAGTCTAAATCATTCTGATATAGAAGCTTAAACCTACTCAGCTGGTTTTAGTCTATGTGTCTCAGCCTTTTTTATTCCATCATTTCTGATGTTATTCTATTTTAACTGTAAATATTTCCTCAATATTCTGGTAAATGTGACGAATAAACACTAAAAGAGTCATTTTAGGATGTTTTATTGAGTTTGTCTGTTTTCACTGAGGACTGATTCTGACCTGACGAAACTCGTGGAGTTTTATGAAGTCTAAACTCTTACATTTAAAGACCAGGTAAAGACCGAGTTTCTTCTTTGTCGGCTGCTGCTCAGTCGATGAATCCAAGACAATTTTCACGGAAATCTCACTGAAGCTGTTCACAATCCTCGTCAATATCTGCAGAGTGCGGCAATAGTTTCCAGCTGCGTCCTTGCAGGCTGCAGTCTCACGGCTGGTTAGGTTTAGGGTAAGGGATGGGGAAAGGGTAGGGACCCCTATCCCACCAGATGATGAATCCAAGGGGCACAGGTTAGGGTTTAAAGGTGCGTTCACACTGGACGCCACCTGTACTACCTCGGCGATCACTCTCCATGCAAAGTCAATGTACAGCCGCAATGGGGCGGGGTTAACCCTCCCGCGACGCGACAGCCGCTTGTCACACTACCACATAGCTTGTCGCGCGATGTCAAAGTAAAAAAAAAGTTGATCTATTCAGGCGATGTCGTGTGTGGCTGTGCAGCATCAGCCAATCAGCAGTGGGTGTTCGTGTGACGGTACCCTAGACAGACAGTTATTCATCCGGACTACAGGGCGGATGAGTTCTGTCTAGGCCAGGGGTGTCAAACTGATCCAGTAAAGGGCCACTGTGGCTGCAGGTTTTCTTTCCAACCAAGCAAAAACACACCTGACGCAAATTATTCAATCAACTGGATTGTCTTTACATGGTTGATTTGTTGGATCAGGTGTGTTCTTACTTGGTTGGAATGAAAACCTGCAGCCACAGTGGCCCTTTACTGGATCAGTTTGACACCTGTGGTCTAGGCGGAACTAATCTCAGTGAGGACATTAGTTCCGCCTAGACGGACCGCGGTAAACTCACAGATAATGCTGCTGCAGGACCTCAGCTGCAGTGTTTTGTGTTTGATAAGTGAGTGAAAAGGATACAGCTGGAATAATGTCCGCTTATACATCCTATTATGTGATTTATGATATGATCGCTGTGAAACTCGAGCGGACGTGACGTCACCGAGCGACGGCCAACGGCAATGACCAAAATGAGGTATTTATGGACGGGCGACGCGACTTTTGTCGCTTGCGGTCTGAACGCACCTTAAGGATAAGTTTCTAGAGCTCTCACATTGTTTATAGAATGAAGTAGAACAATATACTCACCCAGAAGGCTTTCCTGATCCAAACAGTGCTTCAAGAGATATTTAGATCCAAAATCGAGCAGCGGACATCCGTATAATGGTAGCACACGGGGCATGTATAGCGCTGCTCCTAAAACTGCACTAATCCTCCAAAAACTTATTAGTTTCACCAGTATTTCATCATGGTCCGCTCACGCTACTCCTCCATTAAAGTCTTAGTCACTCCAGACATGTCTTTGTGACTCTGCTGACCTCTGAACTGAAGAAGAAGGTTTGCCTCTGCGAATGCGCGCATGTACTTCAGATCAGTCGGACGTGAAAGAGATCTTCCCAACAAGGCCATCTTATGCTAATTTAGCTCTTGATTGTCCTCTGGGTATGCTCCATGTTGATGCTGAAGACATAGGAAAGCACACAACATCCCTTGTATAGTCTTTGCAGGCCTTGTTTTTTATTAAAAAACATGAGCGTGCAGTATGGAGTTAGATCAGTCTCATAATAAATAAATGCACACAGAAGGATTCACAAATGTATACAGGGATTAATATATAAATGTCTCTCAACTCACAAATATTTTTCAAAGTTCACAAATGTATTTCTGATGCACACACAAATATTTCTTGTTTTATATATTTGTAATAGAAATCCACAAATGTCTATATTTAAAATAATTTGCAATTTTAGTTTAAAACAAATATTTATATTGTGATATTTATTCACAAACTGTTGAATCTGCATTCACAAACTGCTCTGCATTTGTGAACATCGCTGCATTTGTGTGTGAATCTTTTTGAGACTCCCCTGACGTGTGTCGATCCACAAATGCGTTTTTTTCAACAAGGAAGTATCAGATGTCTCCCTCCTTTCAGCCAATCAGATGTCTCCCTCCTTTCAGCCAATCACAAGAACGCACCCCACGTGGGGCGGGATACACTTTTCAGCCAATCATATGAACGCGTCCGCACGGCTTGACCCAGGCTTGACCGAAACACTGGCCTGATGGAACAATTCGAAGTTGGCATCCAAGAGAACATGGCGTCATCACAGCAAAGTGTAAGTGAAACATTATCTGAGTTTTCTTTGTTTTTCTAAGTAGTGAGGTTTGCTCAGAGACTCAGAGAAATGTATGAAATGTGGAACTACCGCCAGTGTCAGTGGGGTAACCCGGTCTCTAACGCCGCCAGTGCTATCAGGGCTAACACTGTATCCACCAACCTGTGCTATTTATTGTGTTCTCGTATGGACTGCCCTCAGTGAATGAAGCCATATAAAGTCATTATTACATGCAATAACATTTATTAACATTACATGAACAAGGCTGGATGTACGATGTGAAATATAAGCACACACTTCTGCTCTCTGGCGGGCATGTAATGCCGGTGGCGGAGATGACAGCACCTGCCAAAGGATGAATGGGAATGTTTATGATATCTTAAGATTAGTGGTTAGTGTGTAAACTACCTCTGTGCATATACACCCAGGTATCATCAGGTTTCCTTTTACCCCCTGTCTTTGGCTGGACAGGACCCTGTGACCTGTCATAACCCTCTAAGTTTTGCACATGACGTCAAAGAGGGTTAGACCAGTAGAAGGTTCAATAGAAGCATCATTCATTTATTAGTGCTAGGATTTATAAATGTATCCTTGGTCTGCTTTCATCCTACCTGCTGACTTACATCAGTCAGAAGAGCACAGCATCTTATAATCTTCGGTCCCAGGATCTTTTCTTATTGCCTGTTCCCAAAGTAAGAACTGAGCTGGGAAAAAAGGCGTTCAGGTTTGCAGCTCCACATGCTTGGAATGAACTACAAAAAGACCTGAAACTAAAAGATCTGGTGTCACTAGACACTTTTAAGTCAATGTTGAGCAACTTTGAGGCAAATACATCTGGCTGTAGACGTTTTGACTGATGCACTTTATCTTTCTCTCCTGTGGACAGTCCAAGCAAAATAAGCTGTCTGAATTGTGACTTCTCTTTCTTAATGTACTGAATTCTTGTTTTATGTGTTTGATGACCACATGTGTTTGTGTAAAACTGTTGAATGTGCTGCTGTCTTGTCCAGGACACTCTTGTGAAAGAGATTTTTAATCTCAGTGAGGTTTTCCTGGTTAAATAAAGGTTAAATAAAAATAAATAAAAAAAAATATTTATTTCTCCTAGGAATCACTGAAGCGTGACATCCTTCAGAGAATGCACAACCGACTGGTACACATCTTGGAGATGCAGCCCCTTGACCTGGAAGGGTTACAGTTTGTCTGCCAGCAGAATTTAGTTTTACTGAGTGCTCTGGGTGACATGGTGGACATAGGACATATACTGTCTGCACTTACGGATCTATATATTGTTATCCAGCAGGAGAGGGAGAATGAACAGATATTTGTAATGCTTGAATTCCAAAGGGGTTCTCGTGGACATCCACGATTGACAACGTCAACCGAGACTCTCACAAATCTCATTGAACTTGGACTGCCATCAAGATGCATCGCCAGAATCCTTGGTGTGTCAAGAGCAACTGTATTTAGGCGAATGGCAGAAAATAATCTGTCACTATTTGCCTTGTATAGTAGCTGCAGTGATGATGAATTGGATTCATTAATCACCAGAATTAAGAGCACAATGCCAGATGCTGGGAGCAGAGTATTCAAAGGTGCTCTGCTGGCACTTGGACACAAAGTCCAATGGGACCGAGTGCAGGCATCCATGCATCGCGTGGACAGCGTAGGTGTACTCTCCAGAATGACCCGCCTGGGATGTGAGGTGAGGAGGACTTACACGGTTCCTTACCCGAAGTACATGGTGCACATTGACACCAACCATAAGCTCATCAGGTATGTCTGCCCACAATCTGTATTTGAGGTGTTGATTTAATTTTTATGTCTAGTTGTGTATGTTATTTTGTGTATTGTATTATATCAACCAGAATAATAGATCACATTGAACTTCATCAAATTACAGTGCCATGAACTGACATTGTTCTGCTTACAACCTCAGAGATGCTGTATTGTGAGACCTGTGCTGTTAGAGATGTTATATAGTGTGCTTAGGAGTTAATTTGGTAACGCTTCCTTTTACGGTACTAAAATTACCATGTATTTACATGCTAATTACTAGGTAAGTACCATGTAATAAGGGATAGTTACTGTAAAATTACCATGTAATTACAAGGTAACTATATAGGTAATTACCTTGTACTTTTAAAGTAATTACCTAGTCAATTCCAGGCAAATACCAAGTACCTACCTGGTAATAAGTATTAATTACTGGGTAATTATAATGTCATTATATACTAACTATTTTGTTAATTGCCAAGTACTTACTAGGTAATTGCCATGCAATTTCTTGAGAAGTACCTGGTAACAGCCAGGTAATAAGTAATTACTCAGTAATTATTAAGTATTTATATGGTAACTATGTGATTAATTATTAGGTACTCACTAAGTAATTATATTATTTCCTAACAACCACATATAATAATTCGTAATTACTGGGTGTTCCTTAAAGTAATTACAAGGTAATTGCATAGTAATTAATAATGTACTTATTTCATGAGTACCAAGTAATTTTCTGAAAACTACCAAGTAACTACAAGGTCAATAATAGCAATTACTGAGTAATTACTAAGTAACACATGGTAAAAACCTTATTATTTACACTGTAAATACTTAGTAAATATATTATTGATTATATTTATCAAACAATTATTGATTGTATTTATTTTGTAACTACACAGCAACTACCCTTTAATTGTACATGAACTACCGAGGAAGGCTATGTATTGTATTGGTAAATACACAGTAAGTACTACAAAATTTAGAAAGAAATTATGACACTACCAGTTACTTTCCTATTGGCTACCAGGTGTAATTACCAAGAAATTTTAAGTTTCTACTAGATATTTACCATGTAATTACTAGGACATGAAGAGTATTTACTACGTATTACTAGGTACTATTAGGTATTAACGCCATGTATTTCCATAGCAGTCAATAGGTTTTTATTACTTACCTGGTAACTTCTTTGTATTTACCCAGTAACTACAACATTTACCTGGTAATTACAGTTGAAATGTACTGCAAAAGGAAGTGAGGTCTGTTTCCATGTTATTACCTGGTAATTACTGATTTGTTACCCAGGAACTACAAAAATACATACATGGAAATTACATAGTTATTAAAGTGTGACTGTACTGTAAAAGGAAGTGAGGTCTGTTTCCATGTTATTACCTGGTTATTACTTATTTGTTACCAAGGAACTACAAAAATACATACATGGAAATTACGTAGTTATTAAAGTGTGACTGTACTGTAAAAGGAAGTGAGGTCTGTTTCCATGTTATTACCTGGTTATTACTGATTTGTTACCAAGGAACTACAAAAATACATACATGGAAATTACATAGCTATTAAAGTGTGACTGTACTGTAAAAGGAAGTGAGGTCTGTTTCCATGTTATTACCTGGTAATTACTTATTTCTTACCCAGGAACTACAAAAATACATACATGGAAATTACATAGCTATTAAAGTGTGACTGTACTGTAAAAGGAAGTGAGGTCTGTTTCCATGTTATTACCTGGTAATTACTTATTTGTTACCAAGGAACTACAAAAATACATACATGGAAATTACATAGTTATTAAAGTGTGACTGTACTGTAAAAGGAAGTGAGGTCTGTTTCCATGTTATTACCTGGTAATTACTTATTTCTTACCCAGGAACTACAAAAATACATACATGGAAATTACATAGCTATTAAAGTGTGACTGTACTGTAAAAGGAAGTGAGGTCTGTTTCCATGTTATTACCTGGTAATTAGTCAGTATTTTGCCCTAAACTAGGAAACTATCACATCACACAAGACACTTGGACCGAAAATGCCTCAAAACCAACCAGTGACTATGATACAGTGTCAGAGTACACTGATACAGATACAGAGTCTGGGTCTCCCCCCTGAACAGCACACTGTATTTGTCTGGACATAAGAGTTCCCATCAAAAACCACCATTACCAACCATCAAATTACATTAAGATGAATGCATTATTTTTACACTTCCTCACTCAAAACACCTCGCTGTGACAGATATACAAAAACAAGTGAGCTGCCAAAGATAAACGCTTTTAATCCAATGGATTTCAAATTCTCATTAAAAAAACAATTTCAAAAACAGTGCACATTTTGGTAACACTTTGTAAGTACACACTATTAAGCATTAGTTAAGCATTAATAAATATTGAATTCATCATTTATAAAGCATTTTTCTGATACGAATAATTAGTAATAACACATTTATACATGCAATTATAAATATTTTACTCATCATAAATAAGCATATCAGTAAAGGATTTTACTGAATTCATCATTTATAAAGCATTAGTGTTCATAATTATATTATCATAGCCTGTATGATAGTCAATGTCCTGTACCATTGTCATAGCCTAGAAACAACCTGTATATACCTGTATCTATAGTATTTAACACATAATTTCATCTTTGCACTTTTTATACTATATTTATAACATACTGCTATTGCATTTCTGGTTAGATGCTATCTGCATTTCGTTGCCTGCACTTGTGACATGTGCAATGACAATAAAGTTGAATCTAATCTAATCTAATCTAAATTTTTCTGACATGATTATTTAGTAATAATTCATTTGTACACACAATTACAAATGCTTTACCCATCAATAATAAGATTTAGAAAAAAATAATAATTGCAGCTTATCAGCATATTGTGACTGTAAAACATGAACAAGGGTAAACGTGGCCAAATGAAAACTAGCCAACACCAACTGCGCATCACAGAAAATTACAGT